>OZ012639.1:22147172-22747172 GCA_963942525.1 Ptychoptera contaminata
GTATATAAAGACCTTTTTAACACTGTTTTATACCAAAATATTATAGTGAGCCAGAGTAGAGATATTATACATTTACCGATTATTTTATTTTTTTATTATTAATAAATATTTTTTTGCTTATTGATTTTTTATTATTGTTATTAATTCGAATATTCTTGACTATTAATAATTAAATAATATTTTTATTGACTTAATTTTTTTTATTATTTATAAACATCAAAAGTGTTTTTTAACGTTTTAATGATGTAATATATATATATTTTAGGCAAAAACAAATAATAATTTCTACCCCCCAAGTAAATATTTATGCTAGAAATGGCTGATTAATCTATATGAAAAAATTTATACAAAAATAATTTTTTGTAGTCAATTTTATTTATTTATTTAAATATTTTTTATTTTAAATATATTAATTTTTGTTATTAAATATTAAATAAAAAAAAATATGTACTTAATATTTTCTATTTTTTTTGGAAATAAGTACTTAACTGGCAGTTGAACTTTGCCCAAATCCTAAAGTAAACAAGTATTTTTTGGTGAAATTATTCTAATGTTGATAGATTTTTGCATTATTATTCGTTGTGTATATTTTTTAAAAATATAATTATTTAAGTTATTTAACATTTATATAATCAACAATAAAATGAATTATTAGTTCTTATAGAACACTAACAGTTTAAAGTTTCTTGGGAAAAACTTCTTATAACCATTTGGGATTCTTAATTTTTACATTGAAAAAGAAAAACGATTATTTATTTCATAATAACCGTCTACATAGACTTTTTCTATCCATAAAGGCAAAAATAAAATAATTTATAATTATAATAAAGAAATAATTAAATAAACTATATTTCTTATATAGCAATACATAACAATTATCTTTAAAACAAACTGCAGTTTCTTTTAATTGTTTTAAATAAATAAACAATTTTAATAAATGTAATTGGATAATGTTATGTAAGTTATGTTACTATAAACATCTAATTAAGGTTGAAATATGTATATTTAAATAATAAAAAAAAAGTCTCCTGCATTGTATCAAAACAAGAAATTTTTCTTTAAAATATTAAAAAGTAAAGAAAACAACAACACCACCTTTGTCATCCGCATTGCTACCATTTTTTTTGTTGAAATATTTTCATTTTTATAAATAAGAAACAGTTCTTAAACTCAATACCGAACTAAACCGAATTTAAACCATCAACTATGTATTGTTAACACTAAATAATCCAAAAAATTAAATTTTGTCAGCTTGATTAAAACTGTGGCATTACAGCGTATATAATACTTTCATTTAGTAATTACTGTAGCAAGTATCTACTATGTTATTCAATAAAAATTTATTTGAAACAGAAATATTTAATTTAACAATATTATTAATTTATTAATTATTATTTATGTATGACTTTTATATATGTAATACTTAATCTATAAAGTATCTTTATCTTATTACATATTAAATGGTAATATTATTATTATTATAAATAAAAATAAATATTGTATTGTGATTAATTTTTCGTAGTAATAATAATAATAATAATATGGTATTAGTATAATATTTTATTTATTTTTATTATATATCTTTAAGAAAGTTTAACCGTAATAATTTAATTAATTTTATTGTTTTAATTTCATAATGATATTGGCTATTCGATATTAACTATATATGCACATACATATATTTTATATAATTAAAATATATACAATAAGAAACATTTCTTTTTAAATTATAATTATTTCTTATATATTTTATTGTTTTATTATTATTATTATTATTATTATAATTCTGATATAAAGATGATATGGTAATATAGTCTTACGATAATTTTATTGTTGTTTAAAGCCAAAAAACAAAACACTTGGTGCGCATGTCATCATTTAGCAATGCGAAAATTTCCCTTTAGCAATTATAGCAAATGGTGTATATGGGAAATCTTATTTATTTTGCTTGCTAAAATTCTCATACCTGCTGTTTGTTTACTTTATATACAAAAAATAAAAATCTTTTCCTTAATTTTATTAATATTATTATTATTATTTATTCCTTTTTAACATGAATTCTCTTAAAAAATATTCTAGCATATCATATCAATATTTTTTCTGAAATTTTATTAAAATTTAAAATCGGATTAGTAAAACGACGAAAAAATGAAATAAATCCTCTTTATATTTTTTTTTTTTGGGAAATTTTTTTCATAATAAAATTTACTTATAAAAATTATAATTACCTAGAAATTAGAGAGTTTCTATTAGTAATATTTATTAAATAAAATATATTTTATACAAAATACAATTAAATTTATATAAACATAATATTATTATCTAAATTCTATAAATATCTAAGATAATAATAATAATAATAATTAATTTAGAAGCATTAGTATCAATTTGATGATGTTAAAAAGAATCTACTTTAATTTCAATCAAAAATTATTAATCTTTTAATTTTATTTTTATTAATATTTCTTATCATTATTATTATTATTATTACATAATTTAAAGATATATATCTAATTATATTCAATTAACATTTTATTTAAATATATATATTTTAATTTTTATTTTATTTCAGATATTGTTAGAGCAGAGATAGGATCACTTAGTTTAACAAAATTAACACCAGGCCCAGGATTTTATACTGGACCATATCTAGATGGACATAATTTAACAAATATGACAACACAAATAGGTACTCATGCCTATTTACCATGCAAGGTATTATAATATTTAACAATATATATATATATATATATATATATATATATATATACATAAAAACACATTTAACCTGTTATGCCTATGGCAATTCTATGTAACTCTTCTTAAATTTCCTTTTAAATTCTTTGACATAATGTAATTTTCCTTCTTTTTTTTTTGTATAGAATGTTTTATATTTTTTTTATTAGGATTGACCACTGCGGCAATGCTTCTAGCTGTACACGTGGATTCCTAAAAATTATTACAATAAAGTTAATGAGTTAAATGTAAATTTACTTTTGAAAAACTTTAAGTAATTGACGGTGTTAGGTGAAACACTGTGCTGGTCATATAACTAAAGCTAAATTAGTTAATCTTGATCGTATAACCTAATTGGTTCTTAATTAAATTGTTATATAAAAATTGTTATTTAATACATGTTATTAATGGATAAAATAGATTCAAATCAAATTCTGCATTGTCTTCGTATAAACGTACATATGTTGACTGGTTAGGTTATTAATTTTATCTAAAACTATCTTCCGTTTATTAAATATAAATTATAAACAATAATATTTTAAATTAAGTTCAGAAAATATTGTTTAAAAGTTAATAAAATAAAAAGCAATTATCCTTAATTAAACTTTCAATTTAATAAATTTAAATTTTTGAATTCTAATTTCATAATACAAGGAAAATTTAATCAAAAAATCAACTGTTAGGGTAAAGAAAAAAATTAATCTCAATAAAACTCTACCAAGGAACATGCTTCCGAATATTAAAATACAAAAAAAAAAGAGTATTTTATAGATACTTTTCAGTGTTTTTAATTTATTTTAAGGCAACAATATGTTGTACCGTCTACCAAACATACAAGAAGCGACAATTGTCCTCTCGAATAGAAAATCCTCATTCTATCTCATCACTTCTATTTATTACATAAATAATTTTATTTATTTCTTTTCTTATAAAACAAAAAAAAATATTTAATTTAATTAAATTTATTTTATAGGTACGACAACTTGGCAACAAATCCGTATCATGGGTGCGTGTCAGAGATGATCATATTTTAACAGTCGACCGGTATATATACATATATATCTCTTTGTTTAATTTAATTTAAGAATAATTTTATGATTCGTTTATTTATTTTTTTGTTTGTGTCTATGTTAAACAATCACACTAAAAATCAATACAATATAATAAAATAAAAACATGTTTATTTATCTTTTAGAATGACTTTTATTGCTGATGAACGATTTCAATCATTTTATGTTGAAAATACAGGACTATGGACATTACAAATAAAATATGTACAAGCTAGAGACGCTGGAATATATGAATGCCAAGTATCAACTGAACCAAAAATAAGTGCTCGTGTACATTTACATGTTGTTGGTAATTAATTTTAAATTTTTCCTTATAAAATCACTTATTATTATAGGATGATCAAATAAGAACTATATATATTTTTTACCTATCATGTTATAAATAATATATAGTACTTATTTGATCACCCTATTGATCAAATAAGAACTATATATATTTTCTACTATACTGTTATAAATAATATATAGTACTTATTTGATCACCCTATATACACTTTTTTTTGTTTGTATAATAATTATATAGTTTATTGTTTCCACTAAATATACATTTAGTATAAATATATTGTTTTATTATTATTATATAATAATAATAATTAAAAATTTTGGCATAATTATAGTTAGTAACATTATGCAAAATGCAGAATGCGTCACAGCGATAACTTTATTTATGAAAAATATTATAATAAAGTTTTTAAACAATCTTATTGAAACAGAATGTTACGTTCATATTAAAAATAAGTATATATATATATATATTTGTTGTCTTCATTTTATTATTAAATTTAGATTTATTATATGAACATAAATGATGTTATTTAAATCAGATTTATTATTTCTTTTCTTTTTTATGTTTCCTAATTTATACATAATATTATATATAAATATATATAAAGTCAAAATATAGTTTAAATGAAAAATTTAAAAAAAGAAGAAGAGAAATTGAAAAAGGAGCAGCAAAAAATAAACTATTCTCGTTGATTTCTCGACATTTATTAAATTCTAAATGGAAATTTAATATTCGTATAACGCCTCAATATCTCTCCTCTATGTAGTTATATTCTTTAACATATGAAAAATTACATTTATTTACGAAATATTATTATTTATTTATTTCTAAAGAAATATATATATATAAATTTTTTTAGAATTTATTAAAAAATAATAATAATAAACTCTGCCCCAAAAATGTGCACAGAAAATATTTCTACAAAAGAGAAAAGTAAAAATTAGCTTTAAATTTTATTCCAATTAGTACAATTATCTTATGTAAAAATATTTCCTTTATTTTTTTTACCCAAATGAAAATGCAAAAATATATTTGAATAATAATTAATTATGAAAAGTATAAAAAAAAAATTCTTTAATAAATTTATTCAAGTTAAGCTAAGCATAAAACATAAATATTTATTTCAGAATATGAAAATTAAAGAATAATATAACCAAAAAAAAACTTTACAATGTTGAATTACATTGCAAGTTGTTTTAATATTTTCGGTAAAGTTATTTTTATTGCAGTATAAAGGATTCGTTTTTATTTGTTCTTTTCTGTTTTCTGCTGTAAATAAACAGTAATCACTGTAATGTCATTTTAATCAGTGATGGAATCATTCGATTAATTGTAAATTATTATTTTATCAATATGTCAAGTCAATTAAATGTAATATAAATTATTAAACGTATTTAGATAAATATTCTATTGTTAACTGTTGATTTAAAATGTTTATTCGGTTTTCAATTAATTGATTATAAGTATTTCATGCTGTGATATTATTCGACAGCGTGTTTGTTAATTTACTATTATTATAATAATTAAACTTAAATGTGGCTATAATAAAACATATATCCACTCAACTATCTTTTAACACGCTATTTATGTTTTATTATACACAATTTCGAAATAACACGGTTCTTAAAAAGAACGATTTATTCGATCTAACACGAATTTCAAAATAATATTAAAATTTAAACAAAAAAAAAAATTCCAAGAATTTAAGAAAAAACCAAAAAAATCCAGCCTCTGATAATGGATTTCTGAATAAAAAGTAAACCAATATCAAAGGACGTAATTAACAAACGAATCCCTTCAATGGATTCAAGTTCGTTAGGTGTGTTACACTCTAGCGCCGTAAACAATATTGCATCGGTTGGTAATAAACGTATGCCCGGTTATTATCAATTAGTGATAATAAGCACTAATTAAGCTTTTGATTTTTAATTGAAATTTATTATAAGTACTTATGAATTAAAATTTATTTATTATCTTTTTTTTTTTAATGAAATAATATACGAATATGTTGTAGATTAATTATATGTACTGTCAATTATGTTTTTATGCGAGTTTATTTTATGCGATATTGAAGTTAAGCGGTTTTTCTATACGATTATTCTTGTGGGAATTCCCGATTTATATGGTTTTAGTTTATTTCTTGTAAATAATATGAGCAATGATCATTGTGTTTTGGTCTGCTGTTCGCATTAAGTCGAAATTCGTAAAGTTTAAAAAATTTAGCTAATTTTTATGCAATTTTTTGGTTATTTCTTTGATTTTAAACGTGGAACGTATCTCGTATTAATTAGTCTTAAGTCATGATTTTTAATGCGTTTTCCTGCAGAACTTATCTACCGCTTAAAATGAGAATTCATTGTATATCTAAAACGGAATTTCCTTACTTTTACTACGTCTTCATGTCTTTTTTTAACACGGATTTCTTTGGAACGTATCTACCGTGTAATAAAGGACTTGGATGTACATATAGCAAGTGGTTATATATTTATTTCTATTTCAATTTCTATTAAAGACCAAATAATTATTGTGTATTTTTTGTGTAAAATAAAAATTAATTCCAGAAATAACTACGCTTTCTTTCGTAATGTTTTTTACAATTTTTATTTTTTTACAATACATTAAATATATATAAGCAGCAAGTTTAAAATAAAAACATTTTATATATATTTTTTATTTTTATTTTTTTTTTTGAAGAACCCATTAATAATTAAAGAGCTTGTGTTAAATTGTTCGTTAGAATAACATAAAGAGTTAACTTTTTTATATTTTTTCTTCATTTATATTCTCTTTCTAAAATTAAACAAGGTTTTATTATTATTATTATTTTGTATATATATATATATATATATATATATATATATATATATATATATATATATAAAGGAAGAATAAAAAAAATGGTAACTACACTTAGTACAAAAGTTATTTATTAATGTTTTATTATTATTATTATTATATAAAAGTAATTTATTAAGTATTTATAAAGTATTATTTATCTAAGTAATTGTGCGTTCTTAAATTAAAAAGCATAATAATATACAGAAATTGAGATGAAAAAAAAAGAAAGAAATCATTGAAAAGAAAAACCTTTTTCTATCCAGAAGAGATACTATTGCAAAATACTACCTGAATTTAATATAAACAAATAATAATAATAATAATGATAAAATGGATAAAAATAACAAAAAAGCAACATTTGTTCATCGTCTAATTCTTTACGATTTTTTCTTTATATTTTTCTTCTTTTATCAAAATCAATATTTAATTCTATTTTCAAATGATTTTCTACAGTCTTTTCTAAAGGGTGTGCCGCGGGCTTGTTACAAATTTATAAAAGAAATGTTTTGTTTTTTTTTCTATGTTGCAAATTTGTGACAATTTCTTGTAGTTTTTTTCTTTTTTTTTTTTAACAAATGTTTTTTCTTTATTTAGTTATATATTTAATAGAATTTATGTATATATATATATATATTTTGATGTAGAAAGTAATTAACCTTTTATTACCCGAATTATGTCACATCATAAAAAATGATAAAATTTTCACAAAACGATATTTAACTTTATAAGAGAAGATGGATTAGTTTCTTGCGAGCTTTACGGGCAATTAACATTTGTCTAAATAAATTTAAAAAACTGTTTATAAGTAACACTTGTAGTAAAATAATAGGCGAATTAAAATACGTTATGGCTTAGATATTGCATCGATAACAAGTAAGAAAAAAGCGATACTGATAACAGCTAGCTCTAACCAAAGTAATTATATCTTCATTATCAATGAGTTTTACATTAAATGTATTAAAGTTTCTCAACCAAAAATATATATAAAAGAAGAAGAAAAAGAGAAGAAAAAAATAATGTCTCCTCCGTAATACATTTGAAATTGAATGAAAATGATTTATTTATTTATTTATTTATACAAATATTGATTTCTTTAATTAAAAAAAAAGAAAAGAAAATAACAAAAATTGATGGAAAAAAGAGAAAAGCTTTTTCTGATTATCATTATTTTAGTTTAATAAAAAAAAATAAAAATGAAGAAGAAAACACAATGGTTTTGGATTATTCATAATGTTATAAACAATACTATATACATATATAAAAAAATAAGAACAAATTGATAAATGAAAATATAACACACTCAACATTTATCTGATATGAATCTTTATATATATATATATATCTGTATATAGAAAGCATATACATATTTATTACGTACAAAATGATATATGTACATATATTAAGTGCATGTTATATGTTACAATGTGTGTATATATATATATAAAAATAAATAAAATATAAAAAGAACCCTGAATAAAGTAGCTACAATAAAAATAATAATAATAATATTCTATAGAATAGAATATAACATTGCAATAGTGTCATATTATTGTCTCTAAATAACATATTACTTTGATGGATTTAAATATGTTCATACATATTTTTGCTTAGTATATATATATAACATATTTAAATATATTCGCATAGATAAAAAGCTTTTATATATATGTATGTTCATCTTACGCTTTATATTTAACAGTTCCTCGTACAGAATTAATCGGCGACTCAGATCGGTATGTTAAAGCCGGTAGTACAGTTATATTACGATGCGTTGTACGTGGTGCTCTCGAGCCACCATCTTATATAATATGGTATCATGGTTCACAACAGCTGTTCACAGAAAGTAAACGTGGATGGAAAACACAAATAGATCGAGGAATGTCTGATATTGAAGCGTACAGCCAAAGTACAGTAAGTATAGAACTTTTTTTTTTTTGAATATATATATATTATTACATTTTCACTTATTCTTATTTACTTAACTTTTATTGTGTTGTTTTACTTTGCTAACTTAATTCATCTCTTGAATAAATTAACCTGTCGCTTTACATTACTTTCTTTCTTTTACTTTTTGAATATATAAATTTTTATATAAATATATATATATATATTTGTTTGTTTGATTATTTAGATCGGTTCATTGATAATTGAATCAGCAAAAAAACGTGATTCTGGAAATTATTCATGCAGCCCATCTAACAGTCCTCCAATCACAATTAGCTTACACGTTATTAATGGTAACTGATTTTAACAATATTTTGAATAATTTAAATTTATCTTTATATTCATAATGGTTTTACTTTTATTATTTTTATTATTATTATTATAATTATTATTTTAATTAATTTTATTAATTAAATACTGTTTTCTGTTTTTTTTTTTTAGGTGAATCTTCTGCTTCTGCTGTAACATCAGCAGCATGCCAAAAAAATTACAAAAGTATAACAGGATTTATTATATTATTAATAGGAATAAGATTTCAAACATGACAAACTTTCTTAAAATATCTTAGCTATTAAATAAAATAAAAAATAAACATAAAAAAAAAACAAACACAAAACACACATTTAATTAATTAATTAATTAATTAAAAAAAAAAAAAATTAATACAAATTTATTATTAAAATAAACAAAAAACCCTAAATTTAACTTTTAAATTATTAATTAAATAAATTTATTGTTATTATTATTATTATTATTAATTTTTAAACTAATTTGTAGTTTTTATTATAATTATGATAATTATAATTAAAGAAGAAAAAAAAAATAAAAAACATAACATACATAATAAATAAATAATAAATAATAATAATAAATAATAATAAATACATAATTTTCATGTTGTCCAGCGTATTGTCGTCACATTAATAATTTACCTTTTGATTATTATTTTTTTATATTAATTTATTTTTATAATTATCATTTTTATTATTATTATTTATTTTTTTGTGTATTTTATTCGTCAATTTTATATTAATTTAATTTTAATTTATTTTACTGAAAGACTGAATGCTGAAACGCCATAATTAAAAAAAAAATAAATAAATTAAAAAAATAACATAAACAAATCTTTTGTCTAAAAACATTAATAATTTCATTTAATTTGTATATAAATAAATAAATAAATAAATAAAAAAAAGAAAGAAAATTATTTTAATTATAAATTATTAAATAAAACTAAAGCATAATAATTGTATTAATTAAATAAATTTAATAAAAAAATAATCAAAAAAAAAAAAGATAAATAATTTAATTAATTAATTAAAATAAATAAAGTTACTTTTTTTAAAAAACCAACAAACAAAGAAAAATAATTAAAAATAAATAAAAATTATAATAAATTCTTTAATAATATAGAATTATAAATTATGATGAGCTATAATATTTGTGCCATAATATAAATGTTTGTATATTTGTTATTATAAATAAAAAAAATAAATAAATAAATTAATTAATTAATTAAAAATATTAAATATATATTATATATAAAAAATAATAATAATAATAATAATAATAATCTATTTAAATATATATATATATATAAAATTATAAATAAATAATCTCACTTACAAAAATGAAAATAAATACTTTATAATAATTATTTTTAAAAATTGAATTAGTTTTGTTACAAAAAAAAAAAAAACATAAAAATTATTAACAAAAAAAATAAATAAATAAATATATATATATATTTATTAAATATTATTAACATAATATTTTATTTTTTCTTTTTTTTTATGATTATTATCTTAAAGAAAATTTATACAAAATAATGATAATGATGATTACATATTTAATCAATTCAATAAAAATATTAATGCCAATAATAATAATAATAATAATAATAATATCCATAAATACTCAATACTATCGATGACTTCTATATATATATAAATACATACATATACATATATAATTAACATAAAAATAAAATTATTATTATTATAAAAATCTGTTTGATACATAAATTTGTAGAATAAATATTTTTCTTCCTGAATCAAAAAAAAAAAAAATAATAATAATTAAAAATTAGAAAAAAATATGCTGGAAATATATTTTCCACTATAGGCACAACGGTTTCCAGTATCGATTACCAATATCTATTAGAAACGGGATCTATCGATATTTTCATATAATCATTTGAATATATCCTTGCTAGCTTTGTTTTATTTTTTAAATGTTTTTAACGCAAATTATTTATGTAAGGATTCGTTTATTTGTAACTTTGAGTGTCCTTTTAAGCTTTTATATAATTATTTTACACATACGAATATTATATAAGTAGATTTCTAGTGTGACGATTATAAAAATTGACAATTTTGCTTATCAAAATGCTCATTTTAAACAAACTAAATTATTAATAAATAAACCTTATTTTCTACTAGTCTAGAATTTATGCAAAATTAATTTTCTATTTGTGTTAATATTGGCAGAATTTTTTTAATTATAAAAAACCCTTTTTTTAAATTATTTTTCTGTTAAATTAAGTTCAAAAATTGAATATAAATGGAAAGAAATCGTATAAAAATGTATTCGAGTTGATCATCAAAGCAAAAAAGTGAAGAAAATAAAGTATCGATAATTTTATCAATATTTTCAAGTGAAAGTATCAAAATATCGATACTAACTTAATGCTCCGATTCTGGAAACCCTAACTAGTACAAAGTACTAATTGAATATTTTAAACATTTGTGCAAAAATATGGTCTTTCGCCCCATTCAAATAATAAAAAATATATACTTTATGTACAGGCATACCTCGTATAACACTCAGTTTGTATTCCTGAAAATAGACTGTTATCAGCAATTATAAGCGTTAACAACGAGTCATGCCTGTATTTTATTGGTTAAAAAATTGTAATTAAAAACAGAATCACTTGCATTAATAAAATTAAAATTAAAATTAAAATTTAAAAAAAAAAAAATTGGATAAAATTAATTAAATAATAATAATAATAAACATATTTAACATAATATTATATAAAAATAAATTTAAATAATAACCAAAAAGAATATTTTTAATTAAAGAAAAAAAGAAAGAAAAACAAAAATAATAGATAATAAATATAATTAAATAAATAAATTATGTTAAGATGTAATTATGAAATTATTAATCATTTTATTCCATCTAAATATATACAGTAGATTCTGCTTAATCGGGACACATTTATACTAGTCTAATTTGTCCCAATTATCTGAAGTTCCACAAACCATACAGGATTAGTGTTGTTTTTAACAAAAAATAGAAAAAATTCACAAAGCTACATGATTATTAGATAATGCTTAAATAATGATTAACATGATTAAAACTTGAATTAAATTTGTTGCAAATATTCGTTCAAAGTGTTTTGCCTTTTGTTTTTGCTGGATTCTAGCTGAACTTAATCATTTTCGTCATCCAAACTGTCCCGATTAAACGAAATATTGTCCCGAAAAAGCAAAGTAAATTTGTATTGTTTCCTTGGTTTTATTTTTATTCTTTAGTATTTGTACCAATTAAGCGACTGTCCCGATTAACCGGTGTCCCGATTAACCGGTGTGCCGATTAAGCGGAATCTACTGTATATATCTATATACATATATATATAAATATTTAATTAATAATAAAACGAATTAAAAGAAACCTACCAATGTATTAAAAAGTAATTAAATCATATAAACAATATATTTATATAAATTATTATTATTATTATTAAATAAAAATATTTATTATTTTTCATTATTTTTAGTTAATTATATAAATTATTAATATTATTTTTAATTAATTGTAAATATTGTAATTACTTTAAACTAAAAAAATATATTGTATTTATTTAGAGGCTACTCATTCTGTATAATTCTTTAAAACACATCATTTATCCCCATAGAAAATATATATATTATTATTATTTTTAAAACAATAAATATGTATACATAATTGATTTATATTTTTAGAAATATTTTAATTTAGTATCACCAATCATTTATTATTAATTATATTAATTACGCGCACAATAATAAAGGTTGTAAACATTATAAAATTAAAATAATTATTATTTATTATTTCATTTTTATTTATTTATTATTATTTAACCGAATTATTTATCATCAATTTTCATTTTTATTATTATTATTAATTTTAAATACATTTTTAACATTTTTAATAAAAGCAAACAATTAAAAAACAATAAATAGATATCAATAGATATGTAAATTAAATAAAGATCAAATAAATAAATAAATTATAACAACGGTCAATATGTTTATTCTATAAAATTCTATAAATTTAACAAGAATATTTATATATAAAAGGACAAAATAAGTATTATCTCATTATAAATAAATAAATAAATTAATTAATTATTAAATAAAACTATGAATTTATATATTTTATGCATACGAAGTATAAGTGTCATAATTAATTATAATTAAAAGTAAATAATATAAATAAAATAACGCAAATTAAATAAATAAATAAATAATAAATAACAATATTATTGTAAATATTTAAACAATTAAATTAAATAATATCTAATTTATATAAATTAATAAACAAACTAATTATAGAATGCATTTTAATTATGATTATTATTATTATTATAATTTATTTTAAAAAAAGAAAAACATTGGTAACGTATTAAAAATATGATTAATCAAATTTATAAACTAAAACATTATAGCATTTATATTATTATTATTAAACTAATAAAGAAATTTTAATGAAGAAGTTTTTTTTTTTTAAATAAAATCAAAAGAAAAACAATTATATAACCAAATTAAACTACTATAATAATAATAATGAGAAAAAATAACTAAATTAAAGTTTATTTTTCAAAATAATATTTAGAAGAAATATTCTATGTATAAAAAGGTGAATAAATTAATAAATAAAAAAAAAAAAACTATAAAATCAATAAATAAATAAAACAAAGAGAATTATTTTTATTTAATTATTTCAATAAAAATATATAAAAAAAACTTTTTTAAATATTAAATATTAATAATCTAATAACTCATATTATGTATTTTTATGTAAATATTCTTATATAGTTTTATTTTTCTTACATAACCATTTATATAACACATATTACGTTTTTATTTTACATAAATATAAATATTTTTATTTAATTATTTTCACTTCTATATATATTTTTTCTATAATTTATTAATTTAATGCTCATAATAATACAAAAAAAATATATAAATAATTATCTGTATAATTAAATACATTAAGTCATGCTAACCAATGTAAATAAATAATTTCAAAGAAATATATATATATATATTAATTACTTAACAAAATAATTTTGAAATATAAAATTTGTGTAAAGAATAATAATTTTTTTGAAAATTTGTTTTTAATTAACAAAAGTATTTTAATTTTATTATTTTTTTTTGCAAATTTTAAAAAGAGAAATAAAATTTATTTATAATATTGTTATAACGCTTAAGGAACTATATTATATATATAATAAAGGATTTTTCAATTTTAATAATTATAAGGGACAAATAAAAAAATTATTTTTTAAAATATCATCATCAATAATCAAACAATTATGATATAAAAATAATTATTGTATATCTCGTTTCAAGTAATTGAATAATTTATTCATTTTTTTTTTTTTTAATAAAATTGTTATGCTTAACTACCTTGATGAATAAAACTATGTATTCTAAGTTAATTAAAAGAATATAACGTTCAACGTTTTTATAGATTTTTGGTTTAAAATGTTTGACTTAAAAACTTGGCTAAATAATAAAGCACTGTAGTACCCCAGTTTAAGCTCTTAATACATAATAACGAAAAGACCATTATAGTGAATCTACTTAAAACGATAATTTTAATGTATTTTAATTCAATATTCTTATCTAGATAAGAATAAAAAAGCTTTGAGTATCCTTTTAAGCTTTTATAAAATTACTTTACACATACGAATATTATATTAGTGGACTAGTGTGACGATTATGCTTATCAAAATGCTCATTTAAAACAAACCAAATTATTAATAAATAAACCTTATTAAATTATTAATTATAAACCCCTCTACTAGTCATGAATTTATGCAAAGTTAATTTTCTATTTGTATTAATATTGGCAGAATTTTTTTTAATTATTATTATTTATTTAAAAATTATTTTTCTGTTAAATTGTTATTCAAATTCATTAAATATTCTTATCAAAATGATTTTGCTATTTGCTTTATAAAAAAATACATATACTGTATTTTACGGACTATTAGACGCACCGAACGATAAGACCCACCTAAAATATATAAGATGATTTTTAGAAAATTTATTATAATGTAATATACATATATGTAATGTTACCTTCGAACCATAAGAAGTACGCAAAATTTGAATCTATTTTTCAAAGTAAAAAGTCGCGTCTTATAGTCCGTAAAATACGGTAATAATAATAATAATAATAATATACCGCTGATGCCTCTCACATGCAATATATCTTTTTTTAAAAGAAACATCGGAAATTCTTCATTTGTAACAAAAAGAATCATAATAAGTTACGCAATTGAATTTTATCAAGTAAAAAGTAATAAAAAAAGACAACAGATTATTGTGTAGGATATTTTAATGTAATAAACAAATCATTCTTTTTTTAAAGTAACCCACGATTGCCAAGTAAATGGTATTTTTTAAGTTCTTTACCACTCAAAGAGTGCTTCAGCACTCCAACTGGATAAGCAAAATGATTATAATATATTCTAACAATTATTTAATTAAATATAGGATTTTCAGAATATCACTTAAAATTAGTTTCAATTCGAATTTTTATTACTTTTACAGATAGATCTAGATACTTAAATATAGAGAATAACGTAATAAGATCTAAATGTAATTATGTTATGAAGAAAAATGGTTAATCATATAGAAAACAGAAAAATATTTTTATTTCCTTTGATTTTAAATTCTATAACAGAATCTACAAAGTGATCTCAGCACGTATAGAATTGAAGACATTAAATAGATAAATTAAGAATATTAAATTCGATAAACATAATTTAAAAATGTAAATTTGTTTACTGTACCTAATGCAACTAATAATCAATTATTAAGGCGTTTTTTGTTACAACGGAGTGGATACAATAGTAATTTCTTATTTTAAACTTTATTTAAAAAAAGCTTAATATCAAGAAGTATTATATGTGCTTGTATTCCAGCTTTTAATATCCAATCTTTGAAAATGTTTTATTAAATTGGTAGCAAATCATTGTTAATTATAACAACGTCTGTTGAAATTTTTTTTAGCTAGATTTATATCTTATTTCGATATCCGGGTATTTCGATATGTTATTGTTTAATCTAAAAATTTTCATTATATTTGTGGTTTAGAAAACTTTTGATATAACAAAATTAACTAAAATTATTGATAGAAACTGATTTAATTTGCCTAAGTAACAGTTTTATAAAATTAACAAAAATTATTCTTTTTATGTTGTTGGAAGACCTACAGTTAAATGTTCCATTAAAAATTTGTAACTAAAAGTGGAAATTATAATTGAACTTAATATTCGTACTCACCACGGTATGTCCTTTCCATTTGCTACACAATTATAAGTACAAAATACTAATTAAAACCACAAATTACAAAATATTTTAAATAATTAAAATAGTGAAAGATCTAAACTGTTGCTACACTACTGTATTCCAAAAACGATTAAATACAAGCCATTATATTATAGTCAAAAATTTACAGTGTATTTGACCGATTGTCAGATTTCATTTTTTTAATTTAATAATAACACGGTGCGGTATAACATAACCTTATTATAATTCATTTTTGTATCTTACTTTGTTAGCGGAAAAGTTCATTATTGATTTATATTATTTATATTTTAAAAAGTGTTATAAATATATTAATAATGTCTTTGGCTTTTCAAAACAATGATTGCATAAAACAGGCACTGTACGAAGAATTGCAAAACGTATTAAATCCAAATGCAGAAATTCGTATGGCTGCTGAAAAACGTATAAAGCACCTTGAATTTACCGAAGGTTATGGTGTTTATTTAGCAGAATGTATAATGAATCAATCTTTTGATTTGGGAATCAGGCAATTAGCGTCTGTAATGTTAAAACAGTATGTTGTTAATCATTGGTGTGTGGAAAACAACGAAGGAACTAACTTAGAAGCTACTGAACAAGTTAAAAAAATTATAAAGAATATACTTCCAAATGGATTATATGATGCCAATAGCAAAGTAAATAAATTTAATAGTATAAATTTCAGTGTTTTAATAAAAACCAATTCTATAGATAAGATGTGCTGTTGCGTATACAATATCCACAATTGCATCATGGGATTGGCCAAACAATTGGGGAGAACTTTTTGATATTATTGTTAAATGTTTAGGCGGGAACGAAGACTCCGTTCACGGTGCAATGCAAGTACTAGTCGAATTTACATATGATATTGAACATCAAATAGTAGATGTTGGTCCAATTATATTGTTTGAAGTATATAGAATTTTTGAGGCAGAATCAGTAAGATATTTTATAAATTGATTTTTTTTTTATTATTTATATTAATATAAACATATGTGCTGTTGTATTATAGGTTTATAGTGTTAAAACACGTAGCTGTGCTGTTGAAATTTTTAAAGCACTTTTGAAAACAATAAACTTGCATATCCAATCAAAAGAAGAACAAGCAAATATTTTAAATCCAGTCCTTCCAAATTTTATAGAGAAACTAATTCATGGACTTAGTGTACCAAATGGAACAACAAGTGATTATACATTAAAAACAGAAATTTTAAAAGGTATATTATTTATATAATTTTATCTTGGAATGTAACATACAATTATTTTCAGTATTGGCATTTATTGTTCATGCTATGCCTAAATGCATCTCTGAGCAGATGCCACGCATACTTCCACCAGTTTGGCAATTATTAACACAGTCCGCAAATATATATGTTAGAGCAATTGCTAATCAATCCGCTTCATATTTAGACAATGATGAAGGTATTAAATAAATTTTTAAAATAAAATTCAATATCAAATTTTCAAATTTTATTACTTAGACGAAGAACATTTAAATTTTAAAACAATGATTGTACAATTATTTGAATTTTTACATGCAATGTTGGAATCTGGAAAATATAAAACAAGTTTAAAAAATGTTTTAACCGATATTATTTACATAATGATAGTTTATATGCAAATTGCGGATAGTCAAGTATAGAATATAAATATTATTTTCAATAAAAATAAAACTGTAATCACTTTTATCTTTTATAAATAAAATAAACACAATTTTTTTAGATTGAAGAATGGTCAGAAGATGCGGAAAAATATGTAGAACACGATGATGAGGAAGGTGTTGATTCGTCGATTCGCGTATCAGCGCAAAATGTTTTACTGGTAATTATAAAATATAATAAAACATTTGTTTAATTTATAAATTTTGCAACTATTAATTTTAATATTATCATTAGGCAATTAAAGACGAAATGGAAAATCGCCTTTTACCTGCTTTATCAGATGCCTTATCACGTCATGTTACTGTTGCCGAAGCAGAAAAGGCAGCTGGAAATATTAATTGGTGGAAAATTCACGAATCCTCTATGTATGCGGTTGGCTCATTCAAAGATATTATTTTAGAAAAACCAGAAAAATTTAATTTATCACAATATTTGTACTTAGTGAGAAATCTTATGACAGATGACGTAAGTAGATAAACTTAATTAATTTTAAACTTTTATACTAAATAACTGTATTTGTTATGCTATATACTATTAATAATATCAAATACTAAATCATAAATTAATATTTATTATTTAAAATATAAAGACATCTCCATTTTTACTCGGTCGCTGTTTATGGACTTTAAGTCGTTTTTCTAGTTCTGATTTATACAATAATGAAATGTTATTAGAGTTGCTTGATGTGACTGAAAAAAGTATATCACCTGAGAAATCAGTATCTTTACGTATAATGGCTGTTCGGTAAGAAATGATAAAAATAAAACTAAAATTATTATAATTTTAATATAAATTAACATCATTCTTAGGTCAATTTATGAATTTTGTTTAAATTTAAAAAAAGCACCAGCCGAAAAACATTCAATAATTATTCCAAAATTAGGAAAATATTGTGAAGGAATTCTAGCACTTATATCACAATCAAAAAGTGCTGTTATTGGATTACTGTTAGAAACATTGGAGATGATCGTTTCTGTATGTTGTTTATAAATTTATCTTTATAATTATGATATTTATTATATTATTATTCATTTTAGTATGATCAACAATTTACAGCATCTGTGAAAAATAAAGTGATACCGTTAACAATAGCTGTTATGTTAAAATATCATGAAGATCCTTTTATTCTTGAATTAGTTCAAGATTTATTAAAAGTATTTTCACAAAATCCATATTGTTTACAAACTCTACAAGAAAAAATTATACCAACTCTGGTAAATATAAATAAATTATAGATACGTTTTACAATAATCATATTATCTTAAATTTTAAATAGGTTAGTATATTTAATCTCTCACATGAAGAAACAAGTTCTGCTATGCAAGATATTGCATTGGATGTATTACAGACAATTGTGACATACTCTGAGCCACCACTAAGTGATAATTTAATAGAAATTGCATTTCCAGCGGCTGTACATTGTATATTGCGTACACAAGATCATTCGGTAATGCAAAGTGGTGGTGAATGTTTACGGGCGTTTATTACAGTATCGCCTGATCAAATATGTAATTATAAAAATGGCGAGGGTATAAATTATATAATGCAAGTGACAACATTATTATTAAATCCTATGACAAATGAATTTACTGCAACATTCATTGGAAGATTAGTTGTAACAATTATAACTAAGATTGGAAACAGATTAGGTGAAAATATTGATCTGTTATTAAAAGCAGTTATAAGTAAAATGCAGTTAGTTGAATCATTAAATGTTAGTATGAGTTTAATAATGACCTTTGCCCATTTGTTTTTAACGCAAATGGATGCAGTATTGAATTTCTTAAGTACTGTGCCTGGCCCAACTGGTGAACCAGCCATGTCTTTTGTGTTTGCTAATTGGTTAAGTCGGCAGCACGCATTTTACGGTATTTACGAGAGAAAAGTCAGTACAATGGCCTTATGTAAATTATTTGAATATGGTGTAACATCTCAAGATACACGCTTAACTTCAATTGTTATAAAAGATGCTGTAGTATTAAATACTGAAAAGCGTAGAACTAGATCACAAACATCAGCTAATCAAACATGGGTCGATATACCAATAATGGTAAAGATTTTTAAATTGTTGATCAATGAATTGGATGCATTAAAAGAAATTAAATTAGCCGAAGAAGATGGCGATAATGAATGGACAGATGATGAAGGTGATAATAGTCTTCATTCGCAAGAAGGACAAGAGCAAAAAGTATCTGATTTATATTTTGATGATGGTAATTTAAGAAATTAGTATATATTTTTTTTATTGCTTCTAATAATTTTTAATATTTTTTGTAGAAGATGATGAATTATCAGAGAATAATCTATTCAAAGAGGTTATGCAAGATCCGATTTTTCAAATAAGTATGGAAGAAACATTAACAAAATTCTTGCAAAATTTTATTCGTGATGAAAATTTTGGTTCTTTTGTTGAGCATTTAACGGATAATGAAAAAAAAATTCTACAAAGTATTCAAACTGTTTAAAAACGAGAAAAATAAAAACCATATACATGTAAACCTGTGATTTAACGAATGTAAAATGCGAAAAAAAAAAATGATTATAAATTAATTAATTTAACATCATAAATTTATTGTAATATTTTTGTGCGTGTTAAATTTTTATATTTTTTCAAAAGTAAATGGCAATCATAAGCTTATAAAATACACGTGAAAACTATTATAAAAATATATATTAAATTATATTCATATTATATATATATCATATGATCACATATAAGTGAAAGTTTGTTCTAGATAAATGTAATTAATAAATAATGTAAATAACCTGTCATGAAATATTAATGTTTTATAAATACATAAAAAATAGGTACAATTTTAATTAAAATTGGTTTGAAATAGTATAAAACTAGAAATAATTTCTTAGTTGATTCAACGATAAAAATAAAACATATAACACTGTATTCTCATTACGATAATTATATATATTATTTATTAATTTAAAAAGAAATATATATGTACAGATATTTATTATTCTATAATTATAATTATTTTTCATAATATTAATGAAAAAACACTAATTATTTCACCAAAACAAAATAATAATTATATTTTATTAAAATTAAATTTTTTATGAAAAATAAAAAACTTACTATTTTTTTTTTTTGAGCCAATACTGTATTTTATAATAATCTAAAAAAATCATTACTTTCAATAACTAAAATTGTAATAAATGTACCATTTAGGAGAGAAACACATTAACATATGTGTTAAGAAATTACTAGTTGTTACGAGCATAATTTGTTGAGAATTCATTGCAATTAATACGATAACTAGTTACTATTTGTACTTCATAAAGATCACATACTCAAAAGGAAAATTTAAGTGAATTAAAAAAAAAACGTTAAAAATATAAATTTAGTAAAAAAAAAAATAATTTATACAAAATGCCAAGTTATCATAAACCAGAAGCAAAAACATTGCAAGAATTAAATGATATTGCACATCGTCTAAGGATCCATTCAATTACATCTACTCAAGCATCAAAATCTGGGTAAGATAAATTTATTGTTTTTGTATTAAGTTTAACCTTTGCGAATTTACAAAGTCATGAAATACAAAATGTATCTCATCTGACCGAGAATAATAATAATTATCTGGGTGACACTTATACATTGGTCAGTGTTATCAGATCGTATAGTGTATATATTACCATTTGATGCTTTATTATTATCACTTTAATTAAGATTATAAAAAAAAATTGTTTTCATTCAAAAAGACATCCGACATCATGTTCATCCATTGCCGAAATAATGTCTGTATTATTTTTTCACACCATGCGTTATAAAGTATCTGCTCCGCGTGATCCATCTAGTGATCGTTTAATATTATCCAAAGGACATGCTTGTCCTATTTTGTATGCAGCATGGGCAGAAACTGGTCTATTTCCAATCTCTGAATTACAAAATTTAAGAAAAATTGACTCAGACTTGGAAGGACATCCAACGCCAAAACTTAATTTTATTGACGTTGGTACTGGATCACTTGGTCAAGGTGTTGCTGTTGCCAGTGGCATGGCATACATTGGCAAATATATGGATAAAGCGAGTTTTAGGTAAAATACTAAAAAAAAAGAACTTTATGCTTATGAAAATAATTAATTTTTAATTATATTTAGATCATATGTTATTGTCGGAGATGGTGAATCTGCAGAAGGATCAATATGGGAATCGTTACATTTTGCTGGACATTATAAACTAAATAATTTATGTGTTATTTTTGATGTCAATCGTTTGGGACAGTCGGAACCAACATCTTTACAACACCAAATGGAAATCTATCGTAAAAGATTAGATGCATTCGGATTTCATGCAATTGTTGTTGATGGCCATGATATAGAAGAATTGTGTAAAGCATTTTTTGAAGCAATTTGTACCGAAAATAGGCCTACAGCAATTATTGCAAAAACGTTCAAGGGTAAATATTTTCCAAATATAGAAGATATTGAAAACTGGCATGGAAAACCACTTGGAGATTGTGCAGACAATGTTATCAAGGTATTTTTTGTTTTAAATTATCAACTAGAATTATTAGCAATATTTTTGTTTTTAGCATTTATCAGGTAAAATAAAGAATTTGGGACAATTACAAATTCAGCCACAAATGCCGTTAAAAGACGATGCTCCAAAAGTGAATATCACAAATGTCTGTTTAGCTACTCCTCCAGAATATAAGATGGGCGAAACCGTAGCTACACGTTTTGCATATGGTATAGCGTTAGCCAAAATTGCTAAAAATAATCCACGAGTTATAGCATTAGATGGTGATACGAAAAATTCTACATACTCTGATAAATTGAAAAATGTTTTCCCTGAGAGATATATTGAATGCTTTATTGCTGAACAAAATCTGGTCGGTGTTGCAATTGGTGCGGCATGTCGGGATCGTACAATAGCATTTGTTTCAACATTTGCCACATTCTTCACAAGAGCATTCGATCAAATTAGAATGGGAGCTATTTCTCAAACAAATGTTAATTTTGTTGGATCGCATTGTGGATGCAGCATAGGTAATCTTATCAACAAGAACTAAGAAAATTATTCTATTTTTCAATTTTATTTTTAAGGTGAGGATGGACCTAGTCAAATGGGTCTAGAAGATATTGCCTTATTTAGAACGATTCCTGGCAGTACAATATTTTATCCAGCTGATGCTGTAAGCTGCGAACGATCAGTAGAACTAGCAGCCAATACTAAAGGAGTATGTTATATAAGAACTTCACGGCCAAACACATCAGTTATTTATAAGAATAATGAAATCTTTCAGGTAATGCAAAAATCAATAAAATCTATAATTAAAAAGAATTTTATGATTATTAAAATATTTTAGATTGGAAAAGCAAAAATCGTAAAGCATAATCCACAAGATACTGTGCTTTTAATTGGTGCTGGAATAACATTATATGAAGCGTTAACAGCATCTGTTGAATTAGAGAAATCAGGCATACATGTGCGGGTTATGGATCCGTTTACAATTAAACCTCTAGATTCTTCATCAATTATTAAAAATGCAATCGAATGTGGTGGAAGAATTATAACTATTGAAGATCATTACAAGTATGAAAAATTTTTACTAAATTAATTATAAAAATAATTTTTTGTTTTAATAGGGAAGGAGGTTTAGGTGAAGCTGTTATGTCGGCTGTATCATTAAATAGAAATATTATTGTAAAACAATTGGGCGTACCAACAATTCCAAGATCAGGTCCACCAGCTGTACTTATTGATATGTTTGGCATTTCTGCACGTCATATCATTGGTGCTGTTGGAGAAATTCTTAATAAATAAATTTTTTTTTATAACATTTTTTTTTTACATAAATTTTGAGAAAATGGGAAATAATTTTAACGTTTTTATATGCAAAATAAATATTTATTCACACAATTGTATGTATATGTTAATAATTATTTTTAAAAAAATAATAATTATATTATTATTATTATTATTATTAATTAGGTAATTAAGCATTGATAATTAATCGTTATACCAATCTAGAAATAATAAACTAAATGACATCACTAATAGAAAAAATAAAACATATACACGTAGTCCAGCGTTTCTTTGGATTGCCTGTTTAATTTGCTCATTTGCATCTTTAACATTTTCTGTAGCACCAACTACTGTTGTTGCAATCCTATCAATATCATGTTTTTGAAGTGTCACCTAAAAATTTCCAAAAAAAAAATAGAGAAAATTTTCTTTTAAAAATTCAAAATAATTTATTAAAATATTTTACTTTTTCTGTAAATATCTCTTGTAAATTTGCAATATCAACAACATTTTTCTCAATTTGTTCTACTTCCTCTGATAAACCTTTTAATTCATTAAATAATTGCATATTTTCCGATTCAAACATTTGTATATCTTCAGTACTGATTTCATCATCCTGACAAGTTAATTGATTACTAATAATATCTTCATCTAATACAAATTGATGTAATGTATTCTGTTTGGTTTCGACTTTCTTTTCATCAATCTCTGTTCCGACAACTTCAACATTATTTTCCAATATTAATTTACTTGGTGCCGTTGGATATAATTGCTTATCCGATTTTAATTTAAGTAATCTATAATTTTCTAATTCTCTTTGTATCCTATGTTTCTTTTGCTCATTATATAAATTATAAATAATTTTTAAATAATTTGTTAGCAATTCTAATACACCATCACGATGCTCCTTAATTTGATGTGGCAATTTTGCTTTACTTAATTCTATTTTAAAGTCATTTAAAAGCTTAGTGACCATATTTAAAATTTTTTCGGATTCCTTATCAATAATATTACGTTCATTGTCTGTCATTTTTGCTGAATTTTTTAAATGATACGCAAAATGCATATATGCAGCACGATTTTCTATTAAAAAACTTTTTAATTCAGTTATTTGATATCTTATAGTCATTGATTTTTTAATAAAATCATCTTTATTTGATTTATGTTTAAGTATCCTATTTTTATCTGGAGTTGGAAATGTTATTTTATTTCTTAATCTAACTGTTTTCACACAAGCTTTAAATAATAATGTAATATCCATGGTTTTTTATTTATTGATAATTAACGATACTAATAATAAAAATCATAAACTAATTAAACACTAAAAAATGAATAAAATAATAAATAAAACTTTTAAAATGTTAATAAGCAAAAATAACCAACAAAATAAATTATTTGACGTTTACCATTTGACATATGACGTTTGTTATTTTTTGAATATACCAGTGTTTCCAGCACATTTGTTTTATTTAGGTGCAAACCGTTTTTCAATTAATTAGTAGTTTTAATATGTATATAAACATAAATTAATATATTATTTATTTATGTATTTATAATATTATTTTTCTTTTATATAAATATAATAAATTTGCACTTATAACCTATTATGTTTAATGTTTTCTTTTCCCCCATATAATTAACATTTTGCTTTATTAGAATTTGCTTTATTTGTTGTTTTAACGTTGGCTGAATAATAACAGCTGATTATGTATAGTTAATTTATTTTCGTTATTTTACTTATTATTTAATAGTTTTATCATTTGCAAAAACTAATAATAATTTTTCCTATTTTTATTTAATAATTTATTTGTATAAAAAGTGAAAGAAATTTAAAACAAATGTAAATTATTATTTTATTTTATTTTTTTTATACATTTTATCTTTTTATAAATAAATACATAAAAGTTAAATTATTATTATAAATTATATATATTTTTATATTATTATTTAAATAAAAAAAAGAAAAAAGAAGAAAAAAACAATTTAATTATATAATTTAAACTATTAAATGAAAAAACGCACACTTAATCTTTATCTGTTCTTTGACATGTCAGTTTTCAATTATCTTTTTATTGTTTATAGATGTTATCTTGTTTAAATGTAATAAAGCAAAACTCTTCGTGTAGTCTTTTAATAAAATCGCAATTGAGATATTTATTTAATAATTTAAATATTATTAAGTGTAACAGAGTAATGGCTACGTGTACAAGTAATAAATTTGATCTTCCAGCAAAGTATCAAGGAAGTACAAAAAGTGTTTGGTCTGTTAAACATATATATTTTTTAAATGGTAATAAATAAAAATATAATTTATAGGGTTGAATATATTCAATTGGCCGCTGATTATAAACCATTAAATTTAGGACAAGGTTTTCCTGATTATCCACCGCCACAATATGTAACAGATGCATTAGCCCAAGCAGCTTTAAATAATAATCCATTACTAAATCAATATACACGTGGATTTGTATATATAAAAATAATTTTGTTTTTAATAAAAATTACATACTTCTTTTTTTATCTATAGGGTCATCCACGTCTTGTACAGGCTTTATCCAAGTTATATTCAAAATTAATTGGACGTGAAATTAATGCGAATACTGAGGTATTAGTCACCAGTGGTGCATATGAAGCTCTGTTTTCCACAATTCAAGGGCATGTTGATGAAGGTGATGAAGTCATTATAATAGAACCGTTTTTTGATTGTTATGAACCTATGGTTAAAACGTCTGGTGGTGTACCACGCTTTATTCCGTTAAAACCTGTATAAATTTTAATTTTATTTTTCTTCATTTCACTAATATAAAAAAAATATTTTAGAAAAAATGTGATGGCATTGTTAGTTCAGCCGACTGGGTATTGGATAATAATGAATTAGAAAAAATGTTTAATGAAAAGACAAAAATGATTATTCTCAATACACCGCACAATCCACTTGGAAAAGTGTTTACCAGGTATACTAATTTTGTTTATATAAAGGAAGAAATGCTTATTCTTTAAATTCTGAACATTTTTATTAGACAAGAGCTCCAAGTTATTGCTGATTTATGTAAAAAATGGAATGTTTTATGTGTTTCCGATGAAGTTTACGAATGGATGATTTATGAACCATATGAGCACATACGAATTTGTAAGTTCTTTATAATTATTTTTTTATAAAATTATCCATTATAACATATTTTTTAAAAATATTTAGGTACTTTACCTGGTATGTGGGAACGTACAATAACCATTGGATCGGCTGGTAAAACATTTTCAGTTACTGGTTGGAAAATTGGTTGGGCTTATGGTCCTGAAAATCTAATGAAAAATTTACAAATGGTTCATCAGAATTGTGTTTACACATGTGCCACTCCTGTGCAGGTTATTTTTTGAATCACTTATACAATGCCTTTATATAAATATTCATAAATTGTTTAATTTTAGGAAGCTGTTGCTATTGGATTCGAATATGAATTGCAGCAACTAGATTCACCAGACTGTTTCTTCAATAGCTTGCCACAAGAATTAAAAAGTAAAAGAGATTTTATGGCGAATTTTTTACAGAAAGTTGGTATGAATCCAACCTTGCCGCAGGGTGGTTATTTTATGATAGCAGATTGGTCAAAGTTAGCCGATAAAATTGATTTATCAAAGGAGATCGATGAGTATAAGGATTATAAATTCACAAAATGGATGGTAAAAAATGTCGGCCTTCAAGGAATACCGCCCAGTGCGTTTTATAGTAAACCAAATAAACATTTGGGCGAAGACTTTGTACGATATTGTTTTATCAAAAAAGATGAAAATTTAAAGGAGGCCGCAAACATATTAACCAATTGGAAAAATAAATCTAGTTAATTTTTTACATTAATAAAATGTTTATTAAATTTGTTAATTTAGTTACAACCAATAAACGCATTTACTATTTATGTTTTTATTTTATTAATTTATTAAAAATTTTCTATACACGGCAAATTTAGCCAAACAATACATTATTACCACACATCTTACTAATCATCATAAACTGTTTTAAGAGCAAGCTCTGGACAATCATAGCCAAGTTCTTCTGGAGTGTTAATACCTAATTCGGTTAATGTTGGTCGTATTTCTTGTAAAAGATATGGATAGATGGTTGCCACTTTAGCACCACACTTATCCTTGCAACCTTCGAGCCACCTTGTTGCCAATGCAAAGTCATTTAAACGGCGACAAGCCTTAAGAGCAGCAATAATAATTTTTGGTTCTGGTACAAGATCCATACCCAAAAGGTCATTCATTGCTTTGCGGATTTCCCAATGATCAATATCGCTACGATTAAAATAAGCCTCATATCTAGCATCAAATTCTTCATCAGTTTCTGTACATCCACCATGTGACATACGAACAGCACCTACAGCTGTCATACGAGCTGCTGACAGATTTAATGATCCACGAAGGATGTTAGATAACTGGCCTGCTGCAGCACGAATCATTCTTGTATTTTATTTTGACTGTAAACAAGAAAAAGAACACAAAAATTTTATTACAATCATAAGCAAGAAAACAAATTAATTTAAATTACAAAATAAATTTAAAAATATTATAGTTATAAATATAAAATAGTTATTATAGAAGAGTTAAGTAATACCTTGATAGCAATGAAAAAAGTATGGCGATATTTTTTTTTCTCTGACCATTGATTAAAGTATATAATTGCCAGATGAATATCTGACTGTTTATAATTAGTACTAGCTGACAGCCAATTTTTTAAATAATTTTTCTATGATTTTAAAAAAGTAATCTTTTAAAATTGTGTTTAAATAGAATATTACTTTTGTAAAAAATTAAATATAATTAATCAAAATTACAAGAAAATTAAATGTATTTTAAAATTAATATTTCAATTTATTAAATTTTGCTTTTGGTTACTATATGCTTAATCATAGATGCCACTGTCAACATTAATTATCATTTTATTTGTAGAATTTTCTCGAATGTGCAACATCAAGATAAAAAATACACTAAAATTGAGTTTTGTTAAATTTGGAATAAAATAAAAAATATATATTAAATAAAATTCAATATATGTGAATATAGTGTGCTTGTTATTTTTGCAATAAAATTGTATATATATAAACTATAATAAAAAGTAAATAATTTTAAATATGACGCCAGGAGCAACGTGAGTTTATTAATTAAATAGTTTGTAACAAAATTAATTTCTAATATAATTAATCAAATCAAATTAAAAAATGCATGTGTGTTCGTCGCTTATACCCGGCGTCCATTTTATATATATTCTAACATTTATAAAAAAAAAAATTTGTAACAATTTTCTTTATAATTATTTAATATAATTTAAATTTGATATTATATTATTAATTTTGTATATTAACTATCAGGTAAATAATAAATAATTTTATAATTTTCATTATTACACATAGAAGTATTCCACCACCCATTATCTGGGCTCAGAGAACTGACAAATTATTTGTTACAATAGAAGTAGAATGCAAAGATCCTGAATTTAAGTAAAAGAATTGTGTAGTTTTTTTTTTGTTAAAGAAATATTTTATTTTATGTTTTATATTGTAGATTCACTGATGAGACATTATATTTTAAAGGAACTGGGTTACCAGGAAATAAATTATATGAAGTATCTCTTAATTTTTTAAATAAAATTAATCCAGATAATGTAACGTTTAAAAATACTAATCGAAATATTGAATTTATAATTCCAAAGGTAATATGATAATAAAAATTAACAAAAAACAATTAATTAAATATATTTGTTTTGCATATTTTAAGGAAAAAAGTGGACCATATTGGCCAAAGTTAACAACAGACGCAAGAAAACTACACTTTGTTAAAGTAGACTTTGATAAATGGGATGAAGAAGATCATGCTGATTGGGCTTCTGATGATAATTTTGAAAGTAATAATATTTTTAAGTTAAATGATGAAAATAGTCTATATTAATTAATTATTTTAATATAATTGTAGACCAACCACCACAATATAATAAAGACTTCATTAATAGTATGTTGAGTGAGAAAAAAGATTATGAAGGTTTTGATGATTTAGATTCAGATTCTGATTCTGATGTTTGTCCGGGACTACTAGATTAGTTAATTAGAATATATTTATATATGTACATGTTTCTAAAATCACCCAAATTAATGAAAATAATAAACAACTGTGTATCGAATATTTTCATTTCTATTCTGAGAACTGATCAAAGTTAATGGTGTATTTATAATTAATACGCTAATTTTAATTTAATAAATATTCTTTCAATAAGTTGGTCTTAAATAAAAATGTGTTTATATTTTTTACCCTTTAATTAAAAAAGACGTTAAATTTTCTTTTTTCTTATATTTTGCATAAACTGATAAAATCTGTAGAATATTCTTTTGCAGACATCCTAAACATAACCTGAAATAATTGCCAAACGTGCATAATTTCCTTAACAAATCATTTTATTATTTTAAAAAGGTGATTCTTTGTACAAATAATCTTTACAATATTTTAATTGGATTTTAATAAATTATTGAACTAAAGAAAATTAATCAATACCAATTATATTCAACAATAAAATGACACAAAAGGCAGTTTGTTAACTGTTTTTCTTTGTCATAACAACATTTATAAGGTTTTATTATTTAAATTTTATTATGGCAATAATTACTAGAATACATCTTCAAAAAAAACCATTTTTTTTGTATCGAAATGTCAGTCTACTAGAAAGCCTACTCCATTTAAAATTTATATTTCTAGTATGGTTTTATAAGAAATGGACTGCAGATATTAACTGCGACTTAACAAGGATTTATTATATTTTGTGTAACAATTAAACAAGAATAAAAAAAAAAAGTAATAAAGGGGCGCCATAAGATTAACTTTGTGGAGTTTTTTATTTACACCTATATTATATATACATACATAATAATTTGAGGTACATAATATTGTTTTTTTTTTTGTTTTTATAAATTTTGAACATTTCTTTTTTGTCTAATTTCTTCTTTCTTTTTTTTATTATAATCTAAAATTTATTTGATTTTCATTGTTATTTTATAATAAACCGTTAAAAATGTGTTTTATATTGTTGTAATTGTGCTTTATTATTGAAAAAAAAAAAAGAAATATTTTTTAAAATCGAAAAAAAAAACCGCATAAATTCGCATTTAATTCCAAGGATTATTACCTTAATAAATTTAAGTTTTTTATATAAATAAAAAAAGGTAACATTATGAAAAATTAAAGTTATTTTTTAAATTAATTTTATAAAATTTTGCATAAATTACTGTTACTCATTGTTAATAACCTTATTATTATGAATCATTTTTATTTATTTATTTTCTGAGCGTTTTTTTTTTTTTTTTCATTAAAACAGAGCAAAACAAAACAAGAAATTAATGTAAAAAATGCGCAGGACAATAGTAAAATCTATCTTGTCAATTTTATAAATTGATTTTTAAGTAATTTTAATATAACAAAAAAAAACAATTTTCTATGTTTTATTATTTATAATTGGTGGAAAAAATTAAATTATTAAACATTTTTTCTTTTTTTATTTTATTTACTAATAAATAAATTTTTGTCTAAAGTGAAGAATTTTTCTTTTTCTTTTGTACAAAATTCATAATGTGTATTAGATAGATTATTGTGTAAAAATAAAATTAATATATCAATTAATAACAGACAAATAATAATAATTAATTATTTATTTTATATAATTTAGTTTAACTAAAGCTGTTATAAGAAATTGTAAACACAATGGAGGACGATAATGAATATAAAAAACTAGCGGTTGATGAAAGATGTGTGCATAAATTATGGAAAGCTCGTGTTGATGGTTATGAAGAGGCAGCAAAAATATTTCGTGAAATTGATGATGAAAAATCACCAGAATGGAATAAATTTATACCATTGATAAAAAAATTTGTTAGCGATAGTAATGCAATGGCACAGGAAAAAGGTTTAGAAGCGACACTAATATTTGTTGAAAATTGTGCACATGCTGGTAAAACAGTTGGCGAAGTAAATATAGATATTTAAATTTAATAATTATAAATAATGAAAAAATTATTATTATTAAAAATATAAGATTAAAATTCTTCTATGTATTAGGTAATGTCGGGGATCGTCACAAAATGTATTGCCGCTCCCAAAACAAAAACAAAAGAATTATCCGTTCAAGTAACATTAATGTACGTAGAAATTGAAAAGCATGAAATGGTTTTAGAAGAATTAATCAAAGGTAATTAAATTTGTATTTAGTTATTATTTATTATTTGTTTACATTAATTTTTATTTTTAAGGTGCCGAACATAAAAATCCAAAAATCGTTGTTGCATGCACAGCCGCCATAACATTGGCTTTAAAAGAGTTTGGTCATAAAGTAATTAGTGTTAAACCGATAATTAAAAAGTTGCCAACATTACTTAGTGATCGAGATAAATTTGTACGAGACGAAGCAAAATTATTAACTATTGAAATATATAGGTTTGAAAAATTTATATTAATTAATAATTTAAAAAAAAAATTTACATAATTTCTTTTTTATTATATAAATTAGATGGATTGGTCAAGCTTTAAGACCACAATTAGCTTCGTTGCCAGCAGTATTAGTTGGCGAGCTAGAAGTTGAATTTGAAAAAGTCACTAAAGATAAATGCATTCCTACAAGGTATTATAATAGATTAATTAATGCTTATTATTTAATTAATAATATATAAATTCTAACAAATAGGTATCTCAAATCACAACAAGAAAAACAAGCTAAGGAAGCTGCAACTACGACACAAGAAGATGAAACAAAATCAAATGATGGTATTAGAAATAGATATACTTACTTTATAATTATGTAAATTGTTTGTTTGAAAAAAAAAATTTTCTTTTTTAAGATTGTGAACAAGAAGAGGCAGAATTTATTGATCCATTAGATTTAATAGATCCAGTTGATATTTTATCAAAATTACCAAAAGATTTTTATGATAAATTAGAGCAAAAAAAATGGACAGATAGAAAAGAGGCATTAGAAGCATTGGAGCCATTAGTACAACATCAAAAATTAGAGTCTGGAGACTATGCTGATTTAGTAAAAGCATTAAAAAAAGTAATCAGCAAGGATTCAAATGTTGTGCTTGTCGCTATGGCAGGAAAATGTTTAGCTAATTTAGCTAAAGGTTTAGCGAAAAAATTTCAACCATATGCTTGTGTAGGTTATTTTTAATTATTTCCTGTATTTAATTATTATAAAATATTTATTATTCAACAGGCTTGTATAGCTGCAATATTAGAGAAATTTAAAGAAAAAAAGGCAAACGTTGTTACAGCTCTAAAAGACGCAATTGATGCAATTTATCCGTCTACCAACTTGGAAGTTATTCAAGAAGATATAATTGAAGCATTGAATAATAAAAATCCAAGTGTAAAAGCAGAAACAGCATCATTTTTATGTCAGTATAATTAATTTATTTAAAAAAAAATTAAATTATTTCAAAATTGTAATTTAAAAATTATTTACAGCTCGTGCATTTACAAAAACACTTCCAACTGTGTTAAATAAAAAATTATTAAAAATATATATAACCGCATTATTAAAAACTTTAAATGAACCGGATCCAAATGTCAGAGATGTATCTGCAGAAGCAATTGGTACTGCAATGAAATTAGTTGGTGAAAAAAATATATCACCATTCCTCACTGATATTGATAATTTAAAAATGACAAAAATAAAAGAATGTTGTGAAAAGGCAGTTATAACAGTAAAAATTCCAGGAGCCAAAAAAGAACGTCCAGCTACTGGTACATTAATTTATATTAGATTTATTTTCTATAATAATTTAAACATTTATATTTTTAAATAAAAGCTCCACCCAAAGCAACTTCATCTGTAAAGGGTGGATCCATAGAGCCTAAGCCTGTTACTAGACCTTCTACTGCTGGCCCTCTACGTAAAACAGCAAAAAAGACTACATCTGCTACCAATAACACTGCATTAGCAAAATCTGCAAGTTCTGCTAAGGTTCTTCCTACTGAACGAGACTTGAGTACAGAAGAAATTGATGAAAAAATTGAAGAATTTTTACCTAGTGATGTTATTAATGGTATGTCTGATGCAAATTGGAAAACACGTCTATCCTCTATGGAAACTTTTATTTCTTCTATAAATGATTTAAATTCAAAACCAAATATTTCACAAATTCTAATAAAAACAATACTTAAAAAACCGGGATTAAAGGTTTGTATAATTTATATTCATATTAATATTATAACTAAATTACAATTAATCATGTGTATCATTATAGGATACAAATTTTCAAGTATTAAAATATAAATTAGATCTGATTAAAATTATAGTGGAAAAATTCGGTGTAACTGTTATAACAGCAGATTACGTAATGACTGACATTACAGAAAAATTAGGTGATGCAAAAAATAGCATAGGAGCAGGTAATGTTTTTTCAAAAATATATTTTTTCTATGCATTAAATTTTTGTTATTTTTATCCAATGTTAAGGTCAAGCATTAACCGCAATTGCAGAAGCAATTCGTTTGGAATACGTTGTAACTAAAGTATTGGAAGCTGCATTTGAACAAAAATCACCCAAAGTACAGCAAGAAGCTTTATTATGGGTTAATAATGCAATTAAAGAATTTGGATTTCAAGTAAGTTTAATATTTATTAAAATTTAATTTAAATATGCTTATGTAATTGTTTTGATTAGGTTAACCCAAAACTATTAATTGAAGATGCTAAGAAAGGTGTTCAAATGACAAATCCCATAGTTAGAGCAGCAGGAATAACACTGTTAGGTACAATGTACTTGTATATGGGCAATTCTTTAAATTTGTTCTTTGATGGTGAGAAACCGGCATTAAAACAGCAAATACAAACTGAATTTGATAAATATACCGATCAAAAACCACCAGCTCCCACACGTGGTGTAGTCGGAAACAACAATAAACAATTAATGGATAGTTTGGAAGAGTATGTTAAATATGCATGCTGCTATATAGAATTATTTTTATATATATTAATTTTGTAGGGAAGAAGCCGATGATCAAGTTTCACCTAATTTATCCGATTTATTACCACGTGTTGATATTTCTCCACAAATAACTGAAGCACTATTAGCAGAAATAGCAGACAAAAATTGGAAAACGAGAAACGAAGGCCTTAATAAATTGCAGGGATTACTAAATGAAGCGAAACTAATTAAGCCAAACATTGGGGATTTACCATTGGCATTATCACATAGATTAATAGACAGTAATGCAAAAATAGCACAAACTACTCTTGCAATTTGTCAACAATTAGCAACATCGATGGGTCCGTCATGTAAGCAATATGTCAGAGTTTTATTTCCAGGATTCTTACATGGGCTTAGTGATGGTAAAAGTTTTATAAGATCAGCTTGCATAGCATGTATTAATGTATGGGGTGATCAATGTGGCTACAAAGAATTTTTCGAAGGTATAATATTTAAATAGCTAGTGATTATAATAAGTCTTACATTTGAATTTTTTAAGGTGAAATGATTGCTGATTCATTAAAATCAGGAAGTCCTTCTTTAAAGACAGAAGTTTGGGGATGGTTAGCGGAGAAATTACCAAATATACCGGTAATAAATACATATATTTTCAATAAAAATAATTATTTTAACAATTTAAATTAACAAATATATTTATAGCCAAAGACAATACCTAAAGAAGAATTAATTGCATGTTTGCCTCATCTATATGCCAACATATGTGATCGAAGCGTTGATGTTAGGAAAAATGCAAATGACGCAGTACTAGGAATAATGATTCATATAGGGTAATCTTATACATTTTGCAGTCATATTTCCATTATATTAATAAAACATTAAATTTAATATTAGATTTGACGCAATGGTAAAAGCAGTAGATAAACAGAAACCATCATCGAAAAAAGATATACAAGCAGCGTTGGATAAAGCAAGACCTAACTTACCATTAAAACCATTACCAAAAATAAAACAACAACCACCAGAAGAAATTTCTTCTTCAAAACCTCTAAAAAATGGTTAGTTTATTAATATAATGGCAATAATAAGTATTAGTAATTAATTTTTTTATAATTATTTTTAGTAACTAGTAAGAATCAAAAACCTACATCAACAGCAGCCTCAAAAGCTGCAGCTCCTGCTAGAAATAAAAAGGAGGAAGAAGTTGACACTTCACCTTTATTGGCTATTAATAGTTCTAAAAATCAAAGATTATTAGATGAACAAAAGTTAAGAGTTTTAAAATGGACTTTTACTACACCAAGAGAAGAATTTACAGAATTACTAAAAGAACAAATGACATCTGCTAATGTAAATAAAGGTCTAATGGCTAATATGTTCCACGAAGATTTTAGGCATGTTAATTAAAAAAAAAACTTATAAATATTATTTTGGTGATTAATTTAAATTTTATTATAGATATCATCTAAAAGTAATTGATTCTCTAATTGAAGATTTACCTAATAATGATAAAGGTTTAATGGCGAATTTAGATTTAATATTAAAATGGTTGTCATTACGTTTTTATGATACTAATCCATCAGTATTATTAAAAGGATTAGAATATTTAAATATGGTATTTCAGTTATTAATCGAAAATGAATATATTTTAGCAGAGAATGAAGGATACGGATTTATTCCACATCTGTTGACAAAGGTACCTTTTTTTAAATAATATAAAAAAAAATTAAACAATCTATTTAACATTAATTGTATAACAATAGATTGGAGATCCAAAAGACGCGGTTAGAAATGGTGTTAAAAGTATTTTGCATCAAATATGTTTACTGTATCCATTTCAAAAAGTATTTCTTCATATAATGGATGCTTTAAAATCAAAAAATGCACGTCAACGTACAGAATGTCTTGAGGAGCTTGGATATTTGATAGAAACATATGGATTAATTGTATGCAATCCAACGCCTCAAGTTGCTTTAAAAGAAATTGCAAAACAAATATCGGATCGAGATAATTCTGTAAGGAATGCTGCACTTAACTGTGTAGTTCAAGCTTACTTTTTAGCTGGCGAAAAGGTTTTTATTCAAAATTACTGCATAATCACACTGCATTTACATAAAAACTAATGTTAATGATATTTTAGGTATATAAATTGATTGGAAATTTATCGGAAAAAGAAATGTCAATGTTAGATGAAAGAATAAAACGTGCAAAAAAGAACAGAAAACCTACAGTTGAAATAGCAAAAGCAACGTCTACTGTAACACAGCACGATATAATTGAGGTACAAGAAACACCTGTTGAAGAAGAAATATTACCTGTAGAAGAAGCGCCTGCAGTTGTATCAAGGTAAACTTTATTTATGCACTTTTAAAATGTTAATATTTTTAATAAAATTAATTTTATATAATTAGTTCAGGAAAACACTCTCAAAATAAACAACCAAATGCTGTAGCACATGATGATAGTTTTATAAATAATTTTAAATTAAATTTTGAAACGAATTCTCCTCAAGCTAAAAAGTTTGTGCTTTTTTTTTAATTAAGTATCTGTGTTGTCAAATGGTTGTGAGGGTTGGCAGTTTGCTTTTTATTTTTTAAATGTTTATTATAATTATTGTCAACATAAATGTTTTGTAATATTAAAATTAAAAGAGTCTAATAAGAAAATTTAAATTATTTCTTATAGACAATATGAACCAGCTCCAGCTAAAGTTTCTGGTCCATTTGGATTGGATCCAGAAATAATTGCCGACATTGAAAAGGGTTGGGTTAAAAGTGAACAAATGCAGAATATTGATGTTCCAAAAGTTTGTCATTAATTCTTAATTATTTTTTTTTTATTAAATTAAAACTAATTCAATAATTTACCATTTTAGGATGACATTTCATTTTTGTATTCACCATTAAAAATTGGTTATTGTGATGGTAATACATATCCATCAGAAAAGTTAGAAAAATTAATGACAAAATCTCCAACAATGCAGGCAACCGGAGTATATAATGTTGAAACTAGTCCACCAAAAATATCGTCCGAAACGTTTAGTCCAAAAACATTTTCATCGGGCGGCAATTCTACAATTAGTTCCACAACACCAACTAAGTAAAGTTTAAATTAATTTTAATTATTTTTTTTTTTGTATTTCTAAAAACATTTTTTTTTTCCTTTTTTAATAGTTTGGCAGAAAATTTACCAAAATTAGATCCAAATTTAGTTCGTTTGATACGTTCTATTGGTAGTTCCGACTCATTAACAGCTCGCGCTGCAATGAATGAAATAAACGATATATTGGATTCAGTAGATAAACAAGCTGTATTGCGAGATTATGAAGATTTATATTTGCAAAGTATTTTAATTCAATATAAGGTAAAAGCAATAAAATATTTCTGTAGTCTTTTTGATTATTAATATTGCTGTATTTCTATTTTAGAATTTATCAACACAACCTATAAATGATTCTCTGATAATGTATCAACCACTATTAGCAAGTACATTTTCATTTTTTAATTCTAAAACATTGGGAAAAAAGATAAGCATTCCATGCTTGAAAAATATAATGTCGGTTTTACTTGGCTTAATGGCTGACCACAAATTAGCCAATGGTGATGATGGTCAATATATTAAAGTTATAAATGGGATTTGCTTAAAAATATTAGATCGCACTAATTTTACAAATTCAAATTGGTAATCGAATATCGTAAATATTTAAAGTTTTTAAATGTAATTAATTTTTCCTTTTTTTTTTCTTCTGATAGTGCATTAATTCGATTGTTAAAGGAAACTTGTTCAAATACGGGATTACCCAAATTTACAGATTTACTTATGAAATGTATATGGCGAAATGTTAAGGTATTTTTATTTATTTCCTGTTTTATATATATGAATTCATTATTATAACTTTGTGTAATTCCAGGTTATGCCAGATCGTTCACAAGAATTAGATTACGATTTGGTTTTATTTGAAGTCCACGAATTTATGTTGGCATTACCAAGTGTTTGGTGGCAACAACGTCAATCTGATACACCATTAAGGTTTTATTGCACAATTTAAAAATATGTTATATGTTTACAAAATTAATCAATTAATTTTTATTTGTAGAACTATTAAAACGATAATTCATAATATGGCTAAAATAAAGGGCAACAGTATTTTGCAACATTTGAACAAAATTCCAAATCATTCAGAACTACACACATATCTAATAAGGATTTTAAAGGTAATTGATAACTATGCGAATTTATTAGATTTTTTTTATTAACAAATAGTATCTTTAACTTTCTTTTAATCAACATAGAATATGCAAAAAGATCCATCTGGTACGGCAAATATTGCATCACCTCAACGATCGTCTCATCAGATTAAAGATGGAACAGCAATATCGAAAACAATACATGAAACAATTTTAAATATATTCAAATTAATATCAGATAAGGAGAATAGCAATGAAGGATTAGTAAAATTATACGAATTTAAGGTAAATATTTTATTAATTAATAAATATATTCAATTCCTCTTGTGTTTAAATAAGTTTTTGACACATTTGGCATCATAATGTTAAAAAAGTAAGACTAGAAGTAAAATAATGTTAATTTGTATGATATGCAGGTACAAAATCCCAATATGGATATAACACCATTTTTAAAGGGAGCGAATCCTTATTTCCAAAAATATATTGAAAATGGTTTAGCAGAATTAGAGCGAGCGCATAGTAAAGAATCCGGAGATAATAAAGGTTTTTATACATAATTATAATATAAATAATTTGGTTAAATTAATGTGGAATGTTTTTTTCGTTTGCTGCAGTAGCTCAACATGCAATAATTACAATGGATCATAGAATAACATCAACAAATTCAAAAATTGATCCTGATTACTGGATGGATAAGCTTAATACATTAAAGGTAGAATATAAATAGATAATTTTTAGTTTAAACAAAAATATATATATATATATATATATTTATGTGTAAATTATAGGTGAGAGCTAATTTACCAGGACCAAATGAAAAAGAAAATTCAGGACATTTAATGGATAATAAAATTGCCGATGAAAATTTAAATTTAAATCAAATACCGTCATCAAAATTATCAATGATACAAAGAGGAGAAGTATGATTTTGATTGTTATAAATTATTTAATGTATTGTTTTTTTTATGATTAATTTTATTATTTCTTAGATTTCTAGAGATACATTGTCATCGAATCGATTAGAAATGATACAGCAAAAACTCGCGCAAATAAAACAGCAAAAATAGAACGATTCTGATTGCAAAAAATAACTACACTTTAATTCTCTTATATAATAAAAAATATATTCGTTTTGTTTTATTTGTTATCTGAGTATCTTGTTTATTAATTATTAATTTTTTTTTTTTTATTAAATATTTACGATATATATTTTTGTTATCGGTTAAAACATTAATTAATCATATAATACGTACTTGTTTTAATTAATTTTAATTTTTTTCGTTTATACATTTACTGAAATTAGTATCAAAAAGTGGTAAATATGTTCTGCATAAGCTATTAATTTAGCATGTTTAGAGCATTAAATGTTGATGCGTTTTTCTTGGTAAAAAACTTAAACTTTACAAGTTAAAATACTAAATTATATTAATCAATTATTAATTCATTGTTATTAATTACTAAATATTAGTTATTAGTTGATCAAATTAATAGAGTAAAAGAAATAAAAGAGTTAAAAATTCAGTTTATTTTACTAAAATGAATAATCAATATAATTATTAATTTTGTTTATGTTTTAGTAGTTATATTTTTTAAATTATTATTTTTTAATCTATGTATTTAACAAAGTCTGATTCATTATGTTGTGTATTTATACATTTGCTTTTTTTTTTAATTAATTTATCTTTACGTTTTTTTTCTTACATACATTTTTAAAACAGAAACAAATATGAAGAAAAACACGAAAGTTTTATTTAATTATTAATTACCTAAATATTTTTTGTTTTGTCTTTATCATAATTAGCGATTTTTATTTTCTATAAATGTATTTTGTGTTCTGAAGAAGACATACATAATAGTTCAGTCCTTATAGTTTATTTTTTGCTTTAAAAAAATGATAAATAAAATTAAAAATATAAATAATTCTTATGTTTGTTTGTATAAAATGAATTTGAATTAAATTTTTTATGTTACTTCACATCAGGCATAATAATTAGTATAAAACATTTAAAATAATAATATTAAATGACAAAAAGAAAACCCATTTTTAATGAGACTATAAATAATTTTTTCCCTTTTTTCTTGTGGTTTTAATTTTATTCAAATTATTTTTTATTACTAAACTAAACTACTAATACTAATTACTCTCATTAACTCTAACTCTACTAAAATTATTATTAAGTATAATTTAGAAAAAAAATAATAATTAAACAAAGAACCACAGAATTATTCCAGAAATATGTTTAAGAAGCTCACAGAATGTATTCCTTAAATTTATTATTATTATTATTACTTGAAAAAAAAAAAAGAATAAAAATTAAACACAAAATTAATAAATTTCATTAAATTTTACTAATATAGTGTTAAAATTATTTAAAAGAAAATAAATCCACAATAAAACTATGTATATTTTACATCCGAGGATTCTTAAAGAAAAAACCTGAACAGTGAAGTCTTTTTTCTGAATGTCGTTAAAAACCTAAATGAGTTAATAATTATACCGATACTCAGGATAATGGATTTTATTTTTATCGCTTAGAAATGGATGTTTGTTTTTAAGGTAATTTAAGTCATTTTTGAATACTTATTAACTCTATCTTATATAATAATCCGGCACTATGTCGCACTATAAATGGAAAATGGTAAAGTGTTGAAGAACGACAAACAGCGTATGCTTAAAAGATTGTGCGAAATTTTCAGAGAACAATAACCAAGAAGCATTTGGAGAAAAAGTTGTGAAAACGCTATAAATTAGCACTTCATTGTTTCTAAGATCTTTGAATATGGAAGCAAACAAAAACAGCCCACCGAAAATTACCAAAAAGGCTTGATTTTAATAATTCTACACAAATAATATCAGACACAAAATTGATTCAAATAGAAAGACCAAACAAAAATTACCTATTTAAAGTTTAATAAGCTGTAACATCATTTATTTAATAAATAAACTTTTATTATTATTATTAACATATTAATAAATTAATTTAATTATTATCATCCACATTTTTACTCTCTGTATCCACATTCTGATTTTCTTCCGCAATAAGGAAATTTTTCGTGCCTTGCATCTTAAATCGTATGGTAACACGTACCACACGTATAGCAGCCCGAAACCTTATCTTTGCCTTTAATTTTGATAATTTAATCTTCCACTATAAGTTAATCAAAAGAGTAATGTAAAAAATATTTATTGAAAATAACAAAATTTGTATTTACCTGCTCATCTCTGGATGGAAGATCCTGTAAGTATTCTGTCATTTCAACTTTCTGAGGATCAGCAATTGCTAAAACTGATAAGCAACCGTCCACTGTGCCCAGAACTATACTATTTCCATCACTTGTGCTTTTAATCGCTGTCAGTTCGGCTTGCATCCGATAATTCGATATCATTTTGGTGTCGGATGTTCTAAATACTCTTAATGTTTTCCTACCACTGTGATAATACAAAACATATTCATCTGTAGTCGTAAACATGCATATTACTGTAAATACACCTTCGGCCACTTTTGGAATAAAAGTTTTAACAGTTGAACCTTTACGCAATTCTAATAGCTCTAAGCCACCCCTAAATAATTAAACGAATTGTTAATTCCTATAGAAAATATTTACCACTTCATTAGAATTCACCTGGAGGGAGCATATAATCCGAATTTTCCATCTTTTGTACAACTTCCGCCCCATTTAAGTATTGATCGGATATGTTTTTTATTCCTTATATCAATAACACTTCCCTTTTCACTTGATATGATTGCCACTTGATGTGGCTTATGTGGTAAAGGTACCATAGTCAAAATTTCCTGAAAATAGAAAACGTCGCTTATATAAAGCAATTAGGTAATAAAATTCAAAAATGATCAACACGAACTTTTATATTGCACATTTTCAATGTAATTTTTTGTATAAGATTGCCATTACTTGCACTGTAGATGCCCAAGCAATCTTTATTATTTTTATCAACTGTTGCAACAATTATATGTGCTTCATCAGCGGAGATAACTGCACAGCGGAATGGTATACCCGGTATCATCTTAATTGGATATTCAAATGAAAACAATACCATTCCATCTAAATTAATATAAATTACAAAATATAAATATTTTAGAATAAGAATTTGGATAGAACAAACCTGGAATAGTTCTCATGATTGCGAAGGCAACCAATCGATTGACCTCATCGGTAACAGTTGTCGGTCCATTTGTTGTGCTCGCACTCGAATTTACATTGTTGTTTAAATTTGGACATGAGACACATAAACTCTTTTCACCATTTTCCAAAAATGTTATTTGCTGTATTCCCGGCTGATCACTTCTGTACAGAACTTGTTCAGTTACCCGATTCCATATCAATAGTTTATTTGTCTCTGATGATAATATATATTTACCATCCGGTGTTATTTCAGCATGCGTAACAATAGCACCCAATGGACTGTCAGCCAATTTTGTTAATAATCTTCCAGACTTAACTTCCCATACACCAACGCAACCACGTGTCACAGTTACAGCCATATCTGTTTCCTTCGCCAAACTTATGTTATCGATTTGCAATTCGTGTCTGTCAATGACATGCACTTGTTCAAAAATATTATTTATATTCCATACTTTTACGGAACGATCAATTGACGAGGTAATCACACTGTTCCAATTACCAATTGTTAACGCTTCCAATTGCATTATACGTCCAAAATGTGCATCTAATATTTTCATTAATTGTTTTGATTTCAAACACCATACATAGAGATTTTTTCTATCGTTTTACACACAAAACACAAAAAATCTATAAGTATTAAGGAATAAATACAAAAAATACAAAATATCGTACCTAACACCAGCCACCGCATAATTTAACTTGGAACTCACCATCACCGAATTTGATTGCATCATTTTTGTTGCAATATTTCTGACACCGTGTGGCAATGGTAAATATATTGATTGTTCATCAATCGGATTATTTGGCTCAAAATCCCATATAACAAAACCTTTACCGGTTGTACCAAGTAGCATACGATCATACTGATCCAATTTTAATTGCAATAACATTTCCTTACAATCATTTTCATAACGTGATATTGTACGAATAAATTTCCATTCTGCATCATTATCATTTAATGTTTCAAATATAAATTCACTTATCTAAATAATAATTATTAATTAATTAAATATATATTTTAATGGATAATTTCTTACGCATACCTCATACGTTTCTTTATTACAGCAGGTGAAAATTTTATCTTTTTTCTTATTAATCGCCATTGTACTAAAATTTAACAAAAATAATTTACAAAATTTATAAGAGAAAATAGAGAATTAATTCACCTATGAAATGATAATGCGTTAATATTTATATCTTTTTTCATTGTAAACATTTTCATTCGTGTTTCACTTATAATCCCTGACCAATATAATACATAATAATCGTTTAAATTTGTAAAATCCATTACTAAAAATAGAAGAGTTTTATTTAAATACAAAAAAAACAAATAATATTTAATAATTAAAATATTACATAAAATTTCCCATTCATCATTGATTGGAGCATTTACTTTCTCAATAAGTGTTCCACGCATATCATAACGTGCCCATTTTAATTTTGTGTGAATAAACAAGCTGAAATAATAATTATTATACATATTTATCATTAACTTTTATATAAAGTAGAAACTGAGGTCATTTCGTGTATGTTTGTAATTTGTATTAGGAAATTCCGGGAAAAGGTAGATCAGAAGTTTTAAATATTATCTCCATGCGCAGCCGGATAACACTAGTATTATATAAAAGTCCTTTTTGTGTGCTTTTTCTTAATGTTAAACTGAGTAGTTTTCATTCGTAGATTAATAAATTCAGTGATTTAGCGATCTTGAGCAAATTTACAGTTAAGAAGCACTGAATGTACAATACTTAACCCAATTAACCTAAAACTAAGTCAAATCTACGTACCTTTGATTAAGAAGAAATAAGCCGGTGATATTATCAATCTTTTCAAATGGATTTTCAATAACAATGAATTCACTAGTTAACATATTAAGCAGAACTGTCTATAAGTGATTGAAACATTATCTTAATTAACCTGAAAATATATCCCACATACAGATATTGCATTTACCTGATTATTATTTGTATAAGCAGCTGCCCATTTATTATCTGGACTTAAAACTAATTGTTGCATAATGCCATCAACACCTGGATTAACGTCCCGTGTTAAATCAGAAGTTGACAAATCCCATGTTATAAAACGTGTTGATATAGATACCATATAACGATAGTCACTGGTCAATGAAAAACCAAAAACAGCAAATTGATGACCCTCTAACGAATACTAATTGAGAATTATAAATAAATAAATATTTATTTGCGAAAACAATATTAATCATTATTGCTTACTTTCAATGGACCACCAGGTGTATGAAGACAATGATTGACTGGAATCAGTGCACAATCTTTAGGACCATTTTTATCACAAACTTGTAACAACATTTTAATATTGGGATTGCCACCAATTTCAGGTAATAATCTGCCAATTAATTGTGGCGCTAACATGTTCGGATATATAGCAAGAATGGCGCCACCCAAACGTAATGCATCTGCTACCAACATTAATTCACGTTTCGCATCTTTGTCATCGATATTAGACGATGCATCTTCAAAATCTGCTAGCACTGCTTGCAATGGACAACTGGACAGTTTCGCGTGAAGCCAATCATAATTAAATAAAACATTTTCATATAAATCGGTAAATCGTCGGGAACGTACCAAATGATATGGTAATTCGCCAAACTAAAATAAAATAAATCAAATGTTTTTACTAGCGGGGATGTGATACTAATGTTTTTTGTTGATTTCACCTTTCGTAAATTGTAACGGGACACCTTTCCTTCTTTATTTAAAAACACTAACGGTTGAACGGGAACCTTACGATCAGCAATACCTTCTCTATCAGTAAGATTAAATCTTAAAATAAAATAAAAAACGATTAGTATTAAAAATTAATTCATCATTATTAAACAAAATACTAGTACCGGTGCCTTTGTATCTCTGTAAATTTAAATGGTTTTGGATTTCCTCCACCCCAAATACCTAAATAATAATCGGCAATCATAGAGTGAAAATACGTAGCCATGTTCATATTTTTAAAATAACGTTCCTTGGCAGTATCTCGAAATTGCCGATGATACCAATTCATAACATTCACGCCATCAGCTTCACGTTCACTTAAATAATTTGGGAGATCATTTCTTATCCTGGTCCAAAGTAGTGGCGGTATACGACGAACAGGCGGTAAATGATATTGATAAACATCATCCAATACACGATCATCTAATGATATTAAATCCTCCAATTCACTTTCGGATAAACCACTCTTAGCTGCTGTAATATATGCTAAAGCGTGAAACACTAAAATTCTTCCATGTTGTTTTTCAATTCTCTCAAATAGCATCATAATTGAATCCATGACGGTAGATGCTAAATGAGTTTCCTGTGGACGAGTATAACTACGCCAGCGACAAATCTCTGCAAATACTAATTTAACAAATATTGGTAGGGAACATTTTGCAATAGCATTAGCAACAAGTCGCCATTGATAATTGCTTAAATCACGACAGGCTGTTCTCATCCACATTCTTATCACATTCATAGCTAAATCTTCGCCCAGAGCAGTTACTTCAATAAAATTTTCATCAACATCAATCATACGACGTAGTAAATGATATTCCCGGGACACAGTTGGATTTGTTTCTTCGCATGCACAAGACACGATAATCTTACAGAATGGTGGCAAACGTGTTGGTAACCATGATACTTTATTAGCATCCTGCGCACCAGTCAGTTGATCTACTGAATCCAGAAATAATGTTAATGGTTGTTGTTTTGTTGCATAAGTCAATAGTTGTTTAAAGTGTGCCGTTAATGGTACAAGATCATCGGGAATATTTTCAAATGGAAGCATATAGTTATATGAAATCTTGAATATGGAAGACCAGTTTTAGAAACAATCAAAGACGATTTTCGAATTAAGTTAAAATCATACCTGCTGGCAAATAGATATAAGTGTAGGTGTTAAAGCGCTTGAGTCTGGTGTCGTACCTAAAAATCGTATAATACTAATCGGTTTTGAACCAGCAAACCATTCGGTATAGGTTAATGAAGCACTCTTCGCTAAAAGTGATGTTTTACCACAACCACCCTCTCCAAATAACACTAATGGTTTATCAGAGTCCTCAAGCATATAGCATTTTATATGATCCAAATTATCTTCGCGGCCATAAAATACTTTAACCGAATTATTGCATGCATGCAAATGTTGCAGTATTTCCGTGACAATTTGTCCTTGTGCACTGGAATCCTCTTTACGCATTGCCCGATCAACTAATTTAACAATATTTTTATAAAAATGCGATATAAAATGATTCAGATATTCATCGTGCGTTTCATTATCTAAACCTTCACGGCCTATCCATTCGACAGTATATCTAAAAGATAATAGTTTTTTTTTTATTAAAAACAATTCGAATTTCATCTTAATTTGTTTACTTTTGCATATTTGTTGATTCAATTTTATTTGGTAAACGTTCATCACGTAAATTCGCTAATAATTTTGATGCCTCTGTATCTAAACTTCTATTAATAATGTCAACAAAGAGTGAAGCTTTTTTTAAATTTTGTAAATTTATATTATTTATATAACGGACATATGCAAGACAATGATTTTTTGTATTTTTAACATTTAAAATACCATTAATCACCTCACGTTCAGTGACTGAAAAAAATAATAAATAAATTAATTAATTAATTAATTAATAAACAATTCAATTAAATCATTGCATACCAGACATAAAATAACTGTGCATTGTATCCCTATCGATTTTACCAGCTGTTGCTAATGAGGCAGCCGCCTTTCTTAATAATTTCTGCATTTTTGATAATGTATCCCACCATATTGCTTGATCTTCTGCTTGTAATTTTGGTACCCGCTATAAAACGGAAATTATTTTAATTTATGAACATATAATTATAAACATATTAATATTATTTACTTTATTATTGAAATTAATAAGTATTGAAGAAATTGGCTGTAAAACGGATATTGGTGGTACAGCATTACTATCCTTTTTATACCATGTATCCAATAATACAACATCTATACCCATAGACGCTAAATCATCCCTTGACACCGTAAAGATTGTTTTTTTTTATTAATATTATTATTAATTAATTAATTAATTAGTTTAAATTACCTTAATAGTTGTAACTCTGAAGAAACAATATATGTAGGTATCGGACGATAACCATACTTTTGTCCAAGGAATACAACAAAATTAGGACCCATCGATAAACGTTGACAATTCTCTATTTCTTTCATACATAATTCAGTAGTCATGTGATCATCTGTCGCCTCATCACGAACACCCCATCTCATGTCAACAACCTATTATTATTATTATTATTATTTTTGATATATAGGTTAACGAAATTATTTAACAATTGGAATAGACACACATGTTTACTGTTTATCATTAATTTTGTCTATTTTTTTGTTATAAATATTTTCCATTGCGTGTATTATATAATTAAATCATTTACGTTACTACGTATATTTGTTATGGAAAAATAAAATAAAAATATATCTATTTCTAGTCGAAAATAGATGAATAATAATTTTAAAGAAAACAAAATAAACTTGTATAGTACATCCCGAAAGTGATTCACTATATAATGATCTTTTTTTTTTAAAAGAAATTCCAACGGGAAACTTAACTGCCTTTTAAAGAAAATTATTACTGATGGAATCTTTTCACCACAAGTTCTGTTCAATGTGGATGAAAATGGCTTCTTTGAAAGAAGAGGCTATTCCGTACATTACAGTTTACAAGATGAAAAACGAGCATTTGGATCTAAAGCATCAAAACCCAGACTCATCTTTCTTGTATGAGGTAATGCATTCCGAAGGAGCAATATTATTGAATAAAAGAATATACAAATCAACACTTTCTGTAATTCGGCAATCAAACAACAAAGCTTGGAGCGTCATAGAAGTTTTTTAGAATAAGAAAATTAACTAATTTTGTCCATCGGTAAAATATTAATACCACTTGTAATCTCTTAATACTTTAATTTCATTACACGTTTTCTATCTGTCTATTACAACCTATGGACCAGAGTGTAATATCGAACTTACTTAGCATACTACTTTCGATAAAAATTTAATTATTTAATTGACAAAACTGATTCTACATTCTGGATTCTAGGAACTAATTTCAGATAAACCTATTTAATATTTATAACATCTTAGATTTTTTATAAAATATAAAGCCTGGCAAGAACCGAGAGACTTCAAAGTGTTAAAATTAAAATTTTGAAATGAAATTGATTGCGTTTTACGTTTAATTCAAATTACCCAGGTATTAGAATATATGTTTTCCAGTTTAAACTATCTTTATGTCAATAATGTATGCCAGTTTTGTACATAAGTAATATGTTTTTTAGTTAATTATAATGATTTGTTATGAATTTTATTATTTTATATAAAAGATGAAAAAAACATAAACTCTTTTAGTTATGACGTTCAAGGTGTTTAGAAATTAAAAACTATTATCAAAAGAATAAATGGTACCTGGTACAAACATTATTATAATTGATTATTATTATTATTATTATAAAACTCATCAAAATGTTAATTATTATACATATTACACTACGTATTTTCTTCTCATTAATAAATTAATAAAAAATAATTTTTATTACTTATAGTACGAATAGTACAGTACATATATAAGTTAATTACTTCCAAGGTACTTTTTCACTTCTATATTTCATTAAAAATTTAGTAATAAAAAAATAAATAAATATAAAAATCTTACTTGAAATTCAAGACCATGTTTCTCTCTACAATAATCTTTAATTCTTGGATAACATTTTGCCATCAATGTATTCCTTTCCATTGTTGTATCTATATTGCAATAGTTTTATTAATATAAATTTCAATTAAATTAAAATATAATTACTAATAATTACCTGTAAATGTTGAACTAGTGAATATTCTAACAATTTTCGAACTGACCGGTGGTAATTGTTCCAATGAACCAGCAAATATAAAATCAATTGTACGATCATCCATAATTAATAGATTTTTATTATTATTATTAATAGAAAACACTAAAGGTAACACATCACTTTGGAAGAAATTAATGGAAAATAATAATATTGTAGATACTTGTGATGATTTTTGTCGACTAAATAAATATAATATCTGCAGTCGAAAAATAATGAAATGAAAAAATAAATATAAATTTTGTATAATCGATAAAAAGTATAAATAATTTTCTCTTTTTTCTTACTTTCAATAACACAATACAAGACTGATGGAATGATACAAATGTGGTATATACTGCGCCATAATAACCATTTACTGAAATTTCTTATAATTGTTTCTAGGTCTATTCACCATTAGATCTATTTTTAAAAAGTCAATTATTTTACTTTATAAATGATTGATGATTTAAAAAAGTGGTAAAACTTTTAGAGAAATAAATGCATTTCCCGTTTAAAGGTTAATTCAATATTTTACTTTGTTTTTAGCATTTAATCTGTGATTTTAATATAGTTCCTTTACTATTAATACTGGGATTCGGATTTACTTTATTTATGGCCATATTATTGATTGGCTTAGTCAACTGGACAATTTTTTAATCGTTTTTAAATTAAATGAAAAAATACTTAAGTACTGTCGATACTTCATTTTCTATTCCTATGGCATTCAATTTGTGTTATCCTTGGATTTTTTTTGTTAATTGTCCGTTAAAGTACTTACATATATCCAAGACTAAAACAGTTCAGAAAATAATATGCAATCATATCATATAATATAGATTCTGTATTTTATAGAATACTACATGCAAGTATCTACGTATGGAATACTGTTTTTTATTCTCATCAAAGTGGTAATTCCGTCATGTATGGAGCACATTAAAAGTGTTGTAAGAGGAAATTAAAATTATTATTATTGAAAAATTGTTTTATACCAAAAAACATAACTTTCTGTATTTTTTTTCACACGACTATGTAGACCTGTGCAAGTTTCTTCATTGATCCAAAATTTATTGGCTAGGAATACCACACGTTAAATATAATATTTTTAGTTTTAAGTGTGAGATCAATATTTACTGCACTTTTCTCAGCCATCTTTGGTTCTACTTTGGCAATCAAGTTTGAGCCATTTGAGAAAACTGCGCGGGTCAGTGTCTATGACCCGCTGGTCATAGGTTCCCCATCACTGGTCTAGGAAAACGGATAATTATTAAAATAAAATAAATACTCTTAAATTGTATATATTTTTTGATGTATTTATTTATTTTTAATAATAATAATTTATATAATTAAATTACTAATGTATTATATTGTAAAAAATATAAAATAATATTAAACTCTCTTCTTGTCGCTTATTTATTTTCTTTTTTAATAAATATTATTTAATTTATTATTAAATATATATTTTTATTTTTATGTTATATAATAATTTGTACAGTATAATATTAACAGTAATTTTAATGCATAACATTTTATTAATTAGAACAAATAATAATATTAATTGTTGGATGATTAAACTACATATTGTAAAAAAAAAACTAATTAAACATAAATTAAGACTCTGCTATGCACTTTATTACTGTTATGCAAATGTAAATAGAAATTAACAAAAAAAGAAAACAACTACTGGATAGCGGATAGTCATGGAAAAAGATCAGTATTATTATATTTTATTATTTTTTGTATTTTATATAAATTACCTATTTTAATATATTAATATAAAATAGGTTATAATTTATTAATCTAATACAATATAATACATTATTTAAATTTAATCGTTTATTATATATCTTAATTATATTTGAAAACAATAATAATAATAATAATTAAAATTAAATAAAATAAATTATTTATTATAAATTAATATGAAAGCTAGAGTTTTTTAACTAATAATATTTGTAAGAGAAAATAATAATAATAATAATTATTACTTTTTTAATTTTTATTTAAACAAGAATATTATGACTGTTATTGCAGTCATAAATTATAAATAATAATAACAATATAAATTTGCTAATAAAAATAAATAATTATTGATATTAATTAAAAAAAAATAAATTTATAATAAATAATTAATTAATTATATAAAATAAAAACAAATAAAAAAGAAAATTGTGTAACAAATTTCTTCCTCATTGTCCCTCTTTGTTTAAGTATTTTTCTTTTATTCAATTTTGGTTATAATATTTTTCATTATTTTGATTAAAAATTCGTTATTTATTTATAAAAATATCATCAATAATGATATTATTAAATAAAATATGTATATTTTTATATCAAATTGGTGTTTGTTTCCTCTTCTCCATATTTATGAATGATTTTGATGATGTGCTTTAGTTAATCGTTTTCTATAATGGGAAAAAACTAATTCAAATTTTTGTTATTTGTCTTTTTAATTAATTAGTATTGTTAGTTTAATATTGCTTAATACAAATTATAATGATTAAATTAATAAATTAATTAAGCATGCATACATAATCTTTAGTAATGTTTTATAACAACTGAACAGTATTTATACTAATTTTGTATTACAAAAAATATTAAATCAAAATTTAAAATCACCTAGGGCTACCGTCAGTCTTTCCTTCTCTTATGCTCGTTGTCATTACTTCACCCAATGATTCTGAGCTATCACTATCATTGTTACTATAATATAAAATAAAAATTATTAATTATTATAAACATTAAGTCAGTTATTTATAAGTTACAAACCTATCACTTGATTCAGTTCCATTATCTTCCATTGCCTGTTGTAAATCTGCAATTCTTTGTAAAGCTAAACGTAAATCATTGCGTACAGATGCTGATTCTGCCTCTGCTGTTTCTAACCGTTTCTCAATGTCTTTCCTTTTGGTAAGGTATTCTTGTTCACGAATAGAAACAACGTGAAATTCTTCTCGTAACTCACTGTGTATGTATTAACAGTTTTCAATATTTATTTTAATATTAAATAACAATAATAAAGATAAATAATATGTTACAAACCGTAAACTCTTTTGTGCTTTCTTTAATGACTCTTGTGCATGCATTTCTTTATTTTTAACATGCGCTATTTCCGATTGTAATTTCTCTAGCGCATCTTTATGTCTATTACATTGTACATCTAATCTAGCCCTGGTTGCCTGTTCAAGTTCTAATTTTGATTCTAATTCTTTTGTTCGCAATTCAAGTCTGCATAAAATTGAATAAAATATATTTTAATTACCAAATTCTATATAATTTAGTGAAATATGCTTTAAATAAATACCGTTTGCTTTGTAAACTTGCAGATGGATCACTCATATTTTCAATATTTTCCAATCTTGCTTGTAACTCTGCTATTTGTTCTTTTAATGAATTTCTCTCCAATTCTAATTCAGATAATCTAATTTCATATTCTGATGATGCTGTCTGTTCATTATTTAATTGCTTGACAGTTGCACTATATTTTTTCATTAGTTCGGATAACTCTTCTTCATTTTCATCGATTAATGTTTGCAATTCTGCACGATCACGTTGTGCCGTTGTTGCTTTATCTTCGGACTCACTGCGAGCCCGTTGCGCTTCTTCTAACATAAGTTGTAAATCAGCTAATTCATTTTCTAATGATTGTTTTGCTTTTATTGCTAAGGATCGGGACGCTTCAACATCTTCCAATTGATTTTTCAATTGTCTTAACAAAGCTTTGCCCGGAAGTTCTGCTTTTAGATTTGTCAATTGTGCCTCGGCGTCTTTTAAGAGAGCTTTATATTTTCGTAGATCACGACGTAGTTTTTGTAGTGCAGCATCTTCTGATTGACGATCTGCTCGTTCTTGTTCTTCTCGCGAAGATAAACGTCGTTCGAGTTCGTGTTTCTCACGTAACAGCAGTGTACGTTCTTCATGTTCGGTTTCCAGTTGACACTCAAGAGCTTCAAAAAAAAAATAAACATTACACATAGCACAAAACATTAGCATACAGTTATTAAACACTATTTATATGTTAATAATAAAACCTTTTATTTTTTTATATGAACTTCCTCGTACTTCTTCCATTTCCTCTTCTCTTTGTTGTGCTTCTCTGCGTGCTTCTTTACGCATTGTTTCCAGTGACATTTCTAAACGTAATTTCGCTTGTTCTAATAACTAAAGAGATAAAAAAGAAAAGTTCAAAATAATTCAATTTAAAAATAATAATAATATTAATCGAAATATATACCTGAACTTGTCCAGCCATTTCATCCAATTCTTCTTCTTGTTCTTTAACACGTTTTTCCATATCCATTTTTGAACGTTTCAAATGTGCTATTTCTTCTTCTGTGCCACCACCAAATGTCATTTCTTCAAGTTCACGTTGTAAAGCGGATATTTTCTCCTCTTTAAAATCAAGATCAAGACGTGTATCCTATATTTCCAATAAAAATTTAATAAATAATTTATTATTTACAAAATATATATGCTTCTAAATGTACAATTATTAAAAACTATTCTAATACTCATAAATAAAATGTTATTTTATGTTACATTTTACAACATAATATTGACAAATCTTATCAAATTTTAAAAATGTGTACACGCGTTTATTAAGATAAGATAATAATATAAATTATTTAAAATACAATATTGTTATATTTAAAGTAAATTCAATTTTATTTTATATTAATTATATATTAAATTTATAAATACCGCTAAATTCTGTTCTAACGTAAACTTTTCCGCAATCAATACATCCTTTTCTCTTGATAAACGTTCTTTTGCTTGTTTTTCTTGTCTTGAGGCATCCTTAATAATAATAATAATAATAATTTAAATAAAAAAATCATTAATAAATTAATAAAATTTCAGCAAGAAATTAACAAAAAAATTCTTACCTGTAACGTTTGACATTCTGAATCGAATTTTCGTTGTCTTTTCTCTAATAGATTATTTCTACTATTTTGTTCCTCTAACAGCATACGTAAATCATTCATTTCATTAATCATTTTCTGTGATTTTCGTTTCCACTGACCAACAACTTGACGTTGTTCTTCCACTTCTTCATAAGCGTCTGCTAATTTTTTTTCCAATTGTTTTTTTAAACCAACTAATTGCTCCAAATCATGTTCATGTTGTGTTTGTAAACGACGCTTAGTAAATTCTAATTCACGTGAGACACGCTCATATTTAAGTCTATAAACATTATTATTTGTTATATCATTGTCCGGATCCTCATCCTCAGATACACCATTTAAATCTGATTTTGCACATATTAATTCCATTTCTAATTTTTCTGATGCCTCTTGCAAATTTCGTATTTTACTATTTTGATCAATTATATCTTTTTCTAATTTTAATCTCTCGGATGTTTCCACCTCTAATCGTTCACTGGTCACATTTGCTGAAGATCTCTCCTCAGCTAAATCCACAGTCATCTCGGATAACTATAAATTAAATAGTAAATTTATTTATTATCTTTAAATAAAATATACAGTCAGCAGTAGCACACAGTGTACAGTAATTATAGAAAAATATTATTAAATAAATTTATTTATTTAAAAATAATTGTATATATAGAAAAGAAAAGTATTTAGAGTTTATTCACTGCAATTTAAATACTATAAAATTATAATAAAACAATCAATTTTAATTTTTTACGTTAAAAATTAATTAATAAACGTAGAAAATATAAATATTTTAACAACTTGTTTACATTTTTCTATATCGTACAACAATATCCTAATAACATTTTATCGTATTTTCTAAATTTATTAAAACAATAAAAATAAATATCATGTATTAATTTATGATCATCTATATAATACATATATTGTTCTAGATAAAATATTGGCTTATCTTTACTCAAAAAAAAACAATGACAAAACTCTATCTATACATATCTACAGTATAAAGCATTACGTTAAAAATTTGAATGCAGCTAAAAAATTTTTTATTACGACACTTCGTATTCTATTTTCGTTATAAATTGCGCAAAAATACTATACAGAAAAATTATATAAATTTTCCAATAAAATCATTCGACTATGTCTCTCTTATTTTCTTTAATAAAATTAATTAATATTATGAATTTATGTGATATTCATAGAAAAATAAAGATTATACAATATTTAAACAGCTGATGTAATAAAATAAATTTTAATTTAAAAACATAAACATCTTCTACCTCTAAGTCATCCATTATAGTAGCATCATCAGAACTTAAATCATATGTAACAGATGTACCACGAGTGGACGTTGGTGGTAAATTCTGTGATTTAAAAATTTGATATCCTTTAATCATTATATTATTAACACTTTTTGAACGTCCCATTGGAAAATTATCACGATTTCGTTGCCTTTCAATTAAACTAATTGTATCTTCGTCACGTTTTGCATTTTTACCAACAGTTTTCCATTCTTCCATAACATGATCGGTTCGTTTAAGAAAATCTTGAATTTTTGCACTTAAATAATTTGATGCAGTCTCCGAATCTGAGTGTGCAGGCACTGGATGAAAATTTTGTTGCACTTTTTGATTACGACAATCTAGTAAAAATGATAAATTTGCATCAAATATTACTGGTGACTGTTCAAGACCGTTGTATTCAGATAAATTAATTGAATTTTGATCAGAATATGTTTGTGGAAAAATACGTCGTGAACCAACGCTTGTTGATCGTAGTGAACGACTACCACCATTAGTATTAGAGGAAATACTTGAAATAGTACTAAGAGTTGAATATGGACTTGGTGATCGTGATATATAAGATGACTCACGAGATATACTCCTCGGATATAAACTATTTTCATGACTCTTACTATTAACTGGTAATTTCAAAGATGCTTCAACAGGTTTCAATGGATACTGTGTATTATTAATAAATGACCTAGTATTTCCGTTTCCATACGTATTTGTAGCCGGAATTGGTGATAATGCTCTTGTTGCATGAATCTTCTCATTACCATTTTTATTTTTTGTTATTAATATTTCACGTTTATTAATTTTTTTAACTCTTGGCTGTACAGGTGGCAACGATAATTTTGATTTTGTTGAGATTTTCTCTGGTGAATATATTGAATGAATCTCTTTTATTGGTAACATTGGACGTATATTCATTTTTCCTGATTTTATATTATTTATTTCATTTGATTTATTTAAAAAATTTATTTTTTTCTCTATATCATTATTAGATATATTAATTTCACTTTGTTCGCTATAATCATTATTATTATTATGATTATCATTATTATGATTATCGTTTTGTATTAAACTATTTTTTATTATTAATCCATTATTTATTATATTTTTTGATTTAAAATCTATATTCACTTGATTAATTAAATTACTTTTTAATTTTTTATCATTTATATTATTATTATTATTACATTCAACACTTTTATTAATTGATTCGGATAAAATAATATTATTTATTTGATGACTATTATTAGTATTGTGCATTGTAATTGCGGTACGACATCCATTCTCAATTGTTCGGGATGGTTGTAAAGGCATTTTTCTTTCAATTTAGTATGTAGAAGAAACTTAACAAATTACAATAATTTTTTTATTAAAAACAATAAATCCAATTTAATTAAAAAATCATAATATTTCACCACTATGATATTTTTTCTTTTAATTTATTTCGATTTTTTTAATTATATAAAAATAAAAATAATAAAAACACTTTTCAAGCGAATAACCAACAACTTGATCGCAATTAAATAACTATCTGACTAAAATATTATTTAAATATAAAATTAAACTAACTAAGTATGAATATCATCTACATTTATATATAAAAGAGAGTATAGAATAAAATCTACACAACTATGACAAATAGATATACATATAATAATAAAATCGTCTTCGATTCGTTATTTTTATTTAATTTTTATACATTATTTCACTGATCCATCAGAAGGACTACAGTGGATTTTATTTTTATTGCAAAGAAAACCGCAGTAATATCTAAAAGATAATTAATTCTATTTTTGTTTGTTTTGTTTGAAAAATGCAATAATAATAGTTCAGTTACGATATGTAGTATGTATATACGTTTTTATTATAAATCAAAAAGTAAGAAAATATTACTTAATATACCGTCGTATAAATCTATTTCGATTATATAATATTATTTTTGGGCCAAATTAAATCAAATAATTTTAAATGTATGTTAATAATATAAATAAATAAATATATTAAATAGAAAAATACATTAAATAATACTTTTATTACTTAATTACAATATTTACCACAGAAATAATTGAATGAAAAATACAGAAAACAGGCAAAAAGAAAAAACACAGAAAAACTAGGCAACATACAGCTAAAAATAATTATGCTAAAGAAAACGAAAAGCAAAAAAACAATATCATCATCATACTACTATATGAAATTTGATAAAACGATAAATTTGTCAGTATTTTTTAGTAAATTATAAAATTATATTCATAATAATAATAATTTTTAAGTAAACAATATTCTCAGTCAGTGTCTGTATTAAATTTTAAAAGAAAATACATTTTTTCTTTTTATATTTTCATAATAAATAATAATAAATCTTTGTTGATGTATGTATATAAATATATAAATATAATTTTCTACTAGACATGAATAGTAATAAACATTTAAAAGAGATAAATTTTAATTATAATACAATAAAGTAATAAAATTAAATAATTAGTATTATAAATGCATTTACCAAATCTGAATATCATAACGTATTTAAATACATCGAAAAAAAAATGCATTTTTACCACTTTAGATAATTATGCAAAGTAGACGGAATAATTAACTGAATCGTACGTTTTAACAATAAATTATTTTTAGTCAAGAATAATAGACGACGACGACGACAAGATCTTTATAGCTGGTAAGTAAAATTCTAAAGACGTGTGCATTTGTATGCAATTTTAAAGACTTTTTTTATCCATTTGATATCAACAATAAAGTTACTGCTGATCAAGTGTAGAACTCATCCACCATCCACTAATCTATTGTTTATTCAAAGCTAATAATTAAATTTCTTAACAGAAATTATCTGAATACGGGATAAAATTAACTCAGTACATTGTATAATGTTGTTTTCTAATTGACGTACTAATTCGCGTACAATATTAGCTTAAATTTTGTGTTGGCTTTCGGCGTCAACTAAATTAAATGTTGACATTATTCTACTTCTAAAATAAAAATTCCATCTGTCATAGATTACACCGTTTTAATAAATTTTTGGCAATCAATATTCTTTACAACATTTTACGCAAACGCATAAACCAAAGCATTTAATATTATAGAAAATTTCTTATTGCTACAAATGGAATTTAATAAATTCTCTTATCAAAATTTCATTCATAGTTTATTTTTTTTTTTATTTTTTTAATAAATAATTAAACAATTTTTTCTTATAGTACCACTGTAGTGCGCAAACCATAACTGTCTTACGAATTATGCGTTATGCAAAATCTTCTATTATTTTATTCTTGATTTTTATATATTATCATTTTAAATTCGTAACATAATGAAAAGATTTTAATTTTAATGGCAATGAGCCAAGCAACAATAACAACAATAATAATAATAATAAAAACAGCAAGAAGAATAATCAAAAAAACAACTTTAAAATAAATTAAAGAATTAAAGCAAAACCTCATCTACAAGAAGCGTGAATACAACACAATTGTCTTTAAATTTAAATTCAATTTTTCTTTTCTTTTTCGTTTTTAATAATAATTCTCAATAAATTACGTGACTTAAATGAGACTCTGACTACGCGAATAAATTTAACGCAATTAGAGAAAGAAAACAACAAAATAATTATTTTCATTTATAAAAATAAACACTCACCTTGCCCTCTAATTTTTCATTTTCTTTTTTATAATTATTTCTTTCGTTTTCAATTTTTTCCAATTTTAATTTTAACATTTGTAATTCATCATTTGCTATTTTTAATTGTTCTTCAGTACGATGTACATTTAATAATGGTGTAACGCGAACAAGTAATCGCCACCATGGCCAATCACGAACGGATAAGAAGGCGCGTACATTACGCTGAATGCAGCGTACAGCTAATTCCTAGAAATCAAAACAATTTTAAGTAAACAAAAAAACAAGTTTTAAACACAAAATTACCAAAAATTGTTAATTATTTAGTATAAAACGCTTACCTGGACACGGCTTTGTGCAACACGACGTCTTGTAAAATAACCGCGACAATATGCTTGTAGTTGAATTATTCTATCTGAAAGTAACTCATCACGTTTTCCTTCAAGCTGTCCAAGAATTCCTGACCGAAAGAGAACCTAAGGGGAAAAACAATTATAATTAAAACACTTTCAATGTTATTTTTTTTCTTCTACTTAATAAGTAATTTTATTTATTTTTTTTGCAAAATCAAAAGTAAAAGTAGTTAAATAGGTTAATTAAATATATTTTAATAATTGTGTTCATTAACACATAACTATTAATATGATAAAAAAACAAAACAAAATATAGAAAATAATTAATTAACATCCATTTATTATTTATTAATTTTTACCTCATAATTTAAATTAGTTTTCTCTAATTTCTCAAAATATTCACTATTTAATTTAGCACTTTTATTCTTAATTGATATAATCTCATCATTTTCATTTGATATATGACCTGAATCCTCACTATTATCACTATGATATTCTTTATCAATACTATTAACATCACTATTTATACATAACATTGAATCTTGATGTACACGTATTGATGTTTCATCTTGTTTAATTTTTTTTACACCAACTAATAATTCAGCATTTAACAGTGGCCCAAATACAGGTGCTATTATTTTACATGTTTCTAATCGTTGATTTTGTATATCAACTTCTTTTGCATATTTTATTAAATTATTTATATTTTCATTTTTATTATTATTATGTTGTTTTCTTTTAATCTTATCTTTTGGACTGTAATCTGCTGTATTACCATTTTTAATCTCATTTGAATTTTTACTCTTAGAAACAGCGACCATCGGTGATGTTACACCATTTGTTATACTTTTTTTATTAACAATTACAATCGCATATTGCTGTTGATTATCGTGTTTTTTTGTTATTTTATCTAAATGAATATCATTAGATGATATTGATTGAGATTTTTTAATAATTCCCATGTCTTTCTCTACAATTGTTCGATTTCGTTTAATCGGTTCCTTTACAGGATTTACATCTGAAATTTCTTTTTTTATAAAATTACTTTTATTTCGTAGATTATTCTCATTAATATGATAACCATTTGTATTGTACAGTGTTTGTTGCTTACTTTTAACATTTAATTTCTCCGAATTTAATTTTTCTATCACTAAACCTTTATTTATTACTGTATTATTACCACTTTGTACCTCTTTACCATATTTATTATTATGAATTTTTATTATAGCTTTTTCATTTTTCTTATTTGCAATTGAAATTTTATTTTTATTTTCTAAAATTGTTGGAGTAGTAACACTGTTTGTATTAACTTTCATAATAGTTACATCATTTTTAATTAATGTACCAGTTGATGATGATGCTACAATTTTATTATTATTATTATGTTTAATGGACAGTTCCGTTTTACATTTTACAATATTATCTAATACATCTTTTCTTTTCATTTTATTATTAATTGATGTATTTAAAAAATTATTATTACAATTTCCTGTTAAAGATAATTTTCTATTTATATTTGGTATTGATCTTGCACTACGTATTACCGTAGTATTATTATTATTATTTTGTTCAGTTTTTAAAATATTATTATTATTATTATTTATAGGAAAATTATACTTTTTATTAATTAAAAAATTTTTATTATCATTTAATGATTGTGTTGATATTGTATTAAATGATTTTATTGTTGTTTTTATTGGTATTTTACTACCAGAGATTGTACGTGAACACGGCATATGACGATTATACGTATTATTACTGGATAAATCTAAAACACTTTTTGATTTAGGTATTTGTGATTTATTTTGTTGTTGATTATTATTATTACAATTATTACTATTACTATATTCTTTAAAATCAAATTTCTCTAAATTATTATTTATATTTTTATTTCTTATTACATTTTTATTGCAATTTAAAGACGACGTTTCATTTGATTTAACACTTAAATAACTATTAACTTTTTTTAAATGATCTATTATAGGCTTTTTACTATCTGATTTATTATTATTATTTATTATAAAATCATTTTTTTTTAATGATGATAAACATTTTTCATTATTTTTTATATGTTTTCGTGCATTATAAATATTTTCATGACTTTTACTTATAAATTGTTCACCACAATCAATTAGATTTTCTTTTTTTAATATACATCTTGATTCAATTATACTACATGTTTTTGATTTTTGTAGTGTTTTATATGGTTTAGATGATTTTTCAAATATTATATTTTCATATTGATGATTGAAAATTTTCTCTTTATTAAAATTATTTATACCTATTTTACTAGTATTATTATTATTTGTCTTTGTAGTTGTTGTTAAATTAATGCTTGATTTACTTAAGTCACGATCATTAAAATCATTTAAAATTTTATCAAAATTCTTTAATACATTTGTTAATTTTATTTCATCATGAGCTACTTTTTCTAATTCTTTAAATATTTCATCTTCAAGTGATAATACAGTCTCCTCACTTAAATCACATTCAGAATCATTAATATTTTTTATAGTATTTACATTTAATGTAAGAACATTTGTATTTTTATCACAACATATATTTAATTCAGGTTTTGTTATAAAATTATCAAAGTTATTATCATCAAGTGATCTAGCAACATTTACAGATGTTATTTTAGTGGCAACATCAGTTGTATCTGGAACAACAGTACTTGTTTTTGGTAATCGTATAACTTGTTCATCGGATTTCATTGTTTTATTTAATTTTGTATGAATTTTTGGTGGAAAATCTTCAATTTTATTTATTATTTTTGTGTAAAATTTTTGTATTCCATTTATTTTATTACGTTCCATGTTTTATATATATTCTTTTAACTTATTTTATCTCACACAATGTTTAAAGAATATAATATTCCATTACAAAAGATAAAAAAAGAAAACACTAAACGTATGTAATGTAAATATGGCAAAAGAACTTGTTTTCTTCGAACAAATTTACAAGAACATAACATACAGTTATTAGCAGCACATAAAATACTTTATACATAAATTTTAAAAATCACTTTATTTATTTATGCATAATTAATGTAACGACAACAAGTGTTAAAACATAAAATATTTTCATTAAAACAATTATTAAATTGTATTTTAGAATTATAAAGCACTAAAAAACATCTTTTTTCAGACTTTTTCCGTAACAAATTATTTTTAATTACTTTAATTAAATAAAAGCACTTAAAAATTTATTGACACATTTAATAGAATTATTATTAAATTAATAATTATTATAATATTTAAAAAATAATCCATATAATATTATAGAATTATATTAAAAACTTTATTAACTTGCCAACATAATACTAAAGTAAAAACACTTGTTGCTATTAACAACGACAAAATGACTATGTATTCAAAAGTAAATATACCAATGCATCAAACAAAACAGTTAAAGCAGTCATCCACCTCCAGTTAGTTTACAGGTGGCGGGATGTTAAATTAAGCATAAGAAAGTTGTCGATATTAATCGAAAATATTGTTGCATTAAAATTTATATACAAATATTATTATAAATCAAATGCATAAGATCAATTTGTTTTTTTAAACATAATTGATTGATTTCTGTTCTTAAATGAAAATTAAAATAAGAAAAATATTTTAATAAAAAAATACAAATATGTTTGTCACACTGAAATCAAAATGTTGGTATTCTTTAACAATAACAGCAGAACGGAACAATCATTAATCTATTTTTGGATTAAAACTCTACAAATTTTTTTTTAAAAGTTTTAATAAAATTCAACCATATTTCCGACACAAAAATAAAAAAAAGTAATTTTATTTTAAACTAGGCTGTTATAAAGAAAAATTAATTATTTACTTTTTTTTTTAACTACATTACTTTGCTTTGCATTATATAATTAAAAATAAATTTATAATTGGATTAGTTCCAGGCATAATGTTATGTGTATAATCGAAATGAAGATTTAATAAATACTAAATTAGTTAGATAATTCGTAGGAAAGCAGCATAATTGTATATAATTAATAACATTAATTTTATTTATTTAGAAAACTATCTATCTTACTCATCTTAGTCTACAAAAATCAAGGATCAGTAGTCACATTATCTTTAACATTTAATAATAAAAATTTGATAGAAACAACTTGTTAAAAAATGATTTAAATTATTTATAAAAACCAATTTAAATAAATGTTATTTTTTTTATGTATTTTTTGTATAAATTTTCTTATCAATATAAAATGATCAGAAAAATAATAAATAAATAATAAGAAAGATACAAAGATTCAAAGATTTTATAACACATTAGAGGTAGGCAAATATAACTTGTTTGCTGAATAAAAAAAAAAAAGATATAATAGTATCATTGAACTCTTATATATATTATATACAAATATATAATACATTTATTAATTTCATTCAATTTATTATAATTATTTATATAAACTAAAACTATAGAAAATATTATAAAGACGTTTAAATAAGCGCTTATGTTTATAACACTCTTATGTATTTATATTTTGTAATTAAAATTTATATATTTAATAAATTAATAAATAATTATATTTATAGTTATATGAAAACAACAAACAAACAGTTAGTGCATATTATTTATGCATTTAGGTATAAATTTATATTAGAATCAGCTGTAGTAAAAAGTTAAAACCGTACTAACTATACCATCAACGATTATTATTATTATTATTTTATTCGGTATTCTTTCCGTTTAATGAATTTAAACTAAACTTTATTTATATTTTCTTATAAATATAAAGTCCTAATGGATGAAGAATTAAATAATTATAAAAATACTTTTTATCATAAAAATTATATACATTAATGATCGCCAAACCCAACCATTCATTCTCTTGATTACATTTATAATAAAAAATTTAAATTATCTGCTAGAAATCTGCATATGTAGACAGAAATTTGGATGAATTTAGTTTTCTTAAACAAAAAAAAAAAAATTAACAACATTCACAAGATACTGAACAAGACATCGTCAAAATACCAAAAGATCATGACGGTTCGACGGTTTGACGATCGCTACTTTAGAACATATAATATGTAAGTAGTATTCAATATAAATATATAAATTAATTGAAACTACTTCAACATTATAGTAGCGATAATAAAATATAGAAAAATACTTAAAACATTAATTTAGAAAGACTTTGAGATTTTATTTTTGCTTAACATTTTATATTAAAATCATTAGAAGAAAAACACAAAAAAGTAAACGAAAATAAAAAAGAAAAAATAATTTTTATTTTTATTTTTCTGTATAATTAAATTTTAAAACATGCAAAATATTATAGGAATGTTTTATCTTAAAACTTTCGAAACATTTCACTTAAGCAGATAAAATGGTTTTACGAGTTTACATTGGTTTTTTTTTCTTATTTGTTAACTCTTAATACTAATTAATAACAATACAATAAAAATATAAATTTATATTAATATAAATTATAAAAGCGAAAGATTAATATCAAAACTAAATGGAAATTTCGAAAAATTAATTTCACTTTTTTTTTGTTTTTTAATTTGAAAAACAGAAACAGAAACAGAAAAAAAAACAATTCAATGATTACGTAAATTTCCTACAATCTTCTGTTATCTTTTCTACTTCTCATTTCTTTTATTTTTCTTGTATTAGATTCTTATAACTCAAAATTAGAATTTTCTATTTATCAAACGTACAAAAAATATCAGATTCTGTGTTTAACGGACAGACGTGCGCACGCCATTTAGCTAACCATCTAACCTCGGAAATGTTTAGAAATTCTATTAAAAGTAAATTAATTAATTAACTTATTCATAAATATTTTTAATAATTTATATAAATAATAAAGTATGTGCAGCCCCAAATATACCACAATAAAGAAACCAATGTATAAACTATTCACTATTTTAATGAATTCCTGAATTCCCTTTATAGTCCACCTGCTTAATAAAAAAAAAATGTTAAATTCTTATGCCTAGCAGAGGCTTCATATCGGGTAGAAGCTTAATAGTGGGAGAGGCTTATTTTATTGAAACTTATTTAATTATTAAAATTTACTTATTAAAATCTTCTTCATAGGAAGCAAAATTATCTTCATCTAAACAAATAATTCATCAATTTTTCACGGATTGAAAGTTTTCTCTTCCCATTCGATCATATTTTAGTAGAATTAAGAAGCCAGCAGTGGCTAAATAAAGGGTAGTGGCTAAATGGAAGAATCCTAAAACATTTTGCAATTCAAAAACACTATTAAGCCTCGATGCTTAATAGAATGTAGTGGCTTATAAAGTGAATTCAGGATAAGACATTATAATTCTCTATAATTCATAAATATAAATCATACAAAACACGCACATATCTTAATAAAAATTTATTATTAAATATACGTGATAAGAAAGAAAAAAAACAAAAATACTGCTTAAATACTGAGTAAAATAAAATCATTCTATAATAATTCACAAAATAAAATATTGTGATTATAATTATAATTATATAATGAATGCATAACATGAAAAAGCATTAGTGAAATTAACAAATATATATATATATATATATATATATATGAATGTATGTACATTGAACTTGAAATAAAAAATATATAAAAAAAATTATTCGCTATTATTATTTAAATGTAAAGAAATATTTGTATAAGGTATGATGTAAATAAATAATTAATCATTATTATTAGAATTGAGACAATGGCTTAGAGTAAAAAAGAATTTTATATTGTCATTTATGGCTTAAGTATTATCAAAATTTATGTTGTAGATTCAGTGTTAGCTTATTTATTTTTCAACTACACAGTAGATTTTTCTTTAAACCGCACAGTAGCTACTGTACTTTTTGCACAGAGATATTAAATTTCACTTAATTATTCTGAATAATAATAATAATTATTATTATTATTATAGAAATAAAATCACATAATTAAACGTGAGATTATTCAATTAAATTATTCGCAAAGAATCAATGTATATATTATTATAGGAATATATAAAATGAAAATTTCTTTGGACTCAATCAATTGGTATGTATAATTGGATTTTATTTTCTATAAAAACACAAAATTAAAAAAAAAATTGATTATTTTATAAAAGAAAGTTGTATTTAACAATACATAATAAAATATATATTATTGTTGTTTACACGGAATGTTTTACACAGGAATTCCGTTTTACGAAAAAAAAAAAAAACAAAACCCATTTAAAACGTATGTAAATTATTTAAATTATATTACATAACATAAATAAAACGAGTATGTATGCTATATAAATATAAATATAAATATATACATATTGCCTGAAGAACTATAATTACACATAAAACCATTGGACAACAAATTCATTGATATATTTTTGTTCCTGAATTAAAAAATAAATAAAAACCGGCATATTAAAAATGTTTAAAGTGCGAATTTTAATAAAAATTATAAACTACTTTCATTCTGGCTGAGAGAAATTTTCAATTCAAGTTTTTTTTTTTTTTATTAATAATTAAAAGTATATAAAAAAAGTGAATATAAAAAAAATTAATACTATTTATGTGAAAAAAAAACAAAAATGTTAATTGAATTTTATTATACAAAAATTTTGTGTTTGTTTATAAAGAGTCTTATAGTTTGTTTAAACACATAAAATATTTATACTTTCACATCTTAAGAAGAAAAACATAAACATGTAAGACGTTTTGCATTCGTAAATGTAAGTTAAAATTTTTTTTTTACTTTATTAATTACCTATAAAGATAATAAAAATGTAACGAAAGTCTTTTGCACAAATTGATATACTAAGTAAATTGATTTTTGTGTAACTTGTCAACAACATTGTGCTCTTTTTTATTGATTCTTATCATTAATACCATCCTACTACAGAATATGAACTACTTTGCTTATAAAACAAATTATAAATATATTTTTCTTCTATTTAAGATTAAACATCTCATTGCAGACAAAGACAATCAAATATTAAAATTATTAAATTAATAATAATAAAACAAAATTATTTTATTTAATTATTAATATTTGATAAATTTTCTGATGTAATAAAAATTAAAACTGATAAATGTACCGAATAAAAAAATTAATTTAAATAAATATTATTAATGCAAAAAAAAACCACTGAAAAATGAGGCTAAGTTAATTATATATATGTACTCGTATTGTGACACTTTTTATAAGGCACAAATGACACATTTTTTGTCGTTTTTTTGATTTATTAAAAATGTGAATTGAAATGTTTAATTACATAAATATTTGTACAAAGTTTAATTTGTATTTATTTATTTTTTTTTAAAGCATAATTGTTTTGTTGACCCTACTTTCTTTTTAAATATATAAGTATAAGGTTTTTTTTTATGATAAATACATTTTAATTCAGAACATGGTAAAACAATGAAACAATAAAAAAAAAACAATAATCTAACGTTAATTAGTATTGTTTATAGTAATAAATTTCTTTTTTAAACTATAAATATACTATAAATAATTACTACCAAATATAATGGCACAGTTATATACCAAATAATGTTAATAAATAAATGTTCCAGAATTTTACTTAGACACAGTAAAATCGTTTTCAGAATATGTATATTGATTGACCAAAATTATAGTCACAAAATTAGAAAATAACATAACGGTTATTAATATTATTATTAATTATTGAGGATTTTCATGTAGTATAATTAAATAACTTCTTATAGTTTAAAAAACTATATATTACGAGTAAAGCGACAAAAAATTATTTAAACACAAGAAATAACTGCACGTACCGCATATTAATATGTATTTAATAAACATAATATAAAATAATGATATAACAAACCTGACTTGGTCCAATTCTATATGTGGATGGGTCTATTTCATTAGATGAGAGTATTTGTTCAACTGAAATATCTTTTGATGAAACATCACCAATTAATCCAAAACGTCTTATAAATTCAGTTAATGGTACTGTTTCGGGAAAACCTAATCGATGAAGCCGTGCAGCTTCCATTATTTGGGAACCTCTTAGCTAAAGTAAAGTAAATATAAAATGTTTATAATCTTAGTAAAAAAAAAATCATAAAATGTTTACAATAAAAATCTATAGAAACTACTCAAATGAAAATTTATTTAATCGAAGTAAAGAAACATAATACACACCTGACTTCGTAATAGTGGAATATTAACAATATCATCCATATTCGACTGTAACATTGAATTATTGACGGAAGATGAAACACCACCATTGTGTTGTAATAAAAAACAATGTACAAAATGTGTTCCTGTTCGCCTAAGCGTATCAATAATACTATCTACAGTGAATTTAACCTAGAGAAATATTATATTTCAATTATAATTATATATATCAAATCATATTAATAATTTTTATATTATTTACTTGTAGCATAACTGAATTTTTCTTTACTCCAGCTGATGTAAATGATCGTCTAATACTAGATACTCTTCGTAATGACTGCGACCCATCCATCCCTAAATTAAATGTAAATTTATAAAAAACAATACAAAAATAGAATAATTTATATTTGTTTACCTGCTATTGAACCACAAAATACTGATCCAGTACTTCTTCCAAAATTTGATACATACAATCGACTTATATTTTCATTAGTACTGTCTTGCAATAATGAAATTGCCCCCTTTATTGAAGGATGTTCTCGACTAGCTTTTAGCCACCCATTAGTAGAATATAATACTGGATTTGTTCCTTGTAAATGGTTTAATATAAATTGTTTATTTCCAAAAGCACGACGTAATAATGTTTGATTTTCTCTATCACCATAATGACCAAATAAACGTTCAAGAAATGTATCATCATTTGAGTTTGGGTAAATAGATTCTTCATCTAATAACCTGAAAATATGTTTCATAGTCATTTCTGTATTACTTGTCATGTGATTTACAAAAAGTATACTAACCATAATAATCCTCGTCGATCTTGATCCCGTAAATCTCTTTGAGAAGTTCTTACAACATGGTTTTGTGGAGCTCTGTCAAGTAAAGCTACTAACGGACCAGGATTATTTTCTTGTAGAGATTCAACATTAATCTCTACTAATTCCTAAGAACAAAATATTATTTTAATGATGTATCATACGATGCATAGTTAAAATAAAATTCAAATACCTGCGAATATCTATTTCTTGGAGCAACTAAAGTCATGTGATGAAATAATAATTGCAATCTTTCCTGTAGGTAATTATGTCGTAAATCAGATAAAGTTGCTCCAGCTTGTAAACCACAACTAGCGGGATTCTGAAGATATAAAAAAAGAATATTAATTAAGCAGATACTTTTTTATTTTATAAATAATAACTTACTTGAAAACCAGGCGAATCAACTAATAAAATTGATGCTAACGTTCTCGCTGATGTTGAAATTGCTTTATTTATAAGCCCGACGGCAGCACCCATAGCTTCCGAATAAAGACCAATAACAAGTCCTTCTAAACTTTCCCAAGCACTCGACACTGAAATTTCATTTAATCCTAAATTTGGTGTACTAGTATTATTACTAACAGTTGAAGTTTCTTGAAATGCAGCTAATGATAAATCTTCTAATGATACTCCTAGCAATGTAGCTGCTTTTCTAGCCGCTGTTGGATTCGCAAATTGTATTCGTGATGTTGTACTATTTCCAACTAAAATATTTATAAAATTTAAAAAAAATTAAATATATATATTTTACTTTTAATTACATACTTTTAGCGACACCGGCAGCTCCTAAATGATAAATTGCTGCTAAGACAGACCATATAGCTTTAACAGCCGACTCTTCTATATTTAATATTGTAAATGATTGAACTAAACGCTGAAATTCAGCAGAGGCTCTTTGTCGATCTTCAATTTTGTGGGACAATTTAACAAAAGGATTACTTTCTTCTAAAGAAATATTATCTAATCGCAATTCTTTTTGTAATATTCCTTCTGCGCCTAATAATAATCTGGGCAGAATATGAAATACGTGTTCATTATCGGTTCCTATACTAGCACGACATTTTTCTAATAAAAGCACCTATAAAATATACAAAACTATGTATGTTTAAATGATATTCATATAAAAATTAATAAAAATATAACCTGTAATGATGCTGATGCTATTTGTCCACTGTGATCAAAATCTAAGCTTAAAATTTGTGTAAAACGTGTAGCATTTGAATTCATACAAGTTTTGGTATTACCAAAAGCTTCCAATATTGTGTTAACGGCATTAACCTTTTCTGCTGTTAAAAATTTATTCACGGTTCCTATAATACAAATTGTAATTATTAATATTATTTAATTAAAAAAAAAATAATAATTTAGTTATAATAATGTACCTGCTGCCAGAACCAAATAATACAGTGCGTGTTTAAAACTAGTTGTTTTACCAGAACCTGAACGACCCATAAATACAAGACTTTGATCTCTTCGCGTTTCTAACATAGCTCTATATGCGGTTTGTGCCAATGAATAAACATGTGGCGGCATATCTTCTGTCTTACATCCACGAAACATTGAAACAACCTATTATTAAATACATGCTTATTATTTTTTAACATAATATTAATTTAGAAATTACCTTTTCAGAATACAATGATAATGGTGCCATAGGATTCATAACCATTAATATAGGACCAGCTCTGGTATGTATTAAATTACTAGCATATCGTTGTCTTAAACAGTGTAATACAGAGGCTTCATTTAAATGTTTAAGCTGACATATATCCTCAACTAAATCTAATTTACTGGGATTAGATTTCTCTAAATCATCATCGTCAACATTTAAAATTTCACCAGTTTGAACTAATTGCACTACTAATTTATTGTCAAGTGATTTCTGAGGTAATTTTATTGCTTTACAAAATCCTCCACGATGTGCTAGCCAAACATTATCATCGTTTTCCAAATCCCACATATGTTCATCAGATGATTTTGTCTAAAAGTAAAAAAAGAATAATAAATAACTCGACAATCAAAATCTGCTATTTTAATCAATTAAAAGGAGAAGGAAAACAATGCAGATTTGATTTCTGTAATTAAATAATATTGATGTCTGATCAGTTTTTAAACTAATTATTTTGAAAAGTTTCTGTGTTAAAAATTACTTTTAAATAAAAAATTGGTAGTTTTAAAGCATTTTTATAATTTTCAGGATGAAAGACATTATCTCAGATTTAATCAGATTATTAATAAAATAATAAAAAAGTACGTAATGATTAACTTAACAGTCAAAGTCAATAAAGTGATCAAATTTCCTATTATTTCATTATATATAATGAATTTTCGTTTAATTAACATTTGTTAAATTAATGTTAGTCCAATTACCTTCGTTGATAAAGAAATATTAAATGTTTTATACATGCAGCCATCACATTTCTGTCCTAAAGATGATTCCCATAAAGAATTCCAATCAAATTGTTTTATATTACGCTTACGAAATGTTAAACTTTCTTTTCGATGGAGTGGAGAATTTTTTTTTAATAAAATATCATTTCTTTGTTTATTTTCAGATATTTTTAAACATATTGTTTTATTATTTTTGGTAACATTATTATTATAATTATTATTATTATTATACGGTGATAGAATTTTATTTTTAGCACATGATACATTCTGCCACGGCGGTTTATTCGTTAATGTTGGATTTTGTGTTTTATTACCAATTCGAAAACATCGATTACTTTTAATTTTATTCACAGTTTCATTTGCTTGTATATTTTTGTGGTTCGTTTCCATAATATCGTTTATATCTTCTCGTTACTTTATATAAAAATTATTATATTTATTTATTTTAAAACTTAATTTTAGCTGCACCGTGGCTATATTTTGTAATATAAAATTTTGTATATATCTATATTTTTTTTTATCGAAAATATACTTGTTTTCTACTATATAAAGTATTATTTAATCTATTTATATCTGCTGTTCTATTTTGAATTCATAGTAAAATAAAAAAAGAAGTCATCTTTAAGCCACTATCTATCACTTATTGTTTCTTTCTTCCCAAAACTTAAACTAAAAACATTTTCTTTTACGATTAATTTCCTGTTTTATTTACAAATGTTTTTTATTTTAAAATTAAGCCATATGCATGCGATTTTTTCTCAAGAAATACATTTTTTGGTATATTTATAAGAATAATTATAAAGAAAATATTCCTTTTATCTAAGAAGTACTATTAATATCTGCTTTTTATATGGGTTTTTATAAATTCATTGAAAATTTTACGTTCCGAACTATTAAACAAATAACATTTTTATACACTTTGCACTTAAGAACATTTAATTAATTAATGTTTGTTCCAATAAAATCGTTAATAATCATCACAACTTAGTGAATTTCATATATAAATAATTAATAAATTTCATTTCTAAAATAATTAAACAAAAATATCAAAAAGAGACACATTAAAAAAATTTATCAACATAGAGATTTCATTTACAAAATTATTAATACAGTGTAATTTTTGTTACACATAAACTAATAAATTAATAAACACTTTCATTTATGGCATATATATATATATATATATATATATTTATTAAAAAATTTATTTTTTAAGGCCGTGAATGAATTGAGAAAAAAAACAAGTTTATAAATGTTGACGTTTTATTTTTATTATCTGACGAAGGCGGATATAATTTAAGTGTAGGCAAATTATAAAATATTACTTTTAAAAGAATTAAAATAAATTTAAAACAAAAAAAAAAATATTCAAATACACGGTGAAAATAAAACAGAACCGTTGAAATTAATTTTTGACAATAAGAATTACTATCCCAAGAGTGGTAAATCATTACCAAAAAAATCAAATGAATCACTACACTACTGAAAGACATACTACTTTAAAAAATTCAACTGTATTTCGGATTCATTCACGGTTTTACATAGAGCGTATTATTGTGGGTTGTGTTTTTAATTTTACGTTTCCATTAGAAAATGACATAAAATTAAAATAAAAACCAAAAATTAGACAGACAAATATTTATTTAATCTACGTTACACAAGCTGCATTCAAAGTAAACTGAATTCATATTTGTTACATTGGATTAGACTACCCATTGTAAAATGCATAAATAAATAAAATTTTGTATGGGTTGGTTTTATAAAAATAAAATTTTACGTATTAACAAGTTAGACAATAAATTTATTAAAATATATGTATATTGTGAATGGTAATTACAAGTTCCATTGATATTTCTAAATTCTACATTGAAGTAATTAATATAACGAATTTTGATAGACAATTAACTTCCGAGTTAATAAAGTATAAAGTATTGAATGTCAGTGCCGCGATGAATACATTTCCCCGCAAATAATTGTAATTATTTCTATTACTCAATCATTTTAGTATCAACAGTTTTTCATTTTCTATTTGAAAATAACGTTTAGTTGAATTAATCATTAAAATAATTCATTTATTCAGTTACAAATTTATTCAGAAATTTCTAAAATATTCTATTTGATCTAAATAAATTATTATAAATAATTGAAATAAAAAATTATTATTATTATTTCTTGATTTATTACTTCTGATTTTTAATCTTACTCATTATGTATACTATTTTAACGTATTTTCCCCATCATATTACTTAATTTTAATCTTAATATTATTACAAATTTATCATACATTGTTTCCTCTGATAATATTTATGTAATAATAATTTTATTTTTAAATCAACAAGAACAAAATCAAACAATAAATAAAGCCATTTAGTATACACTTTAAAATAATAATATTTTATGGTTTTCATTAGAGACGGGAGGTGTATAATACTTAAAAGCTTAAAAAGACCATTTCCCTCAATATTCTTTACTATTTATTTCAAAATCAGCAGTATTATTTGCGTAATTATAATTATATTATCTAATACTACTTAAAAATAATGTCTGGCATGTCTAGCACTGTCTTATAGAAATTAAAATTAATAAATAGCTTAGATGCAATAATTTGTCTTATTAATGCAATTTAGATTTTTTTTATTTTTATAAAAATATCATAATGTAGCGAAAAAACTAACAATTTTCTTTCTTTTTATAAATTTTTCATGTAAATATGCTATATTATGTTACAATTTAACACAGACCACAAATATAAATATTGATAGTAATTATAGTTTAGTAATAGTATAGTGAAACAGTTAAAACACTGTACAAATATATTTAAGTAAAATAAGTTAAAACTTTACTTTAAATAATATTGATTTACAAAATCGATTTTACGCATCGTTGTACTTCATTAAAATCTTCAATTATCAATATAGTTATGGTAGTTCAGACATTATTTTCAGAATATTCAATTTATAAAATTACTTTTTAATAGGAAATATTAGATTTAACAAAAATTTCATTTATTACCTGTAATTTAATTCTTTTACTAGCACTTCGTCTAAGAGTGTTATAATCAGGTAAATTAGATGTTATATGATCATTTTCATCTGAATTCATTTGGTGCATACATCTCTTTGATAATTCTACTAGTTCTGCCACAGGTTGGACCTATAAAATTAAAAATGTGCATAATTACATTTATAATTTAATTTACTTTTTTAATAGTTGAAAATTACCTCAACAACTACACTATCTTCACTTTGCCGTATCATTTCTATAACTGCTTCGCGAGGTAAATCTTCAACGAGTACATCATTTACTTTCAATAGTCTATCTCCAGGTAGTAATCCTGTTGCCGTTCCTGTGCCAGGTTCAGCGAAAATAACAGGTTTAAACATAGGTGTCATTAATGACAACGAACGATCTAAACATATAGATTTACGCAGGCTATAATTAAAATAAAATATTATAGGATAAAACAATTATTATCGAAAATAGTTTTCATAATACCTAAATCCAAAATCATTTCTAGGCGACTTTTGTCTTTTAATTACAAGTTTTCTTGGTGGCGGTAATTCAACAAGTTGAATGGGCGGTAATGGTAAATTTACATTTTCGAAATTTTGCACCCGCGACCATCGATGAATACCTTGTGATTCACCTACAGGACTCAACGAAAACGGTGGTGTTGCAAATGATGAATTTGTAGTATCCGTTAAACTTTCCGCACTTGGGGACGGTGATGTCATTATTTGAAGAGTGTTAGGTCCAAATGAATGTTGTCCCTAAAAGAATTTTTAAACATTTTTTTATATATAATTTATGCAAATATTTCAATAAAATAAACTTACATCTGTATCAATTTTTAACAATTCAGTTGATCCTTGTGGTTTAAAAGAAAGATTTTGATATGACATTTCATTTTGTTGTGTATTTCTTATAACGTACGTGGTTTCATTCGGTGTTACTATAACAGATTCTTCATCTATATTTGAAATACTTAATCGAGGACCTTTTAAAATTCCTCTTTTTGGTGGTTTAGGAGGTACTGGTGGCAAAACCTTTATCTAAAATTATATTTAATTGTTAGATTACAACAATTATAATAATAGAAAATAATAATAAAAATTTACTATGTGACACAAAATTTAATGTATTTATTCATATTGAAAGAAACTTTTTAATTTAATTTTAACAATAGATACAAACACTTAAATTATAAGTAATTGTGTTTAAGTAAAAAACGTGATTTTTATTATAATGAAAATTTGAAAGCTTATCGTTCGTTTCACTTAATAAATTTATTTAGTTTATTTTTTGTTTATACGTACTTTACTATTTATAGAAGTTAATGATGTTTCTGAACTATCCGATTGTGATATATTGGTTAATAATGTAATTCGTTCGCTTAACTCTCCATTATTATCAAATGTTCCATTTGTAAATGTTATCACTTCTTCTGTACTACGATCAGCTTCTATATCTAAATCACGGTCAATATCAAGTTGTGCAAAAAATTCTGCACTATAATCAGCTGTTATGCCACTTGGTAATTTTTCTTTATCTTTTCTTCTACCACGAATTTTTAACGATCGACGAACCTTAATAAAAGAAAATAAATAATTTTTTTTTTATGTATATATTTATTTATTATTATTATTTTGATAATTGTAAATATATTTATATAGCTATAACGAATGAATTCACGGTTAAAATATTAATTTATAGATTTCAAAAAATAAAAATTCTATTAGTCATAATATTAATTGATGACTTAACGTTTCGTAAATTTTCTTTATAATTAGCAAAAACAAAAATATTCGTATTATCTTGTAAAACCTAATAAAGCTTTGGGTAGCGATAACAATTGATTATAAAAAATGATAACTACGTGACATATAAATTTCTCCATTCTAATAAATATATAAGTAATATACATTTATAGATTTTTAATTTAAATAATGTTTACATAAAAAATCTTCATATATATTGATGACGTTAATTTAATTATTTATCTAGAACGTATATATTTTTTATTAAAGATAAGTCAAGAGTAATAAATGATTTTTTTTAACTATTACTATGTGCTGCGTGTAATTGAAAATATTACATTCGTTAAAATAATATTGATCTTCTTAAGTGAGACTTACCTCATCCAGTCTAAGGAGTTCCTCAGTGCTCATACTCCCTGATACGCCTTGTTTAGCCTCTTTGCGTAATTTTTTTTCCTTTTTTCTTCTTTCCTTTTCATCTCTGTCTGCTTTCTCTCTATCCTTTTCAGTAACACCCACACCCTTTTTTATAAAATTAAACATATTCGCGACAAATACTTTGGCTACACACTTAAGAACACTTATAAATGCATATAGGTAACTAAATTATCTAAGCGTAAACAAATATAAACTTAACACTATTTATTTATTTAATTTTTAAAAAATATACAAAAAAAAACTAATACACTTTTGCTAATATTAAATCACAAGCATTATAAAGAGAAAAAAATTATTTCATATATTTATAAAATAACAAACAACAATGCCAATTTAATTATTGGAATAAATTATTTGAAGTTCTTTTTAAAAAATTAATAAATAAAATTCCGTATCTGGTGATTTATCAATTTTTACTTTTTATAGGTGAGCGACTTGCCTTACTGTCAAAGTTTTAAATAAACCAAACAACATATTTTTGTATTATAACAAAATTAAAAGAAAAATAAACATTATTATTATGATTTATTCCTACTGCCAAAAAATGAATATTTTTTTATTTGATAATAATTTTTATTAAATAATTTATTAATCACAAAACATTGACAGGTTATTACTACTTTCACGGCACAAACTGCTGAATTACGGAATGGCTATATTTTCTCTTATTTGTGTATAATATACTCTAATCAAAGAATTTCTATTTGGAATTCCATTTAAATTATAATAAGAAATATTTGTTATACATATGGCCAGCGTGCTATGTAAACATGTCTTTTTATTTTTGTGGTGAATATATAAAAAAAGGTGAATTTAAATTTGGCAGATTTGAAAAAATTATTATACAGGCGTACGATACTACTCAACAGCTTAACATTAGTGTTGTATATATGCATAGCATAGAATTAGTTTGTCTCAGCATATAATAGAAACGAATTAATACAAATATTTAATGAAACATTAATTGTTAATTAAAATACAATTACTACATAGAAAAAAATAAAAACATTTAATTTATTGTGTGCTGGAGAAAATAGTAAATATATTATACTGTAAAATTAAGTAGTGTGATTAAACAATTTAGCTTAAATCAGCATTTAAAATGCTTAGACTTTTAATATCTAAATACTTTTTTGCTTCTTATAATGCAATTATTTGCATAATATTGCAAAAATTTATATACGTTAATATATAAAACTGAATTAATGTTTCTATTAATTAATATTGCATATATATACATAAAAGTCTTTAACATTAAATTTAAATTGTTAATAAAAAAACAATTTTCACAAAGTATTTCTCTTTTCCTATGAGAATAATTAACCGGAACAAATAATTAAAAAACCAGAAATTTATTTCTACCATTTAAGATATTATTTATTCAATTATATATATAAAAAATAAAAGTACCTATCATCCGATTCCGGAAAATATAGAAATGATAATTATTTAACATATTTGTATGTAATGACATATTTGAAATAATAATTTATTTAAGTAATTATACATACAAGTTATTAAATATATAATTAATATTAAAAGTCTAATAAATTAACATTTATGGCCCAATGCGGTAGACGTTTTATATATTCATATAAAAAATATTCAGGATTATTAGAATTTTTGATTACTTGACTTTGTGCATAAATATTGTAATTAGGTGCTAAAATTTTTTTTTTCACTCCACATTTCAATAAACTTTCTAATGCGTTCATGGCAAATTTTGTTGGTTTTTTCTCTTTAAAATAAATAAATAAAATAATTAATATTTAATTATTTACTAAATGTACATTAGTTTACCTAAATACAATCCAATAAATGCAATACCAACACTTTTAAAACTGTAATTCATTGAATGTGATCCAATTTTCAACCATCCAGTACCTTCGTAAATATTTCCATTTTCATCAATTAAAAATCTACTTGAATTTATTTTTTTTATTAAATAAATTAATAATAATAATTTAATTCTATATTACGAAAGTCTATATTACATACGTATACGGTATATCAGTATGACCGTTGATTAAAAATTTATTTTGCACATTTTTTAACAGAGTAAAACATTTACTAATATTTTCACATGAATATGTTCGCGTTGATAAAATTATCACATTTTTGATCGGTATTAATTGATAATTTATTGTATTAGCACTTTTACCACCCCATTCACGTTTACTTATAATAACTGGACAATCTGTACCTTTAAGGTAATAACTAATTTATATAAATTTTATTTTATTAATTTATTTTTAAATTTAATTAATTCATTCAATTACTTTGAAAACAATTTATTACACAATAATGTATTAAAAATAATACAATAAAATATTTTATTAGCTTCTTCATTAATTGATTTATATATTGAATTAAATATTATAATATTGTGCAATATTGTTAAACTTACTGCAAGTAAATCAAAAATGATTATAATAATAAAATAATAATAATAATTAATTTAAATTGATTGTATGTAATATGTTTGTTACCTTATTTAAATAATTGGTAAAATTAATAAAAGTATTAAAGAACGAAATTATATGTCACGAAATATATATATAAATTCAATGTCATAATAAAATAAGTAAATAAATAAATTTAAAAAACATTTTATTTATATTTTATCACCATTTATTTTTAATTTATTATAAAAAAAAATTGATTAAAATTTGTTATAAAGAATTTTTTATTTGTAATTTCTATAATCCATAAATTTAGTATATAATACCAAACATTAATAATATTTTTTTTTTGTTTATTTAACCTTATAATTATATAATAAAATGTAATCAATAATTATTATTCTAATAGAAATATTTTATTCATTGGTATTTTTGTAAATAGTTTATTTGTTGTCTCCTTAAATATATAACCGAATGTATCTTCATAGCCACCCTTTAATTCACTAAAGACAATATTCCAATTTTCATTTAAGAATGTATTCATAGCGTTACCAAGGGTCTCATCACCATTAAATAAATTTTCAAAATAGAAATTCACTCTCTTCGGTTCAAACTTTATTTTATAATCTTTTAAACGCATATACACTTCATTCTTCTTTTTAATCGGTTCACCAATTAATTCATGTGTTGATTTTAAACCAATCATTGTTATATTCGCTTTACCTTTACCAGTTATTGGTAATAAAAGAATACGTCCGTCCATTACATAATCAGCAATAAATTCAGTTATAGGTGTAAAAACTTCACATCTTAATGTATAATTATCTAAATCAGGCCTATTATTATATGTTAATTAAATGTTAATTATAATTATTAATTTTGATATTTATATATATATATATATAAAATATTTACCAGTATTTTGTCACCTTTGACTCAAACATTTTATGTAATTCAATATTTTTAAAGTCTTGTCGTAATGTTATTGGTGAATTGGCACCTTGATCAATTGTTAATGAATTTACCTGAAGAGGATCTAATTTTAAAATGCCAAATTCTGCTAAACCTATATGTATATAGATGGTAAAATAATTAAATCATAAAATAAATTGATCAATAATAATAATAATAAAAAGCACACACATTTATAATCCATTTATGAACGTCAATTAATTAATTGTTATTATTTATTTAAGATATATTATATATGTCTGTTATTCGCTTACAAAGGTGCTAAAAATATTAACAACAAATCAAGTTAAACTTGATTTTGGTAATTTTTATAATTTATTTATTATTTACTTTATTCAATTAAATATTTTAAATACGTAAATTTGTCAAGGTGTAATAAAATATTAGAATTTATTATTTTATTAACGAAATTTAATTTAAATTCATCTTAAATATAAATTAATATCAATTGTCGTCATACGAAAATAGTTGATTTAGAAAAAAATATAATAATAAACTTGATTAATTTACATTTAATTACGTTTTATAATATAAAAAAAAAATAATTAAATTGTTTTATTATATCATTTAAATTATTTTATTGATTATTAGTAATATAATATTCGTTTAACCTTTAATTAAACTTCTTAAAATGTACTTTTTTAAGTTAATAAAACTTTTAATAATTTTATGTTAAACCATGTACTTGATATGCTTGTACTTGATCTTTTGAATAATCATCGATTAATTTATATTAAAAAGTAGCTTTTCTTTTTATTTTAATGATAATTTTAATTAAATTTTATTACAATTAATTGATAAAATTACTTTTATCAATGTTAAATCTTAAATTGATATAAACAAACTCCTTAAACTTGAAATTAATTTAGTGAATAGAAAAGTTTATTTATTTTATTATCAAATAAATAAATATATATATTAATTGCAAGTAATTAAATATAACGTAATCGCGTGGTGTAAATACAAATAATTAAACTTGTTTTTTCTTTTTAAATTGCAGCAAAAATACAGGTGAAAAAAGAAACTTTTTCATATATTAAAATTACCTTCTTTCATTTGTGGCAAAGCATTATTCACTGCATCTATTAAACATTTTCCAAGATTTGGATCATTTCGTTTACATTTATTAAATGTATTTGCTATAAATAAATAAAAAAATAAATATAACATAAATAAATAATCATAATAATTTTGCAAGACTAGCGAATTAATTAATTAAACAAGAAATTAATTTCAAAAAGAAAAAAAGGCCAGTGAAATCCATTTTAAAGCAATATCAAATGTATAGACAATATTTTTGCAATATAAAGAAATAAAAAAAAAACGGGAAAAGTAAATTTAATTACGATAATTATCATTTAATTAGTTATTTTTAATAAGAAAGGATATTATAAATAAACACAAAACTCATACATAATACAAAGAAAAAAGAAACTCTTTTCTGTTTAATTAATTAATTTAATCATATACTTACGTAATTCTTTGCCATTAATTAATATTATTGATAAAATAATAAAAAAACTGATTAATTTCATTATAAAAATTGTAAAATTTGTGTTTATCCTTTGAGTATAAAATTAAATAAAACTTAATTATTCATGAAAATTGAAAGTGAACTTTTGTGTAATAATAATAATCACACAAAATAAACACACAATGGCACTTTATATATATATAAATAAACTAAATAAATTTAATAATAATAAAAAAAGCAAAAAAAAACTTTTATAGCAAATTGAATTTTCACTTTTTTTCAATAAATGAATAAATTGTACATTTAATCGCGTAATAAACACACCAGACCACTATTTAATAAATAATATATACGTAAAAAAAAATAAAAAACTGTTTTTTGGTTAACGTTATGCTTAAGACTGCGACCCCCAGTTATGTTTCCTCATATTTATATCATTAATAAATACATGGTCAGATGATATTTTTTTATATTTTTTTAGTTGAATATAGTCAGGTTTTTTTTGTGTTGTTAAAGAGTCAAAACAAAATGAAAAGGTGCAAAAATAACAAGAAGTTTATTTTGTAATAAATTATATTATTATTATTATTATTTTGGATAATATTATTTTTAAGTAATTATTATTTTCGATTGAAATGCTTTAGTCATTTCTATATAAATATTTTTTAGCTTTATTAAATATATATTAAATTTATTTAAACATTATGTACAATACATATGTATAAGCAGATTATATCCTTGATTAAGATTTGATAATTTTTGATTTTTAATAGGTTTTTTTGTTCATGTTTTTATATAAATCTTCTCTTTGAATTTGATTTTCATATAGAAAACGGTGGTATATAAACGGAACATTATGGCATTTAAAATTATTTAAAAACATAATTAATTATAATTTAAATTATTAAAAAAAAGATACTTTATCATCTCTGAATTTATTTCTTTAATAAACAGATGTTTTTTAATCATGGACAGTACATGAAAACGAAAATTTATAAATACTTTACTTCGAAGATTATACAATGTTGTTTTACCTGATAACTCACTATTAAAATACAGCCATCACCCCATTTATGCAGTAGATAAGTTCTGCATAAACTCGTGTAAATTGAAATCACATTAAAAAAAATACCGCAGAAATCGGGTAATGGATTAAATAATTAATCAAACGTTAATAAACTCTTTTAACCCTTAACTTTATTAGCAGTGACTAACCTTACAAACTACTTAATGCTAATAATAAAAATAAACTAAAATTCGCCAGACGTTAATTAAATTAAATTAGCATAAATATGTAAAATAATTAAAAATAATTTTCAATTTTAATTAAGCGAATGCATTTTTTTTTAGAATCAATTTTTGTTTGTTGATAATTTTTAATTAAATAAATAAATGTAGATAATTTCTTGATATTACTTCCGCTTTATTTTTTTTTCTACATACCTTTGTCTCTGTGGCTTACAGATATTAACAGATATATTTCTATTTTACCATCGAAACTTATTTATTATTTCTAGTTATTAAACAATATTTAAACAGCAAAAAAAATAAATTTAATATTTTTTTTTATTTTAAAAAATCACGAGGTCAGTATAATTTATTATTATTTTTTTCTTTCTTCGTTTCGATTGTGAATTTTTGCTTAATTTATAATTTGGCCCATTATTTGATGAGTGTAATGTAAAAAATAAATATAAAAATCATAATTAATAAAAAAAAAAATAAATATGTTTTTTTAAAGGTCAAATGATTATTGATTATGAAATTGCAATTAATAATTCATTATATTAATTTTTTTGTTTAGTAAACATATCTATTTATTTATTAATAATAAGTAATTAATATATTATTTAATTGTTTTTTTTCTTTATTTAATTTAATTTAATAATCATTATAATGATGTCCTAAGGTACGTTGTATTAATTAATTTAATCAATTTCTTGTTAAAATAAATTCAAAAAAAAAACTTGATTGAATTTCCTCAATTTTATTTTCGCTGATATTCACCGGAAAAACCATGAAAAATCTAATAAATATTGTTATAACAGTGCTTCTAAACATTAATTTATAATTTCTTATCAGTTTTTATTTAAATAATACTTTTGATACAAACAAAAAAAAACTTAACCAGGTAATTATATTAAATTACTTTAAATACATTGATTTATTTTGGTTGTTTTCTCATTAGATTTATAATTAATTATTTTGTATCTGAATTCAATAAAAAGAAAACAATAATAATCATTCCTATTATTATTACTTCTACCTTGTTAGATTTTCATGTCCTGTTTAAAGATTTCTTAGAAGAGATAATTATTAGAAATAATGCTGATACACGCTGCAAAAAAAAAAAAAAAATACTACGTATCAAAATAAATATAAAATTAAATTATAAATTATTACTTACGTAGAAATTTTTAATAAAAAAAATACACCTGTGTCCAGATATGAGTATACCCTTTGAGAAACACTTTATATACGTTTATACCAAATTTAAACATAGCACAAAATATTTATTTAAAAATATATTATTATAAAAACGATAATAAATTATTAACAAAATAAAAATAAAAACCTATTCTTTTTTTTCGTTTTTATTATTGATTTTATAATATTTATTTAAATAAAAATGTTAACGTTGCGTTAACAATAAGATAATTAACTTAAATAATTAACTAAATAAATATTTATGTATAGATAATATTATAAAGAAAAATATTAGTCACACTTATTATTATTATTTTGCTACTATGCATACTTTTGATAACGCAGAGCACAACTTTTAATTGGTATTCCATGAAAATTTTTATTTCTTTTTGTCGTATTAGAAGTTGCACTTGTTTTAAGATCTAAAACTAATACTGGATCACTATCTAGTTGTGATATTATATTAGATGAAAGTTTCTTTGATAAATCAACATTGGATATAACACGTTTTGCTATAGTCGGAAAAGTCTCATTTAAATTTTCAATATTTAATAATGATTTACAATTTTCACATTGACTTCTACCTAAACTGTCTACCGATAATGCTTCTGGTAGTAAACGTTTATTTAATTGAAAACGATGAGTGCATTTATGCAAATTACTTATGTCATTATTGTTGCTATTTTTACTTTTATCATTATTATTATTTAAATAATTTTGTTTATTTAAAATACTCACGCAATCGTTTAAAAAATTATTGCGAAATTTTATTATTTCATTTAGTTTTACAACATTGTGCATACATACATCTTTATTATTATTTAAATTATCATTATGTTGTGTTGTCTGTGTCTCTTTATGTGCCGTGTTGATTTTTTCATTTTCATACAATTGCCGACGTACAGTATATCGTGGAATTGTATCAAAACATTCACCATTCATTTCATCAGAAGTTTTAAGTGTTTCTTTATTTTTCAAGATGGATTTCAATTCACAATTATCATTTGTATTTAATTCACATTTATTTATTGGACACCGTTTAAAATATGATTTTGATGAATTTATATCATTTGTATTTACTTTACTAATGCATACATTGCGTTGTTGTTTATTACAATAACATTTATTTTGATGTTGTGGATAAAATTTGCCGTTTTTCATTATATATAAATTTTCTTGTTTATCAATAATATAGATAAAAAAAATTACTATTATTATAAAAAATATATTAAAGTTTTTAAACGAAATTTTAAATTTCACATAAAATTATGTGGAAAATAATATGCCAAACTGTCAAATACATAATAACACATAACCTAGGATACGAAATAATAATAACGAGAAATTATTCATTAGCTTACTTCAATAGTGGTGTATATTAGCAGATAATTATCCTAGTCCCTAGTGTAATACAAGTATGAACAAAGAATAACTACGAATCAAGAAAAATTGTTGCAAAACTGTACAATGAATAAAAACTACAATGGATTAAACTATAAAAATAAAAAAAAGACTTCTAAAAGAACCACTTAAAGATTACTTTTATTAGTTTAAGATCTTACTTCACAAATAATCCGTGCTAATCTAAAACTTAATTAAAAATCATTCTTAGCATTTTAATATATTTCACAAAAAAGAAAATTAAAGCCGGCTTTATAGAGTAGCCTGCCCTTGAATAAAGACCGGCGTTAATTGTGCAATAAATTTATATAGGTCAAGGCCAATTATTCAAGGAAATATAATTAAATAAAGAGAATTTATCGTAAATTGTATAATAATTTTTAAATTGAAATTATTTCACAAATTAACAAGTTATAACAAGAAAATTAACAAACAAAATAATAATCTAAACATTCGCGTAATTATTTGTATAAATATGCATAAATAAGTATATTAAACAGAAATTACTCAATAAATACTTACAAATTTATTACCAAATCTTAAGTTGCATTTATTTTTATTACCTATAAAAATACATGCAATATTTTTAATATTAAAAAGTATTTACAAAAGCAAAAGCTGTACGGCAAATAAAGATATTAATTTTTATTTAGCTAAAGTGATTCCTAAACTTTATTTTTCGTTTTTTTTTTCTACCTGAAGTGAGTTATGGCATTGAGTCTGTTATGCAAAACAATATAATTTCAATTATTATAAAGTTTTCGAAGAATAAAAATTTCTTTTTACTTATTTAATGCTACTAATATATACGACAAATATAAAAATTGTTATTAAACTATGTACTTGCTAACTAAAAATGTAATAAACAGGTGGTTTTTGATAAGATATTTATATACTTTTCTAGTTATGCAATAACTATTGATAATACTTTTAATGATAATATTCTTACTGGTTATTTAAATATTTATAATTCTATACTTCTTATATACAGGCATGATTAATATATCAATATAATCTACTAAAGCTATTGTCGAACTTCGTATATCATCAAGTTACCATACTTTAATCTATATTAGAGCCAATGAATTGGAATAATAAACCTTCAGATATGCTTTCTAACCTAAATGCATATTTTACTATGCAATTCTTCAATCAAATTAAATAATTATTACTGCCTAAAGATCATATTTAATAACAATCGGAGGATTCGCTAATAACAATCGGAGGAACTTCTTGTAATTTAGTTTCGTTTCTTGTTAACAATTTACATTTAATTATAAAAATAATTAATACTTTTTACTATTATCATTAAACTCATTAATCCATTTTTTGTTTATTCTTTTATTTATAATTTTTGTTAAGTTTTTTTTTTTATTTTGTAATTTTTATCATTATAACAAAACAATTATTACCAAATTAAATTATTAAAAATAAATTAAGAACAAAAATAATAATAATAATAAAAAATAATGTAAATAAATATAATTAATTTAAGATTTAATAATAAAGAATAATCTATAATCTTCATATCTGCCATATACATATATATATATGATGTAATTGTTCATTTTTCAATTCAATCAATTTTATAATAATTTAATCCAAATATATAAATAAATATTTTTCTACATAGAAATTTATATAATTTTTATTCATAAATGTTCAATTTTTTCTGGTTGTTTCTAAAAGGCAAAGAATAAAGAAAAGAAAAGAAAAGAAAATAAATTAGGATAAATAATAATATTGATAATGATATAAGGTTTTGTTATTGGATTATAAATAATTAACAATTATAAATTGTAATTAATTTTTTTATTTAAATGTAAATGTTTCATTGTTTCTCTTTTTATTTATTTATTTATTAATTTTTTTAATTATTTTATTTCTGTTTTAAAATTAAATTTTACACATCATGATATTTTTTGTTTGTTTTTTCAAAAAAAAATAAAAAATAAAAAGCCCCTAACGATATATATATATATTTACAAAAACACATGTGTATTCATTATTATTATTATTAATTTCCTTTTTTTTTTCTTAAATAATTAATGATTTATTTATTTTATTACATACTACATAAAAGTTAACTGATAAAAATTGGTTTTTTATTTACTTTTTTTATTAAATATTTTATTATAAAAGTACGTGTTTATGTATGTATTTTGCATTTATGTTGTTTTCCCTTCATACTTTACTTTTATTTATTAAGATTATAAATTTATTTTTATATTATTAACTTTATTTATTTATTTATATATTATAATTATTAATATTTTATTTATTTCTCTTTCTTCTTCATTTAAAGAAAAATTATACAATAAAAATTATTTAAAAGAGAAATAAAAAAAAAACAAAGAAGGAAAATTAATTGCAAAAAAAATTATTATTATTTTTAGTAATTATAATTTAATTAATTTATGAAATGGAATTGATATATAAAATAAATAAATAAAAATAAAAACTCTCCACTCCTACTATGTATTATTATCAGACAAACTATGTTGTGTATACTTTTATGCATGTATTTATTTGCATTAAAACATAAAAACCAATAACAAACACAAAAATTTTTATTAAATTTGCCAAAAAATGTATGAAGTAGCTATTATGCTATTTATATATGTGAATGAATAAAAAAAAATTAAAAAACTACACTCATCCCCCGATTTACGTGATAGATATGTTCCGCAGAAATTCGCGTAAAAAAGAACCATCATTATTTACATGCGTATGAATAAGATGGATAAACCACTGATAAAGAAAATTACAAGATAAGCTCAATAATTGTAATTTTTCTTGACCGAACGAAAGTGAAACCGCGTATTAAAATTACCGCATAAATCGGATGATGAATGTAATTTTATATATTTTGCCTAAAAAATAAATTTATACATATCCTAGTAATAATATAATTAAACACAAACAAAAAAAAACTATTTAAAAATAATATAAATATACACAATAATGTTGTTTCTAAATAGAATTTATATATATAAAAATTGTTATTTTATTATTTTTCTTTACAAAGAAATGTCCAACTCTATGAGAGGAGCATAAAATCGATAAATTATATTTTATATTTTTTGTTGTTAAATTAAAATTTATAAAGGAGGAAAAAACATTATTTAATAATAAAACAAAAAAAAAAGAATATATTTATTTTGCATAACTTCTGTCGAGACTTGGTAAATATAAGTGTAGAAAAATTTAGAATAAATGGAATAATATATTGTACTTGTAATAATTCTCTAGTATAAGCATATAATTATTATGTATTTAATTTTTTCTTGTAAAGTAAATAATTAATTAATTAATTTCAATAAAAAAAATGCTAGCAAATTATTAATAAACAAAAGAAAGTTTTACTTTTTAAATCAAAATATTTACTTGCAAAAACGGTAAAATAAAAACCACACAGCATTTTCTTTTTAAATTTCGATTAAGTAACAGAAAGAAGAAGAAAAAAAAAGAGCAAATAACGAAAGAAGAAAAGAAATTAAGGAAATAAAGTAGAAAGATAATTACTAATATTTAAAATTTTTTTTATATTATAATATACATTTTACACATTTTTTTTTTGTTTTGTTTTTATAAATAAATTATAAACTAACTGACGCAGCGCAAATATGTTATTGAAAATAAAAAATATAACAAAAACATGGGGGGGAAAACCAATAGGGGTAAAAATTAATTAATTAAAAATTTTGCAACAGAATTTTTTTTATATATATATATATATAATATATGGTTATTTTTTTTTGTTCATTTACTGATTTTATTTGTTGGATTAATATTTTCTCATTTAAAAATATAAATTTTATTTAATTATTATAAAATAACTGATGGATAATTTTAATTTTTTGTTTTTTTTTTTATCATATATAATTAATAATATAAATAAATGAATAAAAATTTATTTAATAAAAAATTCTTCGATATTACTTTTTTTTTATATTTAAATAATAAATGTTTATAAAAATGATGAAAGTAGTAGTAGTAGTAGTTAATTTGTTGTAATTGCTTTAAAGCAAGTAATATAATGTAAACATTTATTACATTATATATATATATAAATATTTATATATATATATCATTTAAAGAAAGATTTATTATAGTTCTGTTTTCTATTAAATCAAGTTGAAATTTAAAATAATAATAAAAATTGATTATAATATTTTGATGATACAATTTTTTGAAATAACTTTTTAAAATTAAAGATTCAGTATACTTAGATAAATAATAATAAAAATAATAATAATTATAATTGTACATTATTAATCATTTCAAATTGATAACTTACAAAAAAAAAAAAAAACGTAGAACATTTGTGTATCATGACATCAAGATCTTAAACTTTATTATAAATGGTTTTTAAAAAAAAATAATAATAATAATAATATATATACCACAGTAATCCTACATTGTTCAACATTTTGCCTAAATATAATTTATGTATTCATACCTAATATATGCAAAAAAAAATTATATATAATATAGTTTTTTTTTAGGAGTAAGGCATAAATATAAAAAATATAACATTTAAATAATTAATGAAAAGGGCGGAGATACGGTGGACCTTCACACTTTATTACGCCCAGTGGAGGAATTTACTTCTTTTTATTTTTATTATTTCCCCCACGGGGCGGTGTTACAGGTCTACCAGAATTTAAACTCCCATATTGAAATTTACGTTTATCTGCTGGTTTTAATATTTGGAACGAGCACATCAAAGTTTCATCCACAGACATCATTGCACCTAAACAAATAATTAATTAGAAATACATTTAAATAAAACTATATAGTTGGAGGATATTAATTTATATACAAACCTGCATTATCAAATTCGCCGCAATAATTTGGTGCAGAAAATAGAGTGACCAATTGCCTTTTAGCAAAAAATTCATAACCATCTTCTACTACTTGATGAGCACGGCATATTAAATCAAAATCATGTTTATGTAAAAATTTGGAGACAATCTTAAACAAAATTTATAAAAATTAATATACTCCTGCTGAACATATATTGAATATAAATAATTATAATGTATTTACCTCTGCACCAAATGTAAAACTAACACCTCTATCATTTTCACCCCATCCCATCGTATCTTTATCTGGATCAGACCATAATAAATCGCATAACAAACCTTGATCGGGAACATCAGTTGGTCTCATAATGCGTCTTATTTGTTCCATAGAATGGAGATCAGGGCTTAATCCACCATGACAACAAAATATTTTTTCATCAACTAAAAATAATAAATAAAAAATTAATTAATTTCAATTAAACGCCAAATCAAAATAAAAATAAAAATAAAAACATTTTTAGTTACCAATTGCAGCTACAGGTAAACAATTAAAACAGTCTGTAAATGTTTTCCATAGTTTTATAGTGTAGCGTCTTTTGCATTCGTCATAAAAACTAAATAAATAATATTTATTAATAATTAATAACATTAAATAACACAAGAAAAGGAAATTAAAATAATTTGTTATTACTATCGACACTTTGTTTATATTATATTTTTAATTAGTTTTTATTTAAAACGACATAAAATTATTATTTTTTTTTTTAAATAATATTATTATCAATAATAACCAAAACCGTGATAAATAAAAACAAGCTGCATTTTAATAGATTTTCCAATACAATTCTATATTTCAATAACAATTAATAAATGCGACATATAATTCTGCATTGAACTGGTTTTTTGTTTTTTATTTAATTAACGTGGAATTAAATTTTTTTTTCGCTAATTACAACTAATATGACTGATGATAATTTTAATTATTAAGAAAAATAATATTATTGTTATTTCCATTAGCGGTCAAATTTCTACGTAATGTAGACAAAAGGGAATATTATAATAATTAAGTCATTTTAGTAGATGCCTCGTAAGATGCCAATAAAATAATATAGACAATTATATTGTATATTCAGTTAAGTTATGTGTACATTGCAGATGATTATTTATTATGCATTTATGAAACAAAAATAATTGGTATAATATGTAATTAAACTAAATATTAATATTCAAAATAAAACTTTATAATATTTATCATCATTACAAAAAAAAGGATTCTCAATGTTACAATAAAAATGAAACAGGAAACAGAGATAATCATGGACACATATACAAAACGTTATTTTTAACACTATTGTCTACAGACAATAAATAGTTAATACTGTTAATATACTAGACACAAAACTTTAAATTGCATTTAAATTTTTTATTACACATTATCAAAAACATTTCGTTCAACCTCCTCTCCACTTATTATTTAAATTTCACTCATATTTAACTTTCTATGACAACACGTTTAAACTCTTTTGGTAACTTTTAACATTATTTTCCAACGACAAACACAAAGGTTAAACATTTAAAAAAAAAAACAAATTAACATTATTCTGCTTACCCATAAATTCTATTAATACTAGCGCACTCATGATTTCCTCTAAGTAAGAAAAAGTTTTCTGGATATTTTATTTTGTAGGCAAGCAATAAGCAAATTGTTTCCAAAGACTGTTTACCACGATCCACATAATCACCCAAGAATAAATAATTAGATTCTGGTGGGAAAAAGCCGTATTCAAATAAACGCAATAAATCATAATACTGTCCGTGGATATCACCTAAAAGTTAAAATATTCTAAGGTGAAACATTTAAAAACATATATATATATATATATTTATTTATATAAAATCATAAAACATTGATATAAATTAAATGGTTTTATTTTATGATAAACAAAAGTATTATCTGATAATTTTTTTAAAAAAAAAGTAATTATAATCAATTATAGCAATGCTAATATGTTTTTGTTTAATTATCTGTTTTTATTTTTATAACATGTTGTCATTTATTACGTGTTGTTTATTTCCAATATAAAAATATTTTAATTAAGAAATATAATAATGATGATTCGCTGCTGCCGTATACAAAAAAGTTCTTTATTATTAATTAAAAATATAACAAAAATAAAATTTAAAAAATCAATATTTTAATTTTATTTTAACTTGATAAATTATTTTTCATTATGGAAATAATATTTCTAATTTTAATATCGATTAAGAGAAATTGTTTATTTATATTTTAATAAATTCATAGTAAACAAATGTTAAACATCCATTGTAATATAATTTAAAGAAAAGAATTTGGAGACAAATTCATTAGAATGGTGGAAAAAATCATCAAAAATGGCCTTGATTGAGAAGAAGATCATCCACGAAATAAAATCTAATATTGTGTCTGTCATTATTACGAAAATGAACTTAATATTTATTTATATCCGGCAAGGTTAAATTTAGCATTAGATTCAATAAAAAAAATATTATAAATAATATTTTTTACATGTATTTGTTGCGTGAAATTCTATTTTTTAACTTCTCTTATATTCTTATAAATAAATTATTAACATTGTCTTTTCTATAATTATTAATAATAAAAATATAAACCAACCACATATTTTTAATGGTGCTTCCAATTCTAAAAGAATCGGCTGCGATAAGAAAATTTCTCGAGATTTTAAACATAATCCACGAATTTCACCTTCAGATAGTTGTACATTTTTTCCAGGTCTAGCTCCACGAACTAAAATATATAAAATTATTCTTCAACACAATTCATTTTTATTTATCACTATTTTTTTTTAATTAAATAATAACACTATAGAAACGTATCCATTTTGTTTACAACTTTTCTTAATACAAATAATAATCACTCGGGCGTTGGCACGTCCATTTAATGACTTTTAATATTAAGAAATTTGTATTTTAAAATTTAACACTTAAATCCATTACCTTCTAAAAGCCTAGCAATTATGCTGTCAATATTTAATGTATCTGTTTCAGCCATTTAATCACAAATTAATTTATAACACTAATTAATTATAAATTTAATTAAAAATTAGATGTAAAAGATCTTCTAAGATTTCTTACTGCATGTAACAAACACAAAATACTGCAGCAATTACAATCCAACAATGGCCGACAATGGTTACACATTAAGAAGAAGGAAATCAACCACTGAACTTTGATTATATTGCATATAAACTATTCGAAATACAATTTTTCTTGTAATTCAACAAAATCTTTCTTTTATAATAAAATAGCGATTCAAATTATTTTCGAATACTTTATTATTTTGTTTTTCTACAAAAATATTAATTAATTTTCATTTAAATAATATCATATTTGTACATGGCTGCTTGAAATATATAATTTTTGACTAAAGTCATATATGAATAAATTGTCAGATATGAATTTTAGTAATAGCGGTTTATAAATGAAAAAAGCCAAATTTACAAAGTTTCTCATATGATATGCAAACATTGCTTTACAGTGCCATCTAATGATTTTTTAGAAATAAATAAAATTTCATAGAGAAACCAAACTGTCATAAACATCTGAGAAACCACTGCTTGTTTTTTACCGCTCATATTTGAAATAGTGTTTTTTTTTGTAATAATTACGAATAATATATTTATTTTTTTTTAATCGGTGGTAAAATAAAATAAAGATAACTTTAGCGCAATGGATCCCAACCCTATGGTACACAATGAATTTCGTCTAAAAAAGCCACTATTGTTTCTTACATGCTCGCAAAAAATAAAGATACTGGCACTTAATTTGCAGTTTTTCCTATCTCAATAAAGCATTCAATTACGGATATGCAACATGCATAAGCAACAACCTGTATGATTTAAAAGAAAATGGATATTTTATTAACGCAGAAAATAAAGAAACAATTAAAAGACAGATGACTAATGACTATATAAAATTCGCGATGAATCCGTACAACATAGGTAATAAATAAATAAAAAAACACTTCTGATTATTATTTTTGTAAAATATAATTAGTAGTACATATTCATTATTAGTACGTATTTATTAAAAAAAAGATATGTATAATTTACGTTATAAACTTGTATATAAATGGTTATTTATTTAATAACACTTTTAAGGCACTGTGGACTACAAAATGGCATTTCATTTTTTACACAAAATCTACATCCAATCAACGATTTTCCACAATTAATTCCAAAACACTTAAAACATGATCCATGCCAATGAATTTTATCCCAAGCAACCCCTTGTTCAGAAGGCCCAATGACTTTATTACATATGTTGCATTTCTCCGCAAAAACATCATAACACTTTAAACATAATGGCATATTGGTTTTGTCATCTGGAATGTACTGTTGTCCAGCTAATGGTAGATCACAATTGAAACAACAGAAATGTTTAATATGAAATGTTGAATTTTCTGCAGCTGTATATTCTTTTGTAAATATTAATTCATCACAAGCATTGCAACGTGGTATTTTAAGAAGCACTGCTAAATCCCTAGCACAATAAACGTGTCCCCCATGATAAAAATAAACAAGATCGGCTAAAAGTTCATGACAAGCGTTGCATACAAAACATTGTGGATGCCATGACGCTTCTTTACCAGCTCTTTCAGCTTTAACAGCTACCTCACCGGATACTATTTCTTTTTTACATTCTTTACATTTTATAAAAACATTTGGAATCTGTGGCTTAATAAACATTTCATCCATTTTATCCGATAGTAAATTATACTGCATATCTGGACTATTTATTTTAGATTCTAAATCATTTGGATGTATGCCAGACAAATTATTTTTTGACAGATTATCTGAACCTGGTGGAAAATCATTTGGGTACGTGGCATAATTGGGAGTTGGTGGTATAGAAACAAAGCCAGAATCATTACTTTGTGAATTCAGAAGTCTATTTTCCAGCAATTCGGATTGCTTATCCAAATTATTTGGCATATTATCAACAAAATTGTCAATATTCGAGCGGAAATCATTATTATCTATATATTCCTTTCTAAAATCATGTAACGGTTTAAGTAGGGTATCCTCATTGAAATTTACTTCCTTTTTCTTTAAATTATCAAATAAATGATCGTATATATCGCCATGTACAACTCCACTCTCCACGGCGTTTTTATTTATATTTAAACGGTTTAATTTTTGTTTAGTCGAATCGTTTAATTCCGTGGCATTTTCAAAATCTGGTATCAATGGTGTAGTATTTAGAAGCAATTTACGACCATATATTACAGTTGATGGATTATGAAAAATTCCTTTTACAATCTCAGATTGTAATATTTGTGATATTATATTATCTTTTTCGATAGACGGTATTTTATATTTCATTTCATCATATGACTTCGCAAAGAAAGGTATTTGGTCAAACTTCACTTTACGCATTGGTGTTTCTTGTTGAATTAAAACACCTTGTTTTACTAAATTCGATGGTCTTAAAATCGATGGCGAGTTGAAATTTTCCACTCCACCTTGCTTTTTAATTGGTGTACAAAATTGGGCTTCATTTTTATTTAAATCATCAGCAATTGGCATATAAATTGGTGGTTTGGTATTTATGAAATTTTCAATGTCATTACGAAATTTCGGATTTTGTAAAAATTCTTTGCGAAATTCATCAATTGGTTTTAACATTTGGTCATGCGAAAAGTCGATATTTTGTTTTTTCAAGTCCGATAGAATTTTATCATAAACGACACCATTGACGACAGCACTTTGTAATGCCTGCGAATTTATATTCATTTGCTTTAATTTATACTTATTTTTGTCACTTATACTATTGACATTTGCAAAATCGGACACCATTGCATTATTATTTGGTTTATCAGACTTGGAAATAACTTTTGAGAAACCTAATAAACCTCTAACGATATCAGAATGCAAAACACGGCTTATAACTTTATCGTTTACAATGCTTTCAATAATCGATTTATCAATTACATCTTTTAAATAATTTAACAGATCTTTGTTGGATATATTTTCATTTGTTGGTGTCTCATTAATCCGTACAACATTGCCCTGACCAACACAATTCTCTTTAATTTTTTCAATATATTGTTTTAATTGATTTGTTTCCTTTTCACTTAAATTATCGCACAATGCTGGCTCTAAATCATGTGGTGGTACCTGATATTCTAACTGTTGCTTCCTTTTAGCAGCAGCTTCACTGCCAGTTATTGGTATTTGATGAGGCCCTAACTGAGTTAAATAGTCTGATGCCTAAAAATAAATAAATCGTTTATAATTAATTATTTTTCATTTTTAATTAAAATGCGCATGTCAATTACCAAATCAAGCCCAATATTCGGCGGCACCCAATCCAATTTAACTGGTTTTTCGGCCAGTCGTGATATTTTAACATCTGAATAAATGAAATTATAAATTATACAGAAAACGAAAATAATTATTATTATTTAAAATAATTACATGCAGGCTTGGATCTCATTTGCCCTAATATTTCAAATTGGGCCCATCCAGTAAGATCGTCATCAACGCACTCATGTTGATCTTTTCTACATTTACAACTTCTACATACTTTACGCCAGAAATGTAAGTCAAGGCCGGGACATTTTGTGCCTGTAACAATATGTTACATTTTTAGTAAAAAAAAAATTTAATAACATTTATTTTATAAGTACCACAGGCATTGCAGGGAGCACCAGCACCACTTTCATGACCCAATTTAGATAATTTTAATTTTTCTCTACGATTTTCCAATTTTAATAACCAATCTGGAGCGTCTGGTGTTTCCACACACGATTGATTCATATTCTTTATACACAAAATCTATATAATTTTAATTAAAAATAATAAACGTTATCGTTAAAATTTATATTGCATTATTTGACATTTAAATTGTTTAAATTTATTTGACATTAATCGTCAACAATTTAATTACAATTATTTTTATCTAATTATTGTAAATAGCTTTATCAACTGATTAATATAAGTTATTCCGAGAAACGACAAAAAATGACTCATACATGTAATACCTGTTCTTGGTTTTGTTAGTGGAACTAAAAACAATGTACACAAATTAATGCCTAAAACACTGTGCATGATCCCCATTTTATATTGTTATTACCCCTCATTTTAAGTTGATTTATCTTTATTTGCACAATAGCAGAGAGATGAGCTAGTATATGTGCATTTATAGTGAGATATGCATTTTTTACTATAAATTTTAATTTGCAGCTAGCTTTGTTTCTGTAGTCAAAGAATAAATACATAAAAAGACTACACCACTGTACTGTACTGTCAAAGAAAGAATTTAATTTTATTAAAATTAGTTTTGTCACTTTTGCTGTATAATTTTTCTAGTTTTCTTTCATAAAATCGATACGTAATTATTAAGTAGAAATTAAATTTGTGAAAAATGTCTGGCCATAAATATATATCGAATACTAATAATTTATTTGTCGACGAAGATGATGACATAGCCGATGAAATGTTTTTAAAAAATTCTCGTGTAAACAATGGACAACATAATACTAATCCATTTAGAAATGACTCATTGGAAAATCAGCAACAAACAATGTTTCAAAAGAAACTTGAAATTGAAGAGAGAACATTAGGATCCACACATCGAAGTTTGAAATTATTAGAGGAAACTGAACAAGTGGGCATGGCTACAGCGGATGAACTAGCAAAACAAAGAGAACAATTAGAGAAAACAAGTAAACAATTAGATGAAATAAATTCCACGTTAAGATTTAGTCAAAAACATTTGAATGGCCTAAAAAGTGTATTTGGTGGCTTGAAAAATTATTTATCTGGCTCAAAAAATTATTCACCTCGTATGACAACAACAACCAGTGGTAATAATTTGTCTGAGACAAATAATGGATCACCAACAGAACCGATGTCACCAGAGGAACGTTATGCATCACATCCTATAAGTAAATTACGTGAAGATAATGATAATCAATTATTACAAAGTCAACAAAAAAGTACACTTAAATTTGAACAAAGATTAGATGAAAATTTAGATCAGATGGCTGGCAGTTTATCACGTTTACGTGGCCTAGCATTAGATTTAAATCAAGAAATCGAAGGACAAAATGAACTTCTCGATAATATAACAAATAAGGTTGAGGATGCAGATTTAAAGATTGGAAAACAAAATAAAGACATGAATAAATTATTGGGAAATAAATAATAATTATTGTTTATAGTAAAATTGGATAAAATTAATTTTAAATAAATACTCCATACCATTACCGTTTAAAAATTTTCATCAAAATTTAATTTAAGATATATCTTATTATGCATAATCATATACAGTAATCATGTGTCTCATTGTTTGATTATTGTAATTAAAATTTTATTCTTTCTTTTAGTATAAATAATTAAGAAAATAAATAAATAAAAAACAATTATTTAATAAAATATATATATTAGTGTAAGTACATGTACATGAAATACAAAGAATATATATTAATTTATAAATTTTTCTTTATTTAGATTTATCGTAATAATTAATGGGGGAGTAACCTTTAATCATTGTCACTTAAATATTATTGGCAATATTTTTTCTATAATTTTGTAATTAATTAAAAAATCTACATTCATTCATTAAATCTTGTATTACCGAAAATGTATAAGGTTTCAGGAGTCTTCAGGTATTCTAGCAAATCGTTTTTTTATTTTGAGGCTATAGAGATTTCATACATTTTATTTATACTTTATATGAGTTAATCAATTTATAAAAATGTTTCTGTTAAAATAAATTTAAAAAGAATAAAGAATTATGTTTTAAATTAAATTAAAATATTTTTTCCTTGGTTTATTGGAAATATGGAATGCTATTTGGCAGATCTAAGGATGATCATCTTGTAAAATACAAATTGTTTTATCTTGTTCATGTTATTAAGTAAACATTGTGGTTCAATAAATGTTTGAAATTATAGGATTTTCTTTAAATATTTATTAAGATTTTTACTTCTGGGTTAAGAATTTCTGAGTTTTTTTAATCATATTTGCTTCCTTAGTATGAGCTTAAGCCTCGCACTATATTGAATATATTTCTAAAAAAGTTATGTATTGTTTATTTTAGGATTCTCTAAAGAATAGATTTGATTAATAGATATATTGCATTCAATATTATTGATTAGTTACTTAAGTCGAAGATTTGCTGTTCCAAACTAATGAAACTTGGAACAGAACAATGGAACTAATTACTTCGTTGGCTTTTAATTTGATTAAAAGTGATTAAACTCACTTTATAATAACTATAGCATTTTGCTTTTAATTTTCATACAAAATCTATTGATTATTCATTTGCAACTTATTCTGAAGTAGTCTATAATCTTTGGAGCAAAACAATTTTAACTAAAAAGAAAAATCCAGTTCGAAACAATAAACACCTAAATTTATGCAAAAAGATTCATTAAATTAAAAAATAAAATTTTGATAATTTTTTAACAATGGATTTGTGGCCACGATTATAAATTCTCATTTAAATAATGATAAAAAATGAATAAAATATTATTTTTTAATCAAATTAAGGCCATATAATCATAATAGGTATTATTTATAATTAATTATCGGAAATGTATGGCTTAGTTATTCGTTCAAGCATGATTATTTTATTTTTAGCGTAAAAATTACTCGTTTCGTGTTGAGTATTGCTTAAGCCTATCTACAAACAACCTTTGAACCTAAGATTAAGAGCTAAAATAGTTAAAAGGTGAGCTGTGTATTGGCTACATACAGTAAATTCTTTAAGGATTTACTTAAAGCAATAATTAAAAATGACATCAAACAACTAAAGAATACAATTTTTAGTTAGGAAAAACATTACTTGCAATAGCAATTCCTTTGTCGGGTCTATTTTTAATTTTAAGTCAGAATATTTATAAAATTTTTAAATTGGAATTTTTCTCAAAAATTAGACCCTTTACTGGTAACTAAAAAATTTTATTTCAGCCAAAAACATCACGATTACCAGACACAACGAGCGTTGGCATTTTTCTCAATAATTCAACTAAAAAACATTTCTTTATTATTTAAAACGTGTTTAAATAGCGCATCCAGTTTTTCCCACTTGTTGACCATGACATTGTAGTTTTGCGATTTAAATGACACGTGAAACATATAGTTTTATTTATTCCTCTCTAAACAAGACAAAGATTAAAAGACTGCCTAATTGTTAGAACAACTACTATGAATTAAATAAATCTAATAGAAATTCTTAATAACTCAGAAATTCAAGACTGAAATGAATCATTTTTTTTTTTGTTATAGATAGGAATAATTTAGTTCCGTGATAAGTGACTTATTTTAAGCGAAAATAATTTGATATGCTTCTGAATGAATTAGATATGCTTTTGAAACGCATTGACAGTTTGTTTGGATGTAATTTGCTATTTCTGTACGATAATACAAACTTAATATAAACGTTACAGATTGTTAATAACTAAATAAGTGATTAAAGTAAAATATTCCTTTATGAATAAGTTTGTTTTTATTACTTATTTGTGACTAAGATGCTGTTTATACTTCTGAAAGAAATGATATTAACAAAACTGGATTAGTTTAAATAGACTAAGGATTGGTATATCAGAATATATAATTAAAAATGAAAACAATAAATTAATTTAATTAATTTTTAGCATAATTGTAATAAAAAAAGAAAACAATATGCTGATATCCTTGGTTATACGTTGATTACTCTTGTAGAATTATAATCCTTGATATATGGTAAAACCGCACAAATGTCAAATTTTTCAAAAATTTAATCACTTCAATGGTTTTATTTTTCGAAATTGGATTTATGCATGAACGGTGTACTTTGGCCGCGGTAACATTGTGCGTTGATCCTGAAAAATAAACAATTTGTCCAGTTTTTGACTTCCGGAAGCATTTAAAATGAAATTTTAATCTTTAATTTAATTTATTCTTTAGAAATTAATAAGTTTATTCACTGTAAATAAATTAAAAGGAAGCTCAGAAGAACAATTAATGACTAAAGAATTTTCTTTGAATTCAAACAAATTTGACTTTGATAAATCATTAAGAGCGAAAATAAACTTTATCGTTCATAGAATCTTAATTAAAAATTAATAATCTATCAATAAATAATAATAATAAAATGAATCATAATCAAAGATTAAATTAATTTATGTAAACAATTTATTTCTTCGTAAAGAATTCTTTATAATAAAATCAAACAAATATTATGATTTAGTTATTTGAATATGTTTTCTTCTTTTTAATAACTTGCTAAACTTATTTATAAAATTAAAAAATAATTTGATAATAAGAATAAGAAGCAGCAATTAATTATATTGAAACCAAACCAGTTGGATATACTAATGAAATTTATAAGAAACGATTTTTTTTTTAAGTTTAAAATTATTGCTTTTCGTTCGTTTAGTCTTTATTTTTTACTCATTTTATTAGTAATACTAAGTCTTAATTATTATTTAGATGTAGTAACTAGTAATTTGTAATTTTAGAAATTAAAATTATTTAGTATTGAGTAGAATTATGACTAGCAGATTCTAGCAAAAGTAAATAAAATATTTGCTTAAACTTTCAGGAGTTTCAAAGCTTCAGGAGTTTTGAGTAATTATTTAAAAATGTGTAAATCTTATAAGGATTGAATAACATTCAATTTAATTATTTTTATATTTACTGGACAAGTTTCTTATATCGAAAAACTCTTTTTGATAAATTTAATTAAAAATATATGTTGGTTTTCGAAATTTTGAGGCCAAAGTATAAAATTAAAATTCTGTACGCACAAGTGGTTAAATTGATGTTTAAAAACTATTATTTTAGTAAATATATTTCAGGGCTGAGATGTACCTTAAATAAAGTTATAATTTGGCTTTTCAATAAAAAGAAAATGAATAAAAATCCAAGAACTGATAGCACCGTAATTGCTAAGAAATTTGCTAAGAAAAAGCTTCTACAAAAATCTTGTGAATTTATAACTATTTTTAGTTATGATGAAAGGCTAACCAAATACTATTAAACTATTATTTAAAAATAAAATTTAAATATTTTAGAGGACATCCAGACAGTAATAAACAATCAAGTTTAACGAACATTCAGTGTATTCTCCTATACAAATGCAGATGAAATTTTCATTTTATTTCATTTATTCAAATTGAAAATTCACAATTAAAATTTTCAAAATATAATATTAATTTTAATTTATAAAATTGTATTATCAATTTTATTATAACAATTAAATTGCATTACAAAAAGAAAGTCACAAAATTTTTATTATTTTTTTTTGGTATTAAATTAAACGAATGTTATTAGAAAATTATCCATTGCACTACATATGGATGAATTAATTTTTGAAAATTATTTTTTTCATTATATTTTTGCTTTTATTTCATTAAAATATTTATTTTTATTATATATTTTAGGTTAATATATTTTAAATTAACCACGTAATAATTTTAGTTATTACATAATTATTGTATATGTAGCAGATAATCACTTTCACTACCTCGTATGTCGTTTTTATGCACGTATAGTAATGTTGTACAGTGCAGGTACTATTATAATGAATAAAAATCTATCAAATAAACATAAAACATATAATTATGATTATTAATTTTTCGTAGATTTATCTGTTTTTATTATTTATTGTTATAAATTTATTGACAATTTTATTATTTCTTCTTTAAATAAAATATTTGTGTCTATCTATATTGAATTAATTTTATAAATAACTTAATAAAGTTAAAATTACCTTTCTTTGTATATATATAAAACTGGTTATCACCATCATACATTATCTCCGCATGTTGATGAATCATAATTGAAAATTTATCATCTTTATAATGTCGTTTATTTTCATTATTATTTACATATAAAAATTTATCTTTTTCAATGTAGTATAAGCAAATTTGTTTTATTTTATATAAATAAGCTTTTATAATTAATTACTTTATTGAGAAAATAAAAGCTAAACTGAATTTTAAAGTTCTAGAAATGTATTCAATGAGGAAACTTGTTGCATTTTTACTTGTTACATAACTACTTGTTTCAGTACTGTAAAACTACTTGTTACTAACTTGCTACAGTGGCAATAAGTTTAAATGAGACTGACTGTTACTAGCCAAATATATAAGAAAATCTAAAAATTAATTAAAAAATCGAGAGATATTTATGTTGATTCAAGAAGAAACAAGGAAATTTAAAAAACATCGAGTTATTAACGAGTTTTAATCAAAAAGTCTTTTAAGCTTTGCTTCTGTTATCACAAGGACTCAGTTATGGTACTTAAGGAATCAGCTTCGCATAAAATGCAACAAGCACTGTATAAAACATAATTAATTGATTCAATTAGTTGATAATAAACTAATATTGTATTAAAAAAGCACTTTAATATGACGCACAAGAAATCAAGACATATTTTCCTGCATAAAATTTATTTCTCGCATATTTAAACAAATATTAACAATATTGCTTTTAGCCTTCTAGAAAAAATCTACACGCAAAAATAATTAAATTTCTAAATAACAAGCTCAAATGCACATAATAACACATCTTAATTATATTGATATCGATAATATTTATATTTAAAATGATTTTTATTGCTCTGAATATGCGTTAACAGGTTGTTTTTTTACTCAACAAAATCTCTAGAAAATCCTATTAAAAATTAAATTCTTTATAATTTTAATATTTAAAAGAAAAAATACTTAAATTTATTGCGAATTTTATAAGACTCAATACAAACATAATTCATTCTTAATGATTATATATCTTTTTAAACTAATAAAAACATTTCAATACTCAATAATATTCGTTAATATTGTAAACGTTATGCCTTAAGTTATACACTTACCACTATGCTTTCGCTATATAGAAAGTTATTATTTAAAATAAAATAAACATATACGTTAAAATATAAATAAATATACAAATATATATTTTTAACCATGAAACCAGAATAAGTGTGTGTTTTTTATGAATTTATAAATCTTTAAAAGCTTATTTTTTAGCTAATATTTTAGTTATATTGCAGAGATTTTTGGTCAAAGCAGTTTATTTAAAGTATTTTTTGTGTTATTTTGGTTATTTTTTGTGTCTTAAAACTATTATTTTGCAAAAATGAAGTTCTGTTTAGTGGTAAGTTAATATTAATTGTTTTATTAATATATTCAATGAAGAAATAAAATAAAAGAAATTAAATAAAAACGAAAAAAGTGTCTAAATAAATAAATAAATAAATAATAACTTTCGCTTTATTAATGGGTTGGTTATTGATGACCTTTTAAACTATGTACATCGTTTAGTTTGTTTTTTATTCAAAAATCTAATAATAATAATTATTATTATTTTTCTTATATAATAAAAGATAGCATTTATGCTAATTGCTGGTATCACAGCTGATGTATCACATATTTTGAATGATCCATATTATACGACGACAACAACAACACCACAACCACCACCAAGACCATATGAGTTTAGTTATACAGCCGGACGTTATCCGGGTCATACAGATCGTGCACATAGTGAAGTGTCAGATGGCAGTGGTACAGTACGTGGTGCCTTTTCCTATGTTGATCCAAGAAATCAAGTTAGAGTTGTTGAGTATGTTGCTGATGAAAATGGTTTTCATCCAAATTTAAGTCATAATCCAGAACCACAACAACAATCGGAAGCTGTACAACGTGAAACAAATCGTCATACATATTTATATAATAAAATAGCATCAGAGCATGCAAATCCTCAGAGTGCACCAGTAAAAAAAAAAATAAAAATGTTTTTATTTCTTTAATTCTTTTTTGTAAATAATTTATTAAAAATTTTTTTAGATAAAATATCCAAAGGATACTGTCTCCGTAACAAATGCAAAAGAGAAACATTTCACTTTATATGAAAAAATTGCCGAAGATCATGCAAGAATTGCGGCTGAAAGAGAAGCGGAACGTTTAGCATTTGAAGCAACTTCTGAAAAGAATGACCTTGTTGAGCAATACTATAAACGCAATGATTAAAAATAATAATTAATTAAATTTTTTGTTTTTTTGCTTTTAAATTGTATTTAATATACTCTGGATATATACTTTATAATGTAAATATGAAATCAATTTTGATGGATTTATAAAAATAATAAAAATAAACATTAAAAACAAGAACAACGAAGGAAGTCCTTTATTTAAAAACCAAAAAATTTCATTTTATTATGTATTTTATCCTGTATATCATTTGCAATTTTATATTTTTTCCTTTTAATCGTTCCTAAAATTTGATCTAACCAATGTCCTGTGCCAAATATTTTTGTATTAAATAAATTATAACCGTTTTTATATATTGTGCCATCCGGTTCATCGTCCCATTCATAAGAGCCATCATCACCGCCACTACCTTCAAATTCTTTAACATAAATAATAATAATAATAATAAATAGATTAGTTTGTTTTGTGCTTCTTTTGATAAATTTATATTTCTCTGTAAAAATGCTGTAAGTTCTTTTGCTATTTGATTTATTTTCGAAAATGACGTTATAAAATTATTTAAACTGGTTTTTAATTATTTAAAAAAATATTTGTAACATTTAACATTAATTAATAAGAATTTTTAACAAAACAAAACAGATAAACAGACAACAGACACAATATTATAATGGAATTAAAGCCACAAACAAAAGGATCAGCAAGTTAAAGTACACAGAAAACCAATTACAGCTTAAATTAACAATAATTAATTAATAAATTAATATTTACCTTGACATTTTACAACACAAAATACCTTAAAATTTTGTAAAAGAAAAGAAAATAAAATTAATAAAATATTAAATAAAAAGAGAATAATAATAAAAATAATTATTTTTACCATAAATAACAGTGAATAAAGTATAAAGAATTTAATTAATAAATTTATATTCATTATAATGGCAAAGTGGAGAAATGTTAACTGATTTAAATTCTATATAATTTGGATAAATAATTTTTATTATATAGAAAATAATTTTATTAATGTTATATTAATAGATATTTAATTAAATTTATTTTATTTTCTTTTAATTTAATATAGAATTTGGTAGGAAATAATTTAATTATATTAAATTAAATAAAAAGAAAAACGAAATTTAGTTTATATAATTTCAAATTTATATAATTGAATGAATAAATAATTAAATTATTTCGATTACACCGAATATCACGGTAATAATGTCATTATTACACAATTATTATTATTATTTTTAATTTTTTCGTATTTTTACGATATATTGCAATAAGTGATTTTTATTTATTTATTTTTATTAATTAATTGTTAATGTTTATTTCTATAGTTAAATACGATTTAAAGTGTGGATTTTCACTTGTGATTAGCCTTAATGTTGATAGATTTTCATGTATTAATGGTAGTTCGCTTCAATAACATTAACGTTAACGTGTGATCCGGATACAAAGTTCTTTTTATCTTAACAGTTCAATTACTAACTGTCACTCTTTGATATAATTTCAGTAATATTTTTGGATCAGTAGTTAAATTATTAACAATCTATTTCATTATATTTCTTGCATTGAATTACCTTAGTTGTTATGGGCATTAATGTTAAAGAACAGATTTAATACTCTGGAATGCCTATTTTTAGCAAAACTTCGTGGTACGTAATTCCCTGCTTAAATATCCACGTTTATTACAGTCCTTGTTTTCCGACACAGATACTACGTTCCTATTCCAGTAATTCCATACACTGACTAATAAGTCGCATTTAAAAAATCTACAATCAATACAAAAAAGCTTTCTTAAGAGAACCTACGAACCAATAGCATCAAAATCATTAAAATCAGCTAATAGCAAATTAATCTTAAGTTTTACTCTAGCATTTGTCCAATATTCCTATTTATAAGCTCAGTTTACGTTAACGACTGCTTCATTAAAAACTTATTAATTTCATCAAAGTCCTTTGTAACTTCCTATCTAGGTTAAAATTAATTAGAAAAAAAAAGGAATTTTAATCAATTCTTTTACTAAATATTGGTATTAACTTATTTTTAATTAATTTTTTTTACTTACAATAATAAAATATGTATCGAGAATAAGAAGAAATTGATTCCAGGTAATTGAATTTCCTTTAAAATAAAAAACTTTCAGCCAAATGTTTTCAGTTCGAATTTAATGTCAACACTTTAGAAGTTCTTTGTTGAATCTTTTTTATCTGAAGCTGCGTTTTTTTTATTGTATATTCATTTATGAACATTTTCCTTGTCCATCATATTGCTAACATATCGCTTGGAATAATCCTCTAGTCTAGGAAATGAAGATCTAGCAATGAAGTAAAATAAGTAGTTTCACGTAGATTCAAAAGTTAAGTATGAATTCCATTAGAACATAAAGCTTTATCAAAAAATTTGATGACATTCCATGTGTCCTGAGATATAATCATCTATTACTAGCGACGATAGTAATGATGGATGATAGACTGATGATAGTAATATCAACATTAAAAAAACAATTTCTTTACCACTTATAACTCTTTGTAATATAATTAAATTAAATTAAATATTTAAAAAAAAACGAATCAACGCTATTTTATCTAACATGGGCACGTTACCTCAGGTAAATTAAATTATCTAATTAAATAATTTTTAAACATATAATTTATGTTGATTCTACACAAATGGGTGACAAATTAACGGAAGTCAATTACTATGGTTTATTATAGATTTTATTGTAAATAAACATATTAAATTTTATATATGGTTAATTATATTATTTTTTTTTTTTCGATTTAATTTTTATTTACTTTAATTATAATTCGTCTTCTTTTTTACCTTTTTATTAGGGGTTTTTTTTACGCTAATAAATTCATTAGAATTATTTTTATATAAATATTGTCGCATTTATTCTATGTTTATTCAGTATTTAAAGCAGCCAGACATAATAAATAAATTATTTAAAAATATTTATCAATATAAATACTTGGAAAATGAAAGGTTTTTCTATATTATTTAATATTATATCAATTATTATTCTAATATTGATAACGGTAAGATTATTTTTTGCAAAAAAATTTTAATTTAAATAAATCTTTTCTTTGTGTGTTCTAGAATGATTCCAATGCTAAAAGTCTACCAAATGCAGATAATGTTGTTTTTTATTCATGTAATTATAAAATTTTAATTAATTAATAACTGGAAAGCTTAAAATCTTTACATTTCTAGTACATGTACCTGATGAAGATGAGAACGTTGCTGCTAAACATCATAAAATTCTAACCAAACGAGCTATTTTTAAACAAGCTGATTCATTTTTTAATATGCAAGATATGGATATACCTGATATGGGTAATCGTAGGCATAGAAATCAACAAAATAATAATAATAATAACAATGACAATGATGATAATGATAGTGGCTCACGGGAATATGGTAACAGAAGAAGTTCAAGTACAACAACTACTCGCAGAAGTAATAACTAAATTATGACTAAACAAATTATTCATACGTTATAAATGTAATCAAAAATCTGTTGAAAATTGCATTCAAATATATATAATAATCGAAATATTTAAATTTCTCTTTTTCCAATTTGAATTTACTAATAATTAATGATAATTTAAAAGATCAATGAGTTCTACAGTGGAAATTTGTTCATCCTCTGAAGAGACAAAGGTATTAGTTATAGCAAAGTATTAATAATAATACAGAACTAAGGGATTTTATACATTTATCCAGATTAAAAATAGTCCGAGTCCTAATTATTTAACTTGTGGTTTATAAAACAGCAAACCCAAAAGGTTAAACACTATCGTTTAAATACAAATGTGATTTTCGAACTGTTATTTTTGCCTGTATTTGCAGATAATTATTTACTTAATTCATCTTAGGATAAGTATTTGATAACGTAACTATGAATAGAAGTATTACAAAAAGAATTTAAGGATTTATAAACGTTAGTTAATTAGTTGTTGCAACTGTACGAATCAGACAAGATAAGTTCTGTGGGTTAGAACCATTTATCTGCACAACAGAAAGCAATAACGACTAAAACTCCTTTATAATACAAACTCTATATAAAGCAAAAAGGAAATCTGACTTAAATGCCTATATAAACACCAACAAATATATAAAATAATAATTTCAATTTGTCATTATACAATTATATTCCGGTAAATGAGAGCAAGATACAGTTGTATTTGTTAAATAAATATAAATTATTTACATTTAAATGCATTAATGTTTGTAAACAAATATTGATTGCAAGAAATGACGGAAAATAAAAATAAAAACAGTCTATTTAAATTATATAATAATGTAAACACATGTGTTTAATACAATTGTTTCTCATTTTTTATCTTTTAATAAGTCTTTCTATATTATAAAAATATATATATAAATAACAATTCAGAAAATATAAAAAATTAATTTATATTTATATATATCATATTTTTTCATATTTACATATAACTGAAAATGTATCACCGCCAAAACGTTTTGCTAACCAATTATTTTTTATAACAGCTAATTTTAATGTTTCACATTTAAATTTTGCATAAAAATTTGTATGTAATGCACGGCCCATACCTTCAATAATTAATAAATCAACATTATTTGTTCTAATTGCTGTACATAATTCTAAAAATTAAAAAAAAAAATAATTAATTAAATATTAAAATAGAATTTTTAAATAGAAATAAATTACCAGTTGTTAAATTTCTCATATCAAGACATGGCCCAGATTGTCCATTTGCATACACTAACAGTTTATTATTTTCCCAGGCTCTTTTTATAATTTCGCATTCAAAACAGCATTTTTCAATAACATTTTTTAATTCATTATATGTAATGTCATTCAAGGCTGGTTCATTATTGGCACATAAGATTACTTTTGTATCGCGTATTAATAATTCTCTAGCAAATGGTATTATACCTAATATAATATCAACGCCACTATTATCAACGAAAATTATAGCACAGGTATGAGGTAATTGCTGAAAAAAAAGAAAAATAACATTTTTTTATTATTATTATTATTTATTACATAAAACACACAAACACAGGAATGTTAATCGATTACTTGTAATCTATGAAGCCACTCGTCAAAACCATCAATAAGCCAAGGACGTTTTTGAATACAATTAAGGGCATTATGAAGTCCAAAAGCTTTGTCATTTTCTAAGATTTCTGATACAGCTTGTGCACCCCAATCAAATAAATTGCCTAGACAAAGAACAGCATTAATAAATTGTTTAGAATTTTCTTACACAGTTAAACAATACCAGCTAATAATCCTTTTATTAATTCACTCCATTTTTCTTTTAACTCAAGCTTATCTAATTCTTCTAATCGTTGCTTCAATCGTCCTATAGATGCTTCATTTTCCAATTCTTTTTGCTGAGACCATGGATCATTAAAACCGTGATTCTTTAAACAAGACTCATTTAAATCCAATAAAGACCGTATTGTTAATTTTTTCGTATTGCTAAAGCGTAGATCATTTAATTATACCTAAATATAAACATATATAAATAATTAATTAAAATATATTTTATATACTTATTTGAATTATTTAATAAATCCATTTTATATAAAAAATCATTTTTAAAATTATTTGCACGATTTTCTGCTGTCGGATCATTTTTTTGACTTCGTACAGCTTGTATAGCTAATTTTTGAACAAGTTTTTTAAAACATTCAATCCAGTATTCTTTCGCTTCATTATCTTTCTCTAAATCCAATGTATCTGGATTATATGTACTTGGATCATATAGTAATGGACAAATATTACAATTATTCATTTCAGTATTATTTTATTATTAAAAATTTATAAAGAAATTATTTTTAATTTAGTTTTGAGAAATACAACAGTTTATGTAAATATTTTCAGAAGCATCGTATTTTAACTAAATGTAGTCTCATTTAAAAAAAAATCCACTTTTTATCACTTATTTTAATAAATATTAATGACACTTCCTTACTAATTATGATAATCTTTTTCTGTAAGATAATTTTTTTTTTTTTTTTGGTTCCTTCTTAGTGAGGAAATTACAATGTATCCATCATACTTATGATTTATAATATTTTTTACTTTATTATTTATAATATTTATTACAATTAAATGATAAAAAAAAAATAAATAAAATATAATAATCTAATTATGTTATTTGTAAATAATGTTATCAAAGATTTGTAATATGAGTAAAGTTATTTCTTTTTACTTTATTTTTGATAATAGAATAAATAATCTTTGACTGTATAATGATGGACTGAATTTATTATACTAATAAATAAAGTGTAAAAATTATAAATTAATTAAATATTTTAGTACTACAAATATACAAAAAAAAAATGAAAAGTGGTTTTATTATTATGTATAATATGTTTTTTAATTCAACAAGTATAAAAAATAATTATAAACAATAATTATGCAGAAAATTTATAAATCGCCTTTTTAGTATATTGCACAAAATGACATCAAAAAGTCCATATTACCATATACAGTGTAAAAGATTATAAGTATTGCAAATAACTTCATACTTTTGAATGTTTTGTTGTTTTTTGATGTAGCTGTCACTTTAGTCTATAAATATGATATTGGATTTAAATTGATTAATTTTAAGTAGATTTTAATTCTTTATAATGGATATAATTATAAAAGTTCTCCAAGGAGAAGAATGCAATATTAAGGTTAGTTTATAATTAAATTGTGTATGAAAAAAAAAATGTATTAAAATAAAATAATTTCAGGTCAACGCTTTTACAACTGTATTAGAATTAAAAAATGCAATAGAAACATCCTTAAAAATTCCGGTTGCTTATCAGAAACTTTTGCACTGTGGCCGTACATTAATTGATGATAAAACAATAGAATTTTATTCAACAATAAAAAGTGGTAGCAGATTAACATTGGTTGTTAAAAAACCAGAATGCTTAAAAGATGCTTTGCATAAATTTTTTAGAAAATATTATACCGAACAACAATCTGAAAAATTAACAACAGAATTTATGATAAATTTTGAAAAAAATATGCAAAATTTTAGCTTAGATGACATTGAACGCATGGCAACATCAAATTTTATTCTACAATCAGCTAGCAAATGAAGAATAACATAAAAATAATAAATATAATAATTAATTAATTTAATAAAAGTGTATGTTTGATTAAGTAATTTTTTTAATTGCTTTTATTGAAATATATATTTCATAAAAATATTATATTTTTTATTATAAAAATGTTTATTTCCACGTTTAATTGCAGTTATAGAAAACAAACAGTACTAATTGAGAACAAATTATATGTTTAGTAAAGTTGAAGAATAAATTTGACAAACAATTAACACAAAATTAAATACTGTTTCTTTTATTTGTTCAATTTTACAAAAAATAATTTCATTTTAAAAAATGTAAATAAATAAAAATCCTGTTATATATTTATAACCTCTAATTTTAACCGAATTATAAATTCTAATGTCAAGGGTGGTAAGCACCAAAATGTTTATGATTTTTTAAACAAATCGTACTAAATTCAACAAGACATAAGTACTAAAGCAACAATTTTCTATGCAAATTTCGAAACGAACAACTACATACATACGTGCATTAGTTTTATTTATTATTTATGTATGATCTGTCAAAATCATACTTATCCAATGGAATTTTAAGTAACTTTTAATGAAAATTTTCAAACTGTCAGTAAAATAAATAAATTATTTATTAATAAACAAATAAAATATAATTAAATAATTTATAGAAAATGGAAGTCGATATACAAGCATTAGAAGAGGCAGTTTTAGTATTTTATCGTTCTGGAACATCAGAACAGGCAACAGCACACCAATGGTTACTCCAATTGCAATCTAGTCCTCAAGCATGGTCATTTTCATGGGAATTAATGCAAATAGGAAAAGTAATTATCGCTTACAAAAAAAAAAGTTATGTATAGAGAATATATATATAATTTTTATGTATTTTTTAGCAAACACAGGTTCAATTTTTTGGTGCAACAACGTTACATGCAAAATTAATGAAACATTGGCATGAAGTACCTAAGGAAAACTATGATGAATTAAAGCAGAAATTATTTGAGAAAATTATTGCGTTCGGTAGTGGTCCGAAAATTGTTTTAAATAGACTTTGTGTTGCTGTATGTTATTTTTTTTATGACGCATAAATTTATATAAAATAATATTTATTTAAATAACATTATTTGTTTTAGTTAAGTGCGTTCATTGTTCATATGCTGAAAGAAGGGAATACAGCTATTGACGAAATAATAAATATTTTTGAGAATCAACAGTTACCAAATTTAACAAGAAATACACAAATATGGATAATGATGGAAGTTTTATGTCATATTCCAGAAGAAGTAAATAATTAAATGAATATTTTATTATTTATACAAAATTAATACACTTTTATTTTTCTTATAAATTAGGCAAATATAATGCACACATCTGTACATAAAGCTTCAATAAGAAATGAAATGTGCAAAAGTACTGGCTTTGTTCTTAATACAATAGATCAATATATAAGCATGAAATGTAATAGTGATTTAAAAAATGAAGATATGGTAACGATTACAAAAGCAGCAAAATGTGCTGGTGTTTGGTTTAAGTAAGTTAAAATTGTTAAATAAAAAATTCCAATTTAATATTTATTTATATTTTTATCAAATAGAAATTGTGGTTATCCATTAGATAATTGTCAGAATATAGTATCAACACTTTTAAAATTAATAAATAAATGTTATTGGAATTATCAAAAGGAAGGTTGTATGCCGGCTAATGAAAATGAAATCACTGAAACATGTTTAGAAACGTTACTGGTATGTGATTTATTTTTTTTTTACAATTATCTTAAATAAATAAATAAATTAATTATGATTTTTATTTTAAGTTATTAATGGTACAACCAGATGCACATAGATATTCAAATACAGCATTATTATTTTTAAAAATGTTTTTAGATAATTTATCAAATATAACGAAAGCTGAATGGATGGAAAATAATTTAAATGAGGTTTGGTTAAAAGTGTTTATGTTTTTTTTTTAGTTAATTAATTAATTTATTAATTAATAATTATTTAAGGATTTAGCTGTAGGAATTTATACACTATTTATATCATCGATAGAATGTCATTCAAGTTTATTAATAAATGGTTTATCATCGGAAAATACAGAATGTAAAGATATACATATGCGTTTAATAGAGAAAGTAATTGAATGTACCGACAAACCTGGTATATATCCGGTTGAAGAATCTTGTAGTAATTTAGCAATGGGATTTTGGTATATGTTACAAGTGTGTAATAATTCTACGAGAAGTTTTGTATTTGTTAATAATATTATATAATTTTAGGATGAAGTATTAGCGGTCGAGAATGTAGAAAATAAACATAAATGTTTAACAATAATAACACCATTGTATGAATATTTAACAAAAATTTTAATACGTAAAGCACAATTACCAAATGAATCAATAGAATCTATTGAATGTTGGAATACAGAAGATTTTGAAACATTTAGATGTTATAGACAGGATATTGCAGATACATTGGTAATATTTAAAAAAATAAATTTTTATAGATTAATTAAATTAATTGTTTATTTTTTTTTGTAGAAATATTGTTATGACGTTTTACATGAAAATATTTTAAATATATTAGCACAAACATTAAATGAAGCTGTGGCAATTGTACAAAATGATATTACCAAGTGGCCAATATTGGGTAATTGGTATTTGTTATTAAAAAATAATTATTTTAAAAATTTATTCTTTTATAGAGGCGAGTATTTATGTATTTTATGCAATAGCTGATCATGTTAATACAGAAAAATCAAAACCAATAATACAATTAATGACTGTTTTACATGATATACCATTTGAGAAATTACATGAAAAGTTATTAGGTACAACGTTAGAAACGATTGGTGGTTTTAGTGAATGGTTAAAACATAATCCAGAATATTTACCATCGGCTATAAATTTATTAGTAAAAGGTTTAAATTCATCTATGGCCTCACAGGCAACATTAGGCCTTAAAGATTTAACAAGAGAATGTCAAATGGAAATGAAAGCATATGCTGAACCAATATTGGAAGCGTGTCAGCAAACATTATTAACAGGAAATTTAAAACATGTACAATCGGTACGACTTATGTATAGTATAGGAAGACTTATGAGTATGTTACCACCGGAAAGAATACCTATATTCTTGGATAGTATAGTATCGCCATTATTTGAAGAATTGCAAATTATTGTCCAAAATAGAAATGTAAGTAAATATTGTGTTAATGATTAATTTTATAAACTTTTTGATATTTCTTTTATAAAGACTAATGAATCGATGAAAATACGTACTACCTTCCGTTTGAATATGATTACCACATTATTCTCCCAATTGTATGTTAAATATGAATCCGATGAGAATGGAGAACTAGTCGAATACAATAATAGTGTACAACAGTCAAAAATACAACCATTGCAAATTGTGATGGAGAAAACAATGCCATTAATGCGACAAATTGGCGAATTATGGATTCATGAAAATACGATAATAGAAGTATAATTATAACTTTCCTATTGTAATTATTAAATTAAAATTATTAATTTCCATTCTAGGCATTATGTAGCTCTCTTAAATATGCCCTAGTTAATTTATTAAATGATTTTAAACCGATGATACCGGATCTATGTAGTTTAATAATAGCAATTTTACAAACAAAAAGTTTTGCACCGGCTGGTGATTTAGCGAAAACGGTTAAAATTATAGAATTTTCTTTTTTTTTCTTTAATAATAATTTAATTAAATTTCTTTATTAATTTTCTAGTGTATAATTATGTTTTATAATGAAAATGATTTAAAAATAACAATGCAACAATTATTTATTGAAATAACATTATATAATTTTCGTTTATTTGAGGTTAGTTTTTTTTTTAAATTTAATTAATTGATATTTGAATATATAATGAATAATCAATTAAATAATTAATATTTTTCAGCAAACACCAGAGAATAATTTCTCAGAAATATCAGATGTATTAGAGACATTTTTCAATTTAAATGTACATATGGTGAAAAAATTACCAATCATTTATTCGGATACAAATATTGATTGTTATAAATTAATTATTTATGGTTTGTTTAATATAAAATCCTTAATTTCTTTTTGGTAAATTAATTTAGTTTATACTATTAATGTTACAGCACTTAAAGCGATCACATTACCAGAAAATGAACCAGTAAAATTTGGTGTACAATTTTTATCACATTTTATAATACAATCAAGGAAATTTTTAAATATGAGAGCAATTATAATGGAAAAGGGTGAAGATATTGTTCGAACAATATTATTTTGTATAGGTGAGATTATTTTCTTCCCATTAAATTTAATTAATTACTTTAATTATAATAACAATAATAATTAAAAGGTACATTATCACGACGAACACAAATCGATTCATTTGCTGATATATTTATGGCATTAAATAAAAATTATTCAACAGAATTTATATTCTGGATGAAAATATTGGAGACACCAAATTTTCCAACAAATTTAATTAATAATAATGATAAAGAATTATTTATGAAGACAATAATTAAGTAATTTAATTTCAAATATTCCATTTAATAATTATTTCTATAATTTTTTTTTTTTTTGTCGTTTTATAATTATTTATTACAAAAACAGGGAACGTGTTAATAAAAAATCTGTTCAATCAAATATAAGACAATTTGCGGAAAAAACTCGTGGATTATCACTTAATTAATAAAATTATACTATGGACTTACTTCTTGGACTAGGGACAATAAATATTCAAACAAAAAAAAGAAAAATTAATTTCACATCATTGCTATTCTCTATATATATATTTATTTATTTATATTAATTATGTATTGTATATTTTGGTTTCTTTTCGTACAACATTAAAGTACATCACCAAATATAATGTGTTAAAAGACCGAGAGAGAGTGTGAAAAAAAATTAAATAATAATTAAAATTCAAATTAAATTATTAATTATAATTATGAAAAATGAAAATGTATACAACAATTATATTTAATTAAATAAAAAGAAAAATTATTTAAAATAAATTTTTATTTGGATTTTCTTTTATTTTCTGTTTTTTGGGCTCTGTCTCTCTTCTTATAATCATCCATCGAATTGAATTGGAAAAATAAAATAAAATATTTATTTGAAATAGCAGCAGCAAGTTGTTTTAACGTGAACTATCAGAGCTATTACTGCGACGTCTGCGTCTAATTGGACTGCGAGAACGACCGCGACGTCTGGGACTACTCCTTCTTGGTGGTGATCTTCTTCTGTAACGGGGTGGTGAGCGCCAACGCGGTGGTGGTCTATTGTTTCTCATCATAGATGGTCGTCGCATTTGTGGACGTGCTTTTGGCAGTAGAACTGGAGCCGCTGTAATTTCTTGCCCATCAATTTGTCCACCGTCCATATGTTTCATTGCGTTCTCCGCTTCATCAGGATTATTAAATTCGACATAAGCGAAACCACGTCCATTTTGTGGATGTAACCTATCCATTGGATATTCTACATTTTTGATTTCACCATAAGCACTAAACACTTCAATAACATGCTCCTTTGTGACATTCCGTGTTAATCGACCGATATGAATTCTTGTCGGTCTCGGTGTGAGTGACCGTTCACGTTTCTTCCGACGCTGTGAACTGGATCGTGAACGTCGTTTGTCATCCTTTGTCTTTTCAACTGATTTCCTTCCACTTTTATTTTCATTATCGTGTTCCGAACTGCGACGAGCCACCTCCTTTGATTTTGGTCTGGAATCTTTTTGATCTTTCACTGTGCTGTCTTTAACAATAGAACTTTTGCTGCGAGATCTTGATGCTGATTTGCGTTTAGCTCTTGACCGATCCCCGCTACTAGAGCTAGATGACGATGTTGAACTAGAAGACGATGAGCTTGATGAACTCGATCTAGATTCCGAACTGCTGCGTGATGAGCTACTATCCGAAGAACTAAAGTAAATATCAACTATTTAAATATGGATATGCTAAATATATATGTATAACATCTGCTATCCAATAAAACGTAAATACAATTATTAACTTATTACCGGCATTACTAAGCGCTAACCTATACCATGATAATGAATTGAATTTTGATGCTTATTTCAGAGAAAAAATATCTTTTTTATGATTTAATAATAATTTTAAACCAATTAATGGTACTTTTCTTCAGATTATTAACATCATGTAATATATTTACAGGACTATCGAGATAATTAACTAAACACTCCAAGTAGAATAAATTCATTTATATGCACATCTAAATACTACAAAAACTTAAAGATTTATTTATTATAATAAATTATACCTTCCACTGCTGTCGCTACTACTAGAAACAGAACCACGCTTTTTTCTTTCACGATCTCTGCCCCTTTGACGTTTTTTATCCCGATCCGATTCCGGTGATGCCGATCTATCTCTAGCCCTACAAATATTATTAATCAAATTTTATTTATAAAATAATCCTTTTAATAAATAGTTAATATATATTTAAAAAATTAAACTTACATTTTGAAATAACTATTATATTATTATTATTATTAATTTATTAAAAAACTAACGCTTAAAGGTGCTTCTAGAGAATAAAATTAAAAAAAAAAAAACAAAATGGTATGTTTAATTACAAGAGAATTATCAATAAAGAGTAACTGGCAGTAATACCGTCGAGAGTTGAAGAGAATATATGTGTTGCCATAGCTGATAAAAGAAAGTAGTATAAAAACTATAATTCGATATTGTGGATTTTATGTCAAAAATGTTTTAAAATTACCATTTTGAACCGGTTATCGATGTTTTGTATAGAAATTCAACATTTACTATACACAGTGTCGACATTAAAAGAATTTGAAAAATCAGTTAAATGAAAAACAATTATATTTTTTATTAACATTTTTCATTTATTATTTTGTAATGATTTAAGTTTTTTTTCACATAATTTTTTTATATTATTATGATTATATTGATTGGCATGCTTTAATACTTGTTGTAATTGATTAGAATTATTATTTTGTATTGCTAATAAATATGCCGATTTAATTTGATTATTTAATAAATGGCATTTAATTTTTATATCAATATTTGTTATTCTTGTTATTAAATTCTCTAAATTAATTCTATTATCAATAAATGATGTATTAACAGTTATTTGTGTTGATAATAATATAATTTCATCACATAATATTTTATCATAGCCAATATTACTTTTTATACAATCAATTAATCTTTCAATTTCCATTAAACGATTATTTTTTATTAAGAATTTTGCCGTTATTCCATATACACTTTGCGGATTTAAATCAAGTTCATCAATTATTCTACAAGAAAAATGTATAAAACAATTACAAATTATTGTTTTTCATTAATAATAATAAATTTATTACCTAAACGCTAAACCATAACCCTCTTCAATATTTTTACCACAAATTAATATTAAAATAGCCAATTGAATTCTATGTTGCTTTGGACCAAATAACGTTGGTATATTATTTATTTCCATATCAATCTAAAAATATAAATTTAAGAATTAATAATTTTCTATATTCATCGAGTAGTATATTATTATTAATTTACCTTTTTCAATAATCCTACCGTATCAACACCATTTTTCTCACAATTTGCTAAAAATTTACTAACTTCAATTTGCTTCCAGATAATATTTATATAATCATTTAATGTTTTACTATCCAATTTCATTAATAAAGATAATTCCTCATTATTTTCATTTTCAATAATAATCTCCTCCCATTTAGACAATTCTAATTCATTTTGTAAATGTTTTTGTGCATTCAATAAATGAAAATTATTCGATAATAATTCTTTAAAACTATAACAATTTATTGAATAAAATTTAATGCATGTCATACTAGCTCTTATCGGATCCCGTAATAATAATTGTAATTGATATAAACTGTTTAGTAAACCTTTTTTCTCTAAATAACTACACGTTCGCATTATGTACAATTTCCAAGTGACTAATGTTTCATCAAATTCCATCATTGAATCAATAATTAACTCGATATCACCTTGTTTTAAATATGGCATATAAATATATGTTATAAATATTTGTGGATCTAATTTTTGTTCCTTAATATACTTTAGTGCGGAACCAATTTGTTTTTGTTCTATTAGAAATACAATGATATCTATGTGACTACCATATGTAAATAGATAATATAAACATTCCCGGTAGAATAATAAATATGAATCTAATTCAATAACCGAGACATATTTATTTTTATTACATTTATTTGAAATTTTTATCGAATTATTTGTTATTGTATCCTCATAGTTTCCTTTACATATATCATTTAAATTATTCAATGAATTTAAAATATTTTGCGCTGGCTCTTTTAACTCTACAGTTTTTCCTGATTTCTCACTACCAATTGAAGATTTTTTATTATTATCATTTGGCAAATCTGGTAACAGGCAAAGTGAACTAAATTTTAATATTGTTAAAATTTCATTTAATAATGGTGCACTTTTAATAGGACGTTTTGTACATAAAACATTCTCGATTTTCTTATCCTCTAGAGATTTTATTGCATTTGTAACCAATTGTTCATCCATTAATTTATTTATACAATGCTTAAATTTATTTCTTGCATTATTTAAACTACCGACTTTTAAATATGAAATACCCCAAGCGGTCATTACACCATTCGATGAGAATCCACATTTTACAGATAAATCTAAGGCAAGTGACCATATTTCACCTTCAACCAGTGAATCGCATAATTTTTTTAATGTAAAACTATTTATTGTTTCTTTAGGTAATAATCCTTCATAGCCATTCTTCACAACTGAACCAATTATATCCGCATGATCAATCATCATATTACATTCAGATGAACCACTATGAAACTAAAATACAAAAAAATAATGTAAATGTAAATAAATAATTATAATTATAAAATAAATACCTTTGCAGCTATTGCAAGACAATGTAAAATTCTCGCCACAAGTATATAATCTATTTCTGAACAGATAAAGCTTTGTTGAACAGTTAGTAATATTTTCTGAAATTTCTTACAATAATGCATTAGAAAATTACTACATTCCTTACTATGTGCTGAATGCAATGCTAATATAGATAAGCATAAGGAAACACTTGGTGCATATTCATAACAAAATTCTTCTCTTGTTACCAAATTATGACGATCATTTAAACTTAAATTCCATATTGTATGAGTAGTATCTTTTTGTGTACTTATTTCGTCCTCTTTTAAATTGGAACTATTTAAACTAGTTACAGTATTTAAATTTGTTTGTGTATAACAATCATTGCATGCTCTTACTAAAACATTCGAATAAATCGGTGGTATTTTCATCCATTGTGTTGAACATAAATGACAAACGACACGTCCGCATCTTCTACAATGATGTCTTCTGGTGAACATACTAAAAAGTGATCGTTTACAACACATACAATATTTAGCATCACTATCTTTAATCCAATTTTCTTTTAACGGTATATCAATTGGCATTATAAATGATTCACACAATGAATCAATACTGGCTAAATCCGATATGCTTGATTGTATATTAAAAGAATCATTTGTTTGTTCAATTATACGAAAATCAAGTGCCTTTGCTGAATAGGCACGTAATAAAAAATCTAAACAGTCTTGTGTTAAATATTCATTTGAATGTGATCCATTATAATCTAAGTACATTATATTCTTTCCATTTATTTGTATAAAATTCTTTGGCCTATTAAATTCCGGATCACTATTATTTTTTATATCATAAATACAGCAACGATTTCCATAACATATACTACACTTGTTTGTATACAATAATTCACGAATATTATTTATAATTATTGTTAATAAATCAAATTTTGAATTCATTAAAAATTGTTCAATCATTAAAAATGGCCTACTAATTAAATATTTCATTTCATTTTGCTCCTCATTTGTTTGACATTCTAATATTTTCAATGAGATTCTATACTTTTGATATAAAGGACAATCAGATATTTTCGCTAAATAATTAATTATATGATTTATCATAAAGGAATTATTTAATTGTAATAAACTTATTTCATATAATTGTAAAACATGTTCGGAAGGTAATAATTCAATTAATTCAAATAATATTGGATTTATTTTACAATCTTTTTTATCTTCACTATATAAACATAATTGTAAATTTTCAAATATTTCAATAAAATTTAAATTTATTTTTATATCACAATTTATATTTAACCATTTTTTACATAAATCATATAATTTTAATGAGCATAAATGATTAAAAATTATCGTTGGCGTTTTATTACATTCTTTCATTGCATCTAACCAATTATAATTCATTATTGTCTTTGATATCTGTTGATATATATGTATATTTTTCATTAAATTATATAAATTATTTTTCTCCTCAATATCTAATAATGGTGCATCCGTATCTAATAAAATACGTTTTATTTCATTTATAATTATACAAGGTGATAAGAATTTATTTAATATTTTTTTTAAACATTTAACACGTAAATTTATATTATTTATTTTCTCTAATAATATACGATCACGATCATCATCAATTTTCTCCAATGTTAATAAATAATTATATAATATCTTATCAGTGATATCATCGAAAATTTTCTTATATTTTTTATATTCTAATTCCGTTAATGCATCTAATAATTTTATATTTGATTTTAAATCATGTTTTATTAAAAATTTACATACTTTTTCAATATCTGTATTACATTTATTTAATGCTGATAATGTTAAATTATTATTATATAAATCTGATAATATTTTTGTTGAATAAATCTTTTTTATATTATTTATATAATCATTTATAATATTATCTGTATCAATTGTATGTAATAAATTACCAACAATTGTATATAATAGAAAATTCGTTTTTTTTATATATTCAGAGATGATTTTTTTCTTTGGTTTTTGTAAACGTTGTATTGATGTTATTAGATTTTTCTCCTCATTACAATTATACATATTTATATAGTTTTTCATTTCTTTTAATAATTTCTCATTTTCATTATATTCACGATACTCTGTATTTATTTCATTGCATAAATTTAATACTAATGCATGTACTAAATTTATATTTAAATTATTTGCCATTAATTCAATATCATTTAAATTTATATTATTTAAAAATGATAATTTACCAAGTATCACTGTTGTATTTAATAATAATATATCAATATTATTATTATCATTATTTATTAAATCTTTATCCTCAATTATCTCATACTTTTTACAAAAATCATATAATATATTCATATTTTTCATATAATTTAATAATTTTATTAAATAATTATTATCACATTTTATTAATTCAAATTGATTTGCAATCATTTCTAAATTCTCAATTGTATTTATATTATTTTGTTTAATTCTAAAATAATAAATTCTTTGGAATAATTTCTCTTTATCTAAATTACTAATACATTCATTGGTTAATGGAAATATTTCCTGATTAAATAATTTTTTTATATCCATATTTAGATGATTCGCATGATTGTAATTATATAGGACATCGATTAAATTTTTAAAAAAATAATAATAACTACGATTATCTTTACTATTTTCAACATTTGTATAATCTAAGTTCCAATGATTCTTTATTATTTTATAAATATTTAATATTATATCATAATTATTCGCGGTACTTATCATCAAATCAATAACAGTTGTTATATCAATATAATCACTTTTATAATAATTCAGGAAATTATATTTCTCCCCATATTTATCAAATAATTCGGTTGTTTCATCTGATAATTGTATTTTATTTTTCATTGCAAACTCTTCAATTATATTTGTTATATTTGATGCTTCAAAGCCAACAGCAGCTGCTCTTTTTATATATTCCATTGTTGAATAATCTTGTTTTGTTTCCATTTCATACTTTTGATAAATCTGATAAATTTCCTTTATTTTCACTTTGGTTGATTCAAATGTTTCCAAGAATTCTACTTCTGTAGCAATTGTTGAATCTTTTAAATCATAAAACTGAAATTAAAACAAAGAAAACATATATATTTAATTAATTTAATTCTTTTTTATTTTATTTCCAGAATAAGAATAATTTTTATGACAATTTTATTAATAATTAATTCAGTTTATGGTATCTGGCAAAAACCATTTAAATTTCGATTATATGATCAAGAGAAATTTACAATTAATCTTACTGCTGATGCAAATAATGGCGAAAATTAAGGATATTTTGTTTTTTTGATTTATATTACAATCATTATTATTATTTGTTAAATAAAGTTAATAATTATTATGTAATTAAATGTAGAAGATTACTTTAGGTAGAGATTTGTTAAAATAAAATTTATTAAATAAATTTACCTGAATAACTTTTTTTATTTTTTTCTTATCACCACGTGTCATGAAATTAGCTGCCAGATTATCAGCTGTGCCAAACATTTTAAGTATTATACTTCCGGCTTTTAATTCTTTAATATCTTTAAAAAATAATGGACTTTTTACATTTGTTAAACCTTCGGATTCGGTTGTTGCACTTGTTGTGGTTGTTGTTGATGAAACAGTGGCCGACAACGATGTACTCGGATTTGTAAACTCACTACTTTCTGTACCGATGGCACGCTTCCTCTTTTTACGCTTATTTGGCACATTATCACTATAATTCTCCTCTTCGCTACTTTCATTTAGTACACTTTTGTTGGGTTGCATCTTTAAAACACTTTTAAAATTAATTTGATCAAAGACTTGATGATCGGAGTAGATCTGTTGTGAATTTTGTGAAAATAAATTGTAACGCCATAAACCATCTTCGATATTTTTTAATAATTCTTTTAATATATTCAGTGCACTCTCATCAATATTTAAATGAATAGCTGAATTAATCGTTTTAATTTTTCGTAATATATTTATTTTTAAAAATTCTAATAATTTCTTTAAAACAACGTTTGTACATAAGAATCCATGATAATTATATTGATAATTATCTAAATTTTTTACTTCCACTTTTGATTCATCTGATTTTGACGTTTCTGACCAATTTTTACTATCATCAAATTCATTTACATGATTATCAATATGATCATTACGTAAAAATATAAAACTAAACATTAATCGTATTGTCTCTGTGTATAATATTATATCATCTAAATTCCTCAAGATTCCGGTAATTCTTGATAAATTACTATCGATAAATTTATCATCCTGATGATTATTATTATTCCTTATGCATATAATTTCTAATGTTAATTTAATAACAATATATTGTTCATATAAGAATATTTCATTTTTCGTATATGATTCATGTATCTTTATATTAAAATCGTAGTCTTGTTCTAGCATATATTTAATTGCACGATAATTTGTTAACGATAAATTATCATAAAAAAATAATATATTTAAAATACTGTGCTTTGATATGTATTCATAAATATTATCCGGTGATACATTAATTTTTTTATTCATAAAATAATTAAATATATGCACTTGTCTTTTAATTTCTAAAAAATATGCCTCACAATAATGATTATAAATTGGAAATTTTATTATTGTTAATATAATATTGACTTTTTCAATTGCCGTTGCAATTGATAATTTTGTCATATTATTATATGTTAATAATAATTTTGTAAAAATAATGTACTGTTCTATATCACCAAGTGTTGTATTCTCTGGATTTAAAAATAAATTTTGTTGGGATACCAGATCATTAAATGTATTCTTTTTATTAACAATTGCATTTACGAATATATTTTTTGGTTTGCACATGTCCGATTCACATGCATAACAGGCATTGAAAATCTTCTTCAGTATATCAACATTATCACGAGCTAATAATACTAAATAAAGTATCGGACATAATAAATTCTCTTTCTTCTTTTTAATTATAATTGGTATTAATTCATTGTTTATCTGTTTTATATATTTTTCTGATACATTTATATTCGCATATAAATTATAAAATCTATTTTTATATAATGTTTCGGTATTATTAAGCATATCAGTGAGTACTTGAAATGCTGTATATGCAATCTTTTCAAATATTTCGTTATTTTGTGTCTTTATTAGCCACTCAACTAATTGCCATGTGGGATATGGATTTGTGTATAAATTTTCTTTTAAAAAAACCAATATATTTGATGTTAGATTTAAGTTTCCATTCTTTTTTTTAACAATATTAATATATTCTTCAACTTCCTATAAATGTTTTTTATTTTCAATACAATAAATTTTTAATATTTAATTAATACAAAACTTAGATTTTTTATAAAACAAAAGCATTAACCTTACCAACGGTATAAGAATATTTTTCTGTTTAAATGTGTCCCAGATTTCTTCAATATCCATTATTATTACTTATAATTTATTAAATTTGATAATTATATTAAATATATATTTATTATTTGTATTACTTTAATCATTGGATAAACTACAATATAATATATTTCTTTAATTCTACTCTACTGATTGCAAATCTTATTTTGACACTTGTTTTTGAACTCAAATTATTTTAATACAAAGGATTGAATATTTGACTATAAGAATATGGTCAGTCTTATGTCAGATTTATACATTCATATTAAATAGCTTTAAAAATCAGAATGTGAATTTCCTGTTTGAATTTAATTTAAAAAAGTTTTGTATAACTAATTTTTTTCTTATTGGTTTTAATAAGTAACTAAAGTTTAGATCAGAATAAGATTTTTGGATAATCAAAATATAATAAATCAAATTTTTAAAAACTGTTTATCGCAGCCGGCTCAAAATAAAAGTTCTGCACTTTCAAAGAATATTAATGTGCAGTACAATGCTGAACGTACATAACTTTTCCTTTTCTCCTAATTGGAACTGAGAATAACTTATTGGAAACTTTATAAAATTAACTAAAACAAACACCTATAAAATGCAAACACTTGTTTAACCTAGCAGAAACTAAGATTAAAATCTTATGAGAAGTAGATGAATCATTCTTATAACATACTATTATCGTTATTGTAAGAACTATAAATAAGATAAAGCTTTCTAAATTAGTAAATAAACAAAATAATTATTATTAGTTGATTTTTAAACGGACTCTTATCTATGAGTACATTAAATATAAAAACATACATTTGTGCTTAAAAACGTATAAGTTCTTTACTTATAGCGCTAAATAAGCTCTTTCGTTGTTCAAACCTCTTAGTGAGATTTTAAATTAAATTGACAAACCTGCCATGTCAGCTGAGGTCACTTTTTACAAAACATGTCAGAAGTGTATAGCAGTAGTGTTTTTTTTTTGATTGTTTATTAAAATAATAAAAAAAATATATATAGAAACGAATAATTATATTTCGGAATTAAGTAAAATATATAAAATGGATAAATTGCAACATAATGGTGATGGAGATAATGAGGTATTTGATTAAAATGTTATTAAAAATTATTTATAAAAAATTGTGTTTTTTTTTATAATTTGTAAGTAGGAATGTAGTTTACATAACCTTACTTTTGAAAATAAAAATTCCAATTGAATGACATTTGCTCAATATTTATATATATATATATTAATTTATAAAAAATATTAATTTTAAACCGCAATTATCATTAAATAGTTGTATATTTAAATATTTATCTTCAATATATATATTTGGATTAAATTAATATAATGTAAGCAAATGCAATTATTACGGTAAATTATGTTTAATGATAAACGTCACCAATATTGTTACTGTTATATGCTTTATTATGTTAAAATATTGGTGAAGAATATCATTAACAAAAAAATTTAATATAATTTTTTTTTCTTTTAGAATCAATCATAAATAAAGAAAAATAATACAAATATATGTCAAATTCGATATTGATAAAATCTTATATGATTTTGTGTTAAGCATTAGATCTATTAATTAATAGACATACGTGACACAATTGCTTATTATACATCATTTAAAGTGAAATTTTTTTTTTTTATTATTATTTTTTATCATACGCATATTATAAAGATTATATACATAAAAAATAGTGTTGTTCTTGTAAATAATAAATAAATATATAAATTATATAACATACATACAAATTTATAAATATTACAAAACAGAAATCTATTTGTTTACATTATTTATATCCTAATTATTATGTTTCTTATTTATATAATAATAATATAAAATTAGTAATTACGGTCTCTTCTTTATATAAATATATAAGTAAAATAATTTTTTTTTGTGTTGACAACCAAATAATATACATATTTATCTGTCAATTAGACTTTTAAAGAAGATACATTTAAAGATAAAATTTTCTTTGGCAATCATTTGACGCATGCATTATCAATAATACCGTTTTTTTTTTCTATAATTTTCATGCTGTAATTTAATATTTTTTATTTGTAAACATAAAGTAAAATAATGTAATTGTGCATGATATAGTATTTAACAGAAAATGAATTTTTACACCGGGTTTTTAGAAAAATTAGCTAGTAAGAAATAGTTTGATTCTATGCGATTAAAATTTAAGTTTATTAGTGAGACATTGCTTTAATAGATAAAAATTTAAAAGTTTGGAAATGTGAAAATGTTTGTTATGGATTGCGCAAAACAAAACACCGGCGAATGTAGTTTAGGTGTAGCTCGTACCACCCTTAGTATAAATAAATAAGTGCGGTCTGGTCTTATAAGTAATAACACCACACAAGTTGATTTCGTGGGACCGACATGTGTGTTAATATGTACTTTGACGTTTTCATAAAATATCAATAAATTATCTAGATCTCTGTGAGTGTCCACAGTCCCAAATAATAAATTATTTATAACCGTTGACGTATAAAATTTAACGAACATTAAATTGAATACATAAAAAGGACTTTTTCAAGTTTAAATATGTCACGAGAATTGTAATTATAACAGACTAAAAACACATTTATGAGATAATAAATAAGCTAATCAAATTCACGAGTTGCCAATACCTTGCGCTTAACAATTTAACAATCATTGAACTTGATCATAATTTATTTTCATGTGAATTTATAAATTAAATATTTCTTTTTTTTTTGATTTATTTATTAATTTATTTTTTGTTATATATTTTCGTTTTAGGGTACTATTAAAACAAATAATATGCCACCACCATCCCCAATAGCGAAATCAGTTACTGGACCTTTGATTAAAAAAGATAAACGACAAAGTAGTTCACGTTTTAACATATCGAAAAATCGAGAATTAACACCTCTTCCACCACTTCAAGGTAAGATAATAAAAGATATTATTATAAAAATTAATTAAAAAGAAGAAAATATTTTTTAATTTAAAAACAATAAAAATAATTGCGAAATTACGCGATATTCAAGTTTAAATTGTAACTGTGGAATTTTACCAATGGTTTTGGTCATCAATATATTTGATAAAGTGTACAAAAATCAGCATGATGTTAAACATTAATGATTGTTGTGACATCTGTGATGAATTTCTTTTTTGTTTTTCAACAGAAGCAATTTCAGCAATTGCAAAGTTTAGTCATTTTCCTTTTAATTCTTTGTATATATTTTGATAAGGCAGCTTTTTTTGTTTTGTTATTTATTTATATATTTTATTTCTGTTGCTTAACTATGATGAGTAATCAACCAATAAACCCTTGTTGATTCTTTATATGTGCTGTATATCGTTTAATCAACCCCTCTCACCATCCGGGTTGTATAAAAAATGGCGTAGAAAAAGTTTAAACAAAAAAGTTCTTGTACTATTTTTAATATTGATTTTAAGTAAATTTTTCTTGCAAATTAATAATAATAATAAAGTGTAATAAAATGTAAAATTTATTTGGGGTGATGCGACAAAGTTAATTATTAATTAAATAAACCTTTTTTGTTCTTCTTCTTCTTAATAAAATTATGAAATTATATTATTGTAAAATATATTTCTCAATTCTATTGAAATTATTCTTGTTGCATTTCTTTATATTTTTTATTTATTATTTATTTTTCTATAATAATACATCATCTAATTAATAAATATTAAAAATATTTATGTGTATTTATTTTATTATATATAAAAATGTGTAATTAGATTATAAATGTTTATGAAAAATTATATACATTACATTACATTACCATATATATATCTTTATAATAATCTCTAATATTAATTAATTATATATAAAAGTTATTGTTAGTGTTTTATATTTATATATTGGTTTTAATTAATTGCCTAAAAAAAAAAGGATAATTCATTAGAGAATTCTTTTTTAATTTTATTTTCAAAATGTATCCATTATAGTTAATTATATTTATATATTATTTAATTAATTATTTATTTATAAAATACACATTTACATTCGCTTTATATATATATACATTGGAAAATTACGTTATATAAGTTTTTATTATTTAATGGTACTTGACTGTCTGTCTGTCTTTTCTAATCTTTGTTATTTATTTAAATATTTTTAAAGTTTATGAAAAGAAGTGATACATTAATTATATTATTTACTATTATAAATATAAAGAATTATCAAACTTATCATAATAATAATAATAATTTAGATTAATAAATAATAAGAATATATATATATATATATATATATATAAATAAAATACACTGATATTTATAACTACTTCTGTCAATTTTTTTTGTTAAAAATTCATTTTCTAATAAGAATTAATTAATTTTAATAAAACGAAAACGAAAAACCAAAAAAAAATTTCAATAAAAATTTTGTACTGATGAAATGGTTGTTGGTGCTATGCTGTTATCCGGCAGTTCGGCCGGCCTAGGAATACCTAAATCACCATCATTTCATAGTGGATTAGATTTAGCAGCGACAAAAGAATTTGATTATAATACAACAAGTAATTTTGACGAATTAAAAATGCCTACGTCCGAACAACAAATAATTAATAATAAGGTTTGAATAAGATGTTCACATAATTATATTATGATTATTATGGTTTATAAATGTTTATCACATTACTTATTTGAGAAATAAATTTTACTATTTTCATAATAGCCTACAAATTCGTCTATCATAAAAAATAATTCCCCAATAAATTTGTATCAGAATACAAAAAATGGATTAATTATAGTACAAAAACCATCAGTGACAACAACAACTACAATTACTACAACTACTTCAGCATTAATAAATGGAAGTCCAAATCGTGCCAGAGATAGAAATGTATTTAATTCACCTCCTGCTTATACAGCAGTATCATTACCACTATTGCGAGGTGGTTAATAATAATTTTACCACTTTATTATTATAATAAATTTAATTATAATTTATTATTATTTATTTTTTTTTTTAAATAAATTTTACTCGTATCAAATGTTGTATAGAAAGTAATAATTATTATAAAAATTTTTTTTCTTTTCTTTACCAAAAAATTTGTAGAAGCTTCATTAAGTGAACGTGAGGATCTTTTTATTCAAAAATTAAGGCAATGTTGTGTTCTTTTTGATTTTACTGAACCATTAAGTGATCTTAAATGGAAGGAAGTTAAACGAGGTGCCTTGCATGAAATTGTTTATTATATAAGTAATCAAAATGAAATTATTACTGAGGCTATATATCCAGAAGCTATTAATATGGTAAATAAAAATCTCTATATCTTATAATAAATAATACAAATAAACTTGTTTCTACATAATAATTTTTTCAGTTTGCTGTTAATCTATTTCGAACATTACCTCCATCATCGAATACAAATGGTGCAGAGTTTGATCCTGAAGAGGATGAACCTACATTAGAAGCATCATGGCCACACTTGCAATTAGTGTACGATTTATTTTTAAGATTTTTAGAATCACCAGATTTTCAGCCTGCATTTGCTAAACGTTATGTAGATTCTCAGTTTATATTACAATTATTAGATTTGTTTGATTCGGAAGATCCTAGAGAAAGGGACTTTCTAAAAACTGTATTACATAGAATTTATGGAAAATTTCTAGGATTGCGAGCATTTATTAGAAAACAAATTAATAATGTTTTTTATAGGTAGTTATTATTTTTGCTATTTTGTATTGTGTTATAAATTTATTTATATAATTATTGTTATTTGTTTTTTTTATACATTGAGATTTATATATGAAACTGAGCATCATAATGGTATTGCAGAATTATTAGAAATTCTTGGTAGTATTATAAATGGTTTTGCATTACCACTTAAAGATGAACATAAACAATTTTTACTGAAAGTGTTGTTACCATTACATAAAGTGAAAAGTTTATCAGTATACCATCCACAATTAGCGTACTGTGTTGTTCAATTTCTTGAAAAGGATCCAAATCTAACAGAACCAGTCATTAAGTAATTTTATTTACATTTAGCATTTATATAATAGAATTTAATTAGCATACTTAAAATATTATAATTATTTTTTTTTTAAGGAGTTTATTAAAATTTTGGCCAAAAACGCATAGTCCCAAAGAAGTTATGTTTTTAAATGAATTAGAAGAAATATTAGATGTTATTGAGCCAGCTGAATTTCAAAAAGTTATGGTATCGTTATTTCGGCAAATTGCAAAGTGTGTATCCAGTCCACATTTTCAGGTTGCTGAAAGAGCATTATACTATTGGAATAATGAATATATAATGTCATTAATAGCTGAAAATTCATCAGTTATTTTACCAATTATGTTTCCATCATTGTATAAAAATTCAAAAACTCATTGGAATAAGACAATACATGGTCTAATATATAATGCATTAAAATTATTTATGGAAATGAATCAAAAATTATTTGATGAATGTAATACAAGTTTTAAACAAGAGAAACAGCTGTAATAAATTATTAAATATAAATAAAATTGAATAAACTAAATTATGTAAATGATAAACAAAGATTATTTTTTAATTTTAGTGAACGTGAAAAATTATCACATCGTGAAGAATTATGGCAACAAGTTGAATCTCTTGCAAAAGTAAATCCGGAATGGGTAAAAGTTGCTGGACAATTAGAAAATATTAATTTAACGGAAGATAGTGAAGGTGAAAGATCGGATGAATTGAATTCAACTTATGACATTGCTTATGATGAATTAGAAAAAGAAGCAAGAGAAGTATGTTTATTATGATTTTATTTAATTATAATGATTATATAGATGATACCTATTCCGTCGTTTAAGTTTTTTTTTTTATTAAATTTTTTACTTATTCGTTTTTTTATTATTTTTTTATTCTCTCATCATTTAAATAATTATCTGCAAGTGTTTTTCCCATCCTGGTGTATAAATATATATATATTAAATATATATATAAATGTATCATATCGTATTTAATTATTACTTTTGAAATTATGATTTTCTTTCTTAATAAATACCTACCTGGAATTGCAGTATCGTTACAAGTTTTTTGCTGAATCTAATCTCTAACATCTCATCTATTGATATCTAGAGATGTCTTTCTTATACTACTTTTGTATACGATGTGTATAACTTAATTAAACTGGTGGGTTAAAAATTATATATATATATTTATATATATATAAGATTATTGTGTAGCATTTGAACATTAGTGGTCTTATTTACTTACCTAATTTTCTGCTACTATCTTTAATGATACACTTAGTAATTTTATAATTGACCATAAAATTTAAGAAAATTAAATTAAAAAAATCCTTTTTATTAATTGGTTTTATGCATTTTGGATTTTATTTATATTTTTTTTTTTAATAATAATAATTTATTAATTTATTTTGTGAATGTTTTTTATTTTATTTTTTCTTTGTATTATTATTATTATTAATTTTTGATTATAAATGTTTATTTTAGATAAGATGTTTTAGTAGTGATATAAAGATTTTAAATGAATTAATATTTGTTATTTTTTTTACTTTTTCTTCTATCTTTTCTCAATTTAATTACAGGTAAAAAATATTAAAAATAAAGAAAAACCATTGATTCGTCGTAAATCAAATTTACCACAAGATTCAAGTACAGTAAAGGCATTAATTGAACATAAAAGAGTTGATGAATTTTTAACAACACCACCCGATGTTAATAAATGCTAAATATAATGAAAAATATGAAAACAACAATCTCAATAGGAAGAAAAAAAAAACCAATTAAAAAATCATAAACGTATTTCCCAATTTTCATATAAAAATATTAAAAACTACATAAAAGATATATATATTTATATATTAATTATAAAAAAAAATTTATAAATTATTATTAATAATGTAAAAGGTGCCATGGATGATCACCAATAATAATAATAATAATAATTAATAATAATTAAATAAAGCAAAAAATGAAAAGAAAAGAAAAAAAAAAAATAATTAACATTTAATAATAAAATAAATAATTTTTCATTAATTAACAAATATATATATATATAAATAAAAAAAGTGTTATCGGTGCAAAAAATTATAATAATAATAAAAGTTAATATTAATTTAATACATTTAAAAGAAAAAATAAAAATACAATTGAATTGCATAAAAATAAAAACATTATAAAATAAAAATAAGTTAATTAAAAGAAATTATGTGAATGATTTAAATATAAATAAATATTTAAAATGTTATTATATTGGGCATTTAAAAAAAAATCAATTTCTATATTATAATCACAAATAGACTAGAATATAATAATAATAATAATGATAATAATAATAGTAATAAAATAATTAAATTTTAATACAAAATTCAAAAACATATTATTATTATTATTTCTCTTTTCTAAAATGATACATTTATTGTCTGCTATAAATATATAAATTTATTAACATTTATTGTTAAAATATTATTTGATTATTATTTTTATAGTTTTATCATTATTGTTATTATTACTTTCTAATATATATATATATATATATATATATATTTATGTATAAATTTAAATGAAAAATAAGAAATATTATTAATGTTTATCAAAAAGAAAAAGAAAGAAAAATGAAGCATACCACATATTTTTATTGTATAAATTATAAACATATTAATTATGACTAACAAATCATTATAGTAATTATAATAATATTAATTATTATTATTTAAAAACAGTATACGTCCACAAAAATCTGTTTAAAAATGTTAGCTTTTATGTATTATGATTAATTTTATTATGTCATAGGACATAGACATCATAAAACTGCTTCATTATTATTATTATTGTTTATTGATAATTTTTGTTAAAATAATAAAAAGCATCTAAATAATTATAAATTTAAAATTATTGTTAATATCACAGTTGAAGAGAGTGTATACTGTTGTGGTTATTATTACTGCTGGAATTTTAAGTATGTATTTTTTAAAATGAATAAATTCTATGAAATATATATATATATAAAGAATAGTAAAGAAAATATTATTATCAGACATAAATGGGTTTAATCGTTTAGGAAAAAGACTCAGATCAATGCATTCATTAATTAAATATTTTAAATGAATTACCTTGTTTGGCATAAGTAATAATTAAACGTTGGAACAATGAAACTAATCCGTATTTATTTTCTTCTACATTTATACATCATAAATTAAAAAAATGAGAATATTGAATCATTTTGTGATTATTTTATAATTTATTTTCTATTTTTTTTTTTGTCGAGAATATAAATATAAATACTAAGCAAAAATAGAGCAGACATTTAATCATAATAATAATAATAATAATAATAATAATAATTAACTAATAATAATAATATTAATAATAAGCTGATTAAAAAATAATGTTAAAGAAATATTTTTTTATTAAAATTAAAGTAATATAGTTTGTAATTAGTTTATTATAGATAATAATTACATAAAATTATAATAATAATAATAATAATAATGATAATAAAACAGATAAAATTTTATATAAAAATATACTTGAAATACAGAATTGTTCGTATTATGCACTATTTTCTTTTCTTTTTTTTTGTATAAAATTTATAAATAATTATGTTGGATAAAGTGATATAATTCGCTTTTAATTTTATTTTATAATAAACAATATAAATTCAAGTGCTTATTATTATTATTATTATTTGTTGCTTTCTAAAATACAATAACCACCCCCAAGAGATGGAAAATTTTATACACATCACATTTTTAATTTAAATAGAAAATTATAAAGTAAAATTTGAACAAAAATTAAATAGAAGATGCCTTGTCTCATATATCTTTGTTTATTATTATTAAAAAAAAAAATTTTTCTTTTCTTAAACAATTTTTATATAAAAGGCAAATTTAATTATAATAGTATTAAAAAAAGTAATAATATGTGCTTCAATTAGAGAAAACAAACTTATATTCATACAATGATAGTCACGTCATATCATACATATAAGAAGATTACATTATTTCTTTTATTTATTATTATTATTATTTAATTACATAAATATGATATCAATGTGTATCAACGTTTGATTGTAAAAGCTTATCCTTCTTTGTTAACTTTATTATTATAATTTTTTATCTATAAATTATATTATTTAAAAAATGAATAAAAATTAAGCTTTATATATGCTAAAAACATGTTAAATTCACATAAATTCATAATTTTGTTAACATATCGTCGCTATTTAAATAGATTTCAATAGATAAACATAAAAAATATTATTATAAATAATACCATATTTCAGGGAATTGACATTTATATAATAATATATATATATATATATATATTTCATTCGTTATTATTAAAATAAATACATTTCATTAAAAGAAAATATATATATATTAATAATTATAATTATAATAATAATAATAATCAAAAAATAAATAAAATTAATATTAAATTTTTGAATAACTGGGAGTTTGTTTATTATTTTCTTTATTTTCATTTAATTAAATTAAATATACATATGAAGACTATTTCATAAAAATTATATTAATTTTTATCTAAGGCATTGTAAATAAATTTTATCATTATTATTGTGCAAATTAATTGTTATTATTATTATTATTAATGGTTTATATTTGTTTTTCTGTTATTATTATTATTTAATTAATTATATATAAATATTTACATACAAAAAAAAAATCAATTTTGTTATAATTAATAAATAAATAAATAAAAAAAAAATACGCACAAAAGTTTTAGGCAAATGGTTTTTATAATCAAATTATTTAATTATATTATTATTATAGAGTATAAATAGTTTTATGTATAATAATAATAATTATTATTATTACTAATACTAATAATCAATTAAAAGATTCTTTTCTCTTTAATCAAAATTTCTCCATCTCATCATCTATAATTATGCTTGAATTAATCCATACTTATCGCCTTATTATAATTAGTTTATATTTATAAGTATTATTCTTTGATTGTTAATTAAATAATTAAAGATTTTCTTTTTTTGTCTTGTTAGATTTATGTTTTTTTTAAAATAGAATGTATTAATGTACCGTAATTATTACCTTTAATTATTTTATTACAAAAGTTTTTAATTACTATAATTTTATTTTCTTTTATCATTTTCAATAGAATTGTATTTCTAAATACGAATTATAAATAAAAATATTTAGTTTAATAAAATTCATAATTTTAATGATTTATTTTTTCTATTAATTAAATACGAAAGATAGTGAATATTTAGCCTTATAATTATAGTCTTTAACCGATAAATATACGTTCTCTCGATAGAGTGGAAAATCTTTCATTGCATTATATTAATTTAATAGTTTTTCGTGTATGTAGTCTCAGTATATAAACCAAATTAAAGTTCTGGACATTTTATTCATAACATACGGATGTTTGTTTATTACTATGTAAGTACTTTGCCCTGTAAAATCGTTAATAATGGAAGTCTATGGAAAGTGTCTAGTAACTGTGCTTATTAGATAGTAGTTATCGTTTTACTTCTGAAACTTCAATCTACGATATAACTCCAATACCGTGAATCTCTAAATTATGAATAATCTTGTTGTACTATTTAATAATAATTAAAAATATATCTAATTTATAAAATAAACAACAAAAGCACCATATCTTAAAATTATTGTATTAAAGTTCTAATGGAACTTAATTTTTCTAATAACATGACTTAAAAATAAAATGCATATCTGTTGACAAATATTTAAGTTAGCTTTTAGTGCTGCCAACCTTTAAATAAAAAAATAATGAAAAAAAGCACTTTTTTGACATTTCTAATTTAACTACCACCACATAGATAAATCGGCCATACAAAAAATTCAAAACATTCAAAAATTCAATATTTGTTGCTATACTGAAAGGATTATATTACCCACAAAAAGAGAGTATATATTATATATATTTATATATCTGTTATCATTTTAGAAGAACTTTTTTGTGCGTAGTGATAATAAAAAAACTCAAAATATTTATTTTATTTTAATTATTATTATTATATCGAATAAAACTATGAATATATGTTTTAGTATTTTATAAGTCAAGTGTTTTTTTTTTGTTCTTTATTTATTAATTGTTTTTTTTTTCGTGACTACAAGATGGAAAGTGATACATCATTAGATATTAAATACCAAAAATTAGCAACAGAGTATTCCAAAGTAATGCAATTTATGAAATAATTATTACGAATAAGTTACATACATATATTAATTTTAGATAAGAGCACAGGCAAGTGTTTTAAAACGAGCTGTTCTTGATGAACAAAATAAAAATTCATGTTTACGTGAGGCATTAAGACTAAAAGAGGTTACATTAAGACGTGCAGAACAGGAAAAAGACAGTTTAGGTTTTAGGAATAAACAATTAGAGCATAGAGTTGCTTCATTACAAGATGATTTGGATAAAGAAGTGAAAAAGATAAAAAATTCAAAAGTAAATAAAGCCAATAATAAAAATGATACAATTATGACTGAAACATTAATTACTGAGGAATTACAAAAGAAAATTATAGAAAATGCTCAACTATCATCATTGGTATTAAAAACAAATAATAATTTCTCATTAAAAGATAAAAACAATTATTTTTATTAAATTATAGATCTCAGATAAAAATTCAGAATTGATTCTTTGTAATGAAAGAATAAACGATTTGGAACAACAATTAACTAAAAAAAATACAGATAATACCGAAGTTGAAAGAAAATTAAGAAAAGAATTGGAATTTCTTAATACAAGAAATTCAGAATTAGAAGCTCGGGTTGTTGAAGCAGGAAGCATGGTAATCTATATATAAAAGTGAATGTAAATAATTTTTAATATCTAATTTACGTAAAATTAGGTCGGTAGTGAGGATGGTTTAAGTGCATCAGGCAGTGACAGTACTCCAGTGCATACAAGTATATCAATATCAAGTGAGGAGCGTATAACATTATTAGAAAAAGAAGTCAATCATTGGCGAATCCAATATGAAATATTGAAGATAGGTAAACTATTGAAAAATGAGCATGATGAAAAAATGCTCAATGGTACCGAGAAAAGAGTATATACTAATTATACGGAATATAAACATGAGAATAATGGAATAGATGAATTATTATTTAATACATTTAAGAATAAAGTAGAAGAAATTTTTACAGAAAAATGTTTACTCGAATCAAAATTAACAACATATATGGATGAGGTAATGTTTATAAATTTTTCAAATATATTTTTACAATTTAGTAAACAATAACTATCTATTATATATACTTTAGTGTAAAGGACTTCAGCATAATTTAGAAATAATATCAAATGAATTAGAAAAACAGATTAAAAAATATAGAGATTCTCAAACAAATCTTCAACAATCTGAGGAAGATCTGGTAAACATTTATTTCTTATTTTTTATTGATTTATTTGAGTTATTTATTAATTTTCTAGGCAACGACTAGAATAAATTACGAGGAGCAAATAAGTGTTTTAACTGAACAGGTAATTAATTTAAGTGATCAACTCGCTGCATCAAAATAATTTATTATTTTAACAACAGATAATGTAATTGTGTACTATGAACTTGTATTCTTATTGTATATATTTATTATATAAATATAAATCATGTTTTATCATTGAGTATATATATATGTATATCTATCAATTTTCTTATTTAATTAATTAACTTGTTTTTCTTTTATTTATTGACTAATTTTATTTTAAAAAAAAAAGAAGAAATTTGTTTAAACATTCTATATAATAATTTACAATATTTTAATCTATTTTTATTGAAAATGATGCACCACATGAACATCCTTGTTCAGCCTTTGGATTTCCAATTATTCTAAAACCTGATTTTATTAATTCTGAATGATAATCGATTGTCGAACCAGAACAATATTCTAATGATACTGAATCGACAACAACTTTTGCATTATTAGCACCAAATAATAGATCATCTTCGTTGATTTTTGTATCTATCTCAAATTTATATTGAAATCCTGAACAGCCACCACCTTCAACAGTGACACGCAAAAAAGAATCATTTGAACATACTTCTTTTAATTTCTTTATACATGAATCACTTAATTGCACCGATCCATTTTTTTTATCGGTACTATGTGATAAATTCGTTGACAGCTTTGGATACTGTTTAAATCTTATAAATAATTAAATAATGAATTCATACGTTTACATTTAAATATTATTTATAGAATAATTACCTAGACAGATTTATAAATGATTTTGTTATACTAGGCAAAATCCAAACTCTATTCATTGTTTTTATTTACATAATACAAATTTTGACAGGTAATGGCTCTACTTTATAAATACATCGTTAGATGGCATCCACATCATATAAGAAGAATGTTAAATGTTCGACTTCGATTTTTTTTTAAATTCACCACAAATTTTTAACAATTTAAAAGATATAAGCATTTTTTCAATTTGCAATAGTAAATCTCTACACACTGTACAATTATTTTATAGCAAAAAAAAAGTAAAATGTCAAATTCATGCTAATTTTGTGTCAACTATAATTGATACCTTTTTGCAAAATATACAATTTTGGTCAAAAATACATTTCGTTTGCACGTACGATTACAGTTCGGCCAAGTGTCAAATAGAATTTATTTTGCTACAACACATTGATAGTGATTTTGTGGAAATAGTAATGCTCAATCGACTGATTTAATAATTAAATTTCGCATAATAAGTTAATAAAGGTTGCGTAGACGAAAAAACAATAATTATAAATAAATTAAGGAATATATATTTTTCTTAAAAAAAAAAAAAACAATTCTTTTTTAGATTAAATAAAAATGTCACGACACAGAATAGTAAGATCAATGGATATAAATGATGGTAAAGAAAGTAAATATGTTTAAATAAGTAAAAAAATAATGAGTTTTTTTGGTTTTTAAAAAGAATATGATGATGATGACGATGTTTATGCACATTCCGTTGATGATGACAGTTGCATATCACCGTCTGATGCATCACAGTGGATATATGATCGTGCTAAAGGGCAACAAAGTATGTCAGAGTTTATTGCTAACCATCGTGATATAACCGAAGAAGATGAATTGGAAGATATCGAAAGTGAACCATCTAAAGAAAGACGAGATTCTGAGGTTTATTTAAATTTTCATTTTTCAATATAAATTAACTAAAATATTTGTTGCAGAATTTTCAAATGCCTGTATTAAACGAAGAAGAAACAGCACAATTATTGTCATGTATGGATGAAATCCGAAATATTGTAGGCGATACAATATCCGAAAAACTATTAGTCGAAACTATAATGAAAAATAAGTATGATTATTCAAAATCATTAGATGATATTTTAACTACATCGACATCGGCAGGTGCAAGCACAGCAAAAAAATGTCCCGTTGAAAAAGGTAAATTATATAAAAATTATTTCTATTGCTTATTTATATTATATTTACTCATTTAGTTTTTTTTTTTTTTACATATTTATTCTTTTTCACATGTATGTATAATAAACTTAATTTAAAACACTGATATTTTCACTTAACAATTTTGTAAGGTAAGATTTAAAAATTTTGGAAAAACTTACAATTAATGAATGTATTGAAGATAAAGTAAATAAACATATTTTATCAACGGCACAAGTATCACAAACCAATAAAACATTGTTTAATAATCAAACATTAGTTAATAAACAGTTTAAATTGACGAATCCAATGGATAATCTTATATGTAAGATGCCATTTGAGAATAAAAATATTCAACCAAAATATAATAGTTTATCAGATTTAACGCAATCACATTTAAAAAAAAATTTATCAGAAAATTCAAATAATTCTAAATTTTTTATACCTGGTTTATCGAAGGAACCATTAAAAAATTCATTAAAAATAATGGAAGTAGTACAATCAAATAATAAAGAGAGTAATTTTATTATACCAAAATTAAGTACAAAAATTAATACGGATAATAATAATGTAAAAATACAAAATAACAATGTACATGATAAATTTATTGTTGATTTACGTAATGCTTTAAAAGTTGATCCAATTATTTTAAATGAAAATAGTAAAGAAGATAAACATGTAACAGATGATTTAAAAGATAAAATTTTACCGCGTTTTGTTGAATGTGATATAAGATCAATATTAATTGAAAATATAACACAACAATGTGAAATTGATATATCAGTATTAGCAGAATTAAAAATACATAATTTTAAAAGACGACCGTCTAGTTTTGGTAAAATTCTATGCACAAAGTACAAACATAGTTTAAAACCATACGTTAATAAATTAATGAATAGTTAATTTAATTTTTTTAATTTATACATAATTTCTGTATTTTTTAAGGTTATTTTTAAGTTTTATAATTTTTGTTCTTTCTTTTTAAAATAATACAAATAAATTCCTCTGATCTTTAAAAAAATAAATAATAAAATTCATGTACAAACATATTAAGAAAATATTAAGAAACACTTTAATTGGATTTATAAATTAAATCAAATATAGGAATAGGATCACGGTTATTAGAAAAATATACACAAAAGCCAGTTGCAACAACAATTACGATAACATCAGCAATTGAAACAAATATGACAAATGTTAAAAGAGGCTTTGATATAAATTCACCAAGTGCTGTATCACCAATTGTGTCTGGTCGTAATACGCCTGAGATTAATGATGAGAAATTAAATCATAAAGCAAAAGAAATTCGAAATCCAAATGAATTGTTTGCTAAAGAACGATCAAATTTTAAACAACAGTTGCATATGGTTGTCATTGGTCATGTTGATGCTGGTAAAAGTACATTAATGGGTCATTTATTAGTTGATCTTGATGTAATACCGAAACGTGTAATGCATAAGCATGAACAAGAGAGTAGAAAAATTGGAAAACAAAGTTTTATGTATGCTTGGGTGTTGGATGAGACTGGTGAGGAACGAACAAGAGGTATTACAATGGATATAGGAAGTTCACGTTTTGAGACAGCAACAAAAAATGTATTTTATTTTCTGTATATAATTTGATTCTGTATTAAAAAGTGTTTAATTATGTTTTTTTTTTAATTAAGGTAACATTACTTGATGCACCAGGGCATAAGGATTTTATACCAAACATGATATCAGGGGCGACACAAGCAGACGTTGCGCTTTTAATTGTCGATGCTACACGTGGTGAATTTGAAACTGGATTTGAACAAGGTGGTCAAACAAGAGAACATGCTTTACTTGTTCGGTAATTTTAACAAGATATTCATAATATAATTTATCCAAAAATTAAGACAATATAAATGTTTTATTGCAGATCATTAGGTGTTAGTCAACTTGGCGTTGTTGTAAATAAACTAGATACTGTTAATTGGTCACTCGAACGTTTTAATGAAATTGTAACAAAATTGAAGTCTTTTCTAAAGCAAGCTGGTTTTAAAGATTCTGATGTAACTTACATACCGTGTTCTGGGTTAACCGGAGAGAATTTAGTAAATCCACCAACAGAAGATGATCTTATAAAATGGTACAAAGGTCCCACATTAATTACGGTTATAGGTAAATCTTAAAAAGATATTTTTTGTGTCAAAATATTAATATTTTTTTTGTTTATTTTTAGACAATTTTAAAACTCCAGACCGTGCAATTGAAAAACCTTTTCGAATGTCGATTAATGATATATTTAAGGGTACTGGTTCGGGATATTGTGTATCAGGAAGACTTGAAACAGGTGTTTTATGTGTAAATGACAAAGTTTTAGTAAGTCCTAGTCGAGAACAAGCACAAGTTAAATCTATTATGCTGGACGATTTTTCTCATAATGCTGCCTTTGCTGGTGATCAAATATCAGTAACATTATCGGGTGTTGACGTTTCAAATATAAATATTGGATATATATTGTGTGATATAACAAATCCTGTACCAATTGCTACAAGAATTCAAGCCAGAATTGTTGTTTTTAATGTAAAAGTACCAATAACCATTGGTTTTCCAGTTTTACTTCATCATCAATCACTTATCGAACCAGCACATATTGTAAAATTAAAAGCACAATTGCATAAAAGTAATGGAGAAATAATAAAAAAGAAACCACGATGCTTGGGTAATAATTCTTGTGCACTTGTGGAAATTGAAACTACACGTCCAATATGTGTGGAAAAATATGCAGATATGAAAGAATTAGGACGTATTATGTTGCGCGTAAGTGGTGTAACTATTGCAGCTGGTCTTATAACGTCGATTGTTAAATAAATTGTTTAGTAAAATTTGAAAACTGTAAAAAGTTGGAAAATATTTAGTTTAATTTATTATAAATGGTTTAAATGCTTCTTTTTTTTTAAATTGTGAAAATGTATTACTATTATTTTATCAAAAAATAAAAATAAAATATTCAATTTGATCAACAACAAGAGTAATATAAAAGTAATACTTGTTTAAAAGACAGTACAACCTCCCATAGAAAGGGAGACTTTGTGGACAGAAAATTTCAGTGATGTAAAAACATAATTACTAAGTAATTCTTTGTACACTAAAAAATCTGTAATAAATAAATTATTAAAATATAAAAAAAATTGTATTATTTTTGATGTTTTACAAGTAAAAAAATAATAATTAAAAAATGCGCTCTTCATGATTCAATTTTTCTGTGTTTTTAACACATACACATGCGCATAAAAATAAACATTACTATAAATGTGGAAATTATATGAAGATTATAGCAGAAGATGGTATATAATGTGGCAGTACTACATTGTACATTCCATCTCTGTTCGTTTTATTGCTTATTATCTTGTTTAGCTGCTCTGGGTACTGTATTTGAATGCTTGCTGCTTGATTATGAGTTTTCTCTGCTGTCAAATGTGGCAAAGTAAAGTAAAAGGGACATAAAGCGCAAAGAAAAGTTATGTTAGAAAATATAAAATTGTTTATAATTATTACTGTGATATGTTAAAATTATAAATAATAATAGTGAAAATGTTTTCGGGAACAATAAGAATAAAAGTATGTGAGGCTTGTGGTCTGCGGCCAACAGATTTTCAAAAGAGACACAACATGACTTTTGGTAAACCAGATGATCAACCAATCGACCCGTATGTCTCCATTGATGTCGATGAAAATCATTTGGGTACGTAAATGGAAAAAGACAGGAAAATTTATCCATTCAATGTTTTTCTAATTGGATATATGAACAATACAATAAAAAGCATACAATTTTCAAAAAAATACTGTAATATTAATTACATCAACATTATGAATTTCCTAAACTAATTTTGCTATTGACATTTAGATATACCATATATACCAAAAATAAGTATGGCGGCCATATAAATTCAATTATTTAAGAATTATGAGTTTTCATATTAAAAAATTATTATGCAAAATGTAAATGAAATGATATGAATAATACTTAAATAAGATGAGATTTTTTTTTTTTTTTTTTTTTGTAGATTGAATATTTATTTATAGTTAAACAAATAAAAGAAAAAAAAAATTAACATCAAAGATTAATAATAATATTAGATTAATATTCATATACACATATATACATTCCATTATATAGATGATATATATATATATATATTTATTTATATATGAATTTTCTCTATTATTTTTATATAAAATTTTCCTTTTTTTTTTTATTAATATAAATTTTACACGAACAAAATAATTATTTGAGCAACAGATATAAATAATAGTATGCATAAAATTATATTAATGAGTTTTTTATTTTATTTATGTGTGTAAAAATATATTTATTAATATATATATATTTTTGTTTATTTATTTTGATAGATAAATCTACTACAAAACCAAAAACATTTGACCCCATTTGGAATGAATACTTTATTCATGAAGTTCATAATGCAAAAAGTATAGGTTTAACTGTATTTCATGATGCAGCTATACCACCGGATGACTTTGTTGCAAATTGTACAATATTATTTGAAGATTTGGTACATAAAGATAAAGAACAACAAGATTTTTGGGTAAATAAATATATGTATTTAGTATATTTAACGCGAGTATGGATTTACTTTTTTTAATTGTTATATATAATTAATTATAATAATTACAGGTTGATCTTGAACCTCAAGGAAAAATTCACATTTTAATTGATTTAAAATGGACCGGTAAATAATATAATTATTAATTATTTATTAAAATTTAAATATTTACTTAATTTTTGTATATATTTGTTAATTTTAGACCAAAACAATTCACAAAGTGGACAATCGACAACAACTGTTGTAAGTGGCGGTGGAAGAGAATTTAAGGAAAGAGCTGGTTTCAATCGAAGACGAGGTGCAATGCGCCGTCGTGTGCATCAGGTATATATTTATTTATTTTTATATATTAATAAAAAATTATATATATATATTATTTAAAAATTATTTTTTTCTTTTAGGTAAATGGACACAAATTTATGGCCACATTTTTAAGGCAGCCAACATTTTGTTCACATTGCAGAGAATTTATTTGGTAAATTATAATTAATATTTTTAATTTTTAAGTATTTTTTTATTTTTTAATTTAAATATTTAGTATAATTATTTATTTATTTGTTTTATTATTATTATTATTATTATTTGGATATTATAAAGAAAAAAAAAATAGTTAAATAATTCTTTAGATCGGTACACATGTATTTATGGGTTATTTAAATAATTAATTGACATTTATTTATTTATATTTATTTATTAATTTTTATGGAAAAAATAAATGCATGTTGGGTGGTAACTAAAGATTAAAAATTACATTTTTTGTTGACTAACATAAAAATTTTCTTGATATAAAAAACTATATATATTTATTAACAAAAAACTATTATTATTATTATTATTATTATTATTATTAATATTATTATTATTATTATTCTACTTAGTTAATTAAATTAATTTAATATTAATTTATAATTTGTTCAATAATTAAACAATGATTATCGTATTATTTTTATTAAATAATTGGGGTTTTTTTTTCACTATTTAAATTTAAAACAAGGAGGAAATGAAGAAAATGAATAATATAGAAGCAAAAATATATATATATAATCTTTAAATGTTTGTCCCAAAAATGATTGTGTGCACTGTTTTTTTTTTTCTTTTTTTTTTTTTTCTAATTTGCAGGGGAATTGGTAAACAAGGCTATCAATGTCAAGGTATGTTTTCTGAATTTATAATATTGTATGTAATTTTTTTTTTTGTTAAATTTGTGTTCCTCTACCATCCCCGTTCATAATTCCTAAATTTTAAGTATTATTTATGTATTTTTATGTGTTATACACATTTTGTGTTTTTTTTTTGATAGTTAAAAATCTCAGTCTGTTAGTATTAATTATTTATTTATTTATTAGTTATTTTATTGAGCGTTTTATTTTTTTTTTTTAATAATAATACATATCAACTGCGATTTATATAACATATTTTAAAAATAATATATACATACATACTAATATTTATGTAATTTTTAATATAAATTTATCTTAATATTTATTTATGCTTTTATTTAACATAGAAAAAAAAACCATACTTCCTTATTTTGTTTGATTAAAAGTTTATGAAATAATTTTTTATTTCCCTTTTTTTATTTATTTATTTATTTATTATTAATATTTAAATAAGAAAAAAATAATTTTTTTTAATCAAATTTCATACTACTAATCATTACAATAATACAAAATGTGTAACTTTGTTTGTAATTTAATTATAATTTTATGTTTTAAACTAATAAATTATTATTTACTGACTAATATTATTATTATTATTTTATTTATGTAATTATTAATTGTCTTGATTTTGTTTTATATTTATTTATTAATTATGCTAATTATAATATTATTAAACTATTTTTTTTGATGCTATATTTTCAGTTGTAAAATTTATTTATTTTATATATACTGTGTATATGTTTATGTATATTTTTAATTAATTAATTAATTTATTTATAATTATTTTTTTCCAATGTTTTTTATAAAAGCATAAAAGTAAATTAATTTTTTTTAATTAATTAATTAATATTTAATATATTTTCTTTTCTTTTCTTATATAAAAATTTATTACAGTATGTACGTGTGTTGTCCATAAACGATGTCATCGATATGTAGTTACAAAATGTCCAGGAATGCGAGATGAAATGAATGTAATAATTATTTATTTAATTATATATACATATTTATTTATTTGTATAAATTTTTATATATATATTTTTTTAGCAACTTAAACAAGACCTTCCACCTGTAACTGGTCAAAGATTTAATGTTAATATACCACATAGATTTACTGTTCATAATTATAAAAGGTTTACATTTTGTGATCATTGTGGTTCATTATTATATGGATTAATTAAACAAGGATTACAATGTGAAGTATGTAATATAAATGTGCATAAAAGATGTCAGAAAAATGTAGCAAATAATTGCGGTATAAATACAAAACAAATGGCAGAAATATTAAATGAAATGGGTATATCACCTGCAAAGGAAGCACCACCAAGAAGATCAAAAGTAAAATTATTGGTATTTTTCTTTAAAGAAAAAGAATAATAATAATATCATTAATTAATTTATTATAGTATATGAATCAATCTGCTGGTGAAAATTCTGCAGCATCTGATAGAGCAGAAGATATGTCATCAAGTGATGCTGATACCGATAAAAGTTCTGATGAATATAAAATGAAAAATTTATCTCGACAATTGGAACAAATGTCATGTGATATGTCATCTGGCAAAGTTGGTCTTAATGATTTTAATTTTATTAAAGTATTGGGCAAAGGTTCTTTTGGAAAGGTGATGTTAGCTGAAAAAAAGGGAACCGATGAAGTTTATGCAGTTAAAGTATTGAAAAAAGATGCCATAATACAAGATGATGATGTTGATTGTACAATGACGGAAAAAAGAATTCTTGCTTTGGCAGCAAAGCACCCTTTTTTAACAGCTTTACATTCCTGTTTTCAAACTCCGGTAAATTTTTAAAAATTTTTGATTAATATATATATACAAATATTTACCTATATTTATTCTTTAGGATCGTTTATTTTTTGTTATGGAATATGTAAATGGTGGTGATTTAATGTTTCAAATACAAAGGGCCAGGAAATTTGATGAAGCACGTGCTGCATTTTATGCAGCTGAAGTTACATTAGCTTTACAGTTTTTACATCGTCATGGGGTTATATACAGAGATCTGAAATTAGATAATATTTTACTTGATCAGGAAGGCCACTGTAAATTAGCAGATTTTGGAATGTGTAAAGTAAGATAAATTGTTTTGTCTTTTTGTGTGGGGGGCTTTATAGTGTTAATATAAATAAAATTATTTTGTAATTAAATAAAAATTATAGGAAGGCATTCGTAATGGTGTTTTAACATTAACATTTTGCGGTACACCGGACTATATTGCACCAGAAATATTACAAGAACAAGAATATGGAGCCAGTGTCGATTGGTGGGCTTTAGGAGTATTAATGTATGAAATGATGGCTGGTCAGCCACCATTTGAAGCAGATAATGAGGATGATTTATTTGAATCAATTTTACATGATGATGTTTTATATCCCGTTTGGTTGTCTCGTGAAGCGGTATCTATTTTAAAAGGTAATTAATTGTATTAAATGATTTAAAATTTTAAACTTAAATAAATACTTAAATAATATAAAAATTATTATTTTTTAGGCTTTATGACAAAAAATCCAACACGCCGTTTGGGTTGTAATGGAAATGAGAATCAAATCAGAAGTCATCAATTTTTTAAAGATTTAGATTGGGAAGCACTTGAAATGCGAAAAGTAAAACCTCCGTTTAGGCCTAGAGTGGTAAGATTCATTATCCATTTTAATTAAATTAAATAATATAATAAATTCTGTTTTTATTAATATTTACAGCGAAGTCCAAAGGATGCACTTAATTTTGATACAGAATTTACAAAAGAAGAACCAGTATTAACACCAGTACCAAATGATATCGTACGTTGTATAAATCAAGAGGAATTTACTGGTTTTTCTTTTGTCAATGGTGATTTTGGTCCTGAGCGAAGAATTTGTTAAATTAATTTTTAACGTTTCATTATAAGAAATAAAAAAAAAAAAAAAACAAAAACAAAAAATTAATAAGCAATTAGATTAGAAAGTTTATAAAATATTTCTAACATCACTATAATTGTTAGTCAATGTGTTATTAAATAAAGTAAAATTGCTTGGCCAATTTTTATTATTATACCAAAAAAGAAAAGAAAAAATGAAAAAAGAAAAGAAAAGAATTATATTTTCCACAAAAGATATATAAATTCAAGAACTTTTTCTTTTTTCTCTTTTTTTCTTTTTTGTTTAATGTAACGATAAGATTAGATAAGATTTTTAGAATGTTATCCTAATTTTCTCTACACCATTTAGTTTAAAAAAAAAAAACAAGTAATTTATTTTCAGGTGTAATTACAAGAAAAATATTAATAATATTAATTTCTATATAAAATGAAGAATACCCTCTTTCAAATGAAATGAAAAGTAAAAATTTCTAAAGATGTTTTTTTTTTTATCGATGCATGCCAATTTTTGTTGCTTATAAAGATATAAATAATTTATTTTTTATTTTTATTAAATATATTCTTTTTAATGTATTTCACATGCAAAAATGAAAAAAATTAAATCGCTTTCTTTAACTCACTTAACGTATATATATATATATAAAAGGAAAATTATACAGTTAAAATGCAAATATATATATATAAATGAAAGCAGTTATCTACTAGTAATAGAAGATTGCATCAATTTTTATTTATTTATAATTATTATTATTTATAATTTAATAAAACACATAGAATCTAGTTAAACAAAAAAAAAAGAAGAAAAAAAATGATTTTAGTAATCTAAACTTAATAATGTAATGTAATTAATGAAAAAATTTATACTCTAAAAACCATAAAATGATTTTAAAAGATCTTAACTTATTTAATATAAAATTAAATTAAAAATGAAATGTGAAAAAAAAAAGAGAAAAGATAGAAGAAAATTAATTAAAACTTTTTGATTAATATTTCTTTTCTTTTTTGAATATTATTTTTGTAATATAAATTTTTAATTTATTTTAATTATAATTGTATAATTTTTGTTTTTAATGAGAAAATGTATAATTAAAAATTTATGAATCTTAAAAGAAAAATTAATTAAGAAAAGTTTGGGGGCAAGACATTTTTAAAATCAGAAATAAATTTCTGTGGAAAAATTTGTAAGTTTATAGAAAATTGCGCCAAAAAAGCAGAAGAGGAAATTAATTTAATTAAGCTTATCATTTCCTGATAAATAATAATCGAATAATTTTTTTTGGGAATCTTTAAACGATAAGATTAATGAGAAAAGAAATATAATTATTATTATTATTTGATTAAATTAAATTAAAATATATTACAAGAAGTAAATGCAATTTAATGAAAAATATAATCTCATTTTAAGAGCACAATTAATCTAATTATAATAATATATATATTATAAACATATTTATTAGATTAATCTAATCTAATTAAATATCATTGATGATCATCACTTATATTTTGAGAGCATTTAATAGATTTTTGCGTTAATATTTTTTATTATTATTTTTAAAATTAATTAAAGAATTTACTGTTGTTATATGAGAAAAGTGAAAATTTTATTATTTATAATGTTTAATTACTTCAAAAACCAATTTATTTATGTTTCTTTTTTAGGAAAATTTTTAAATTAATTTATTTAATTCATAAATATTTGTGCCATGTCTAGTCAAATATTTTATTATTTGTTATTAGTTAATTTATTATTATAATTTATAAATCAAATGTAGTAGGAATCTCCATAGAAAGAAATCTGTAATAAATTAATTATTTTATTTATTTTAATTAATATTTTTGAAAAAGAAAAAAAACTGAATTTACTTGAGCCACATACATAAGCTGTGTGATGACATAATGAATTTATATTATTATTTGTGTGTTTTATGTAAATTATTGAAATGTAAAGTGATTTAATTATGTTTAGTTTTTACCGAAAACATATTATAATGTTTAAAAATTCATATAAAACTTGTATTTAATTAATTAATTTAATAGTTTATGTAGTTCTGCACAGTAAATTGTGAATAAAAAGAATGTAATAATTGAAATTAAGTCCATAGAGAATACACAATATGCTGTTAAATATGCACATCAATACAGGCAAATCAATAAAATTCATTATGTCTATTAAGGATTATTAAGATTATTATTTTATAAAAATACATAGCACAAATATTTTTATAAAAAGTGCCAATATACATATATATATATAGTTTTACTCTTTAATTTATATAATTTAATTATTATTGAACGAATTTATACATCTATATATATATATATATTTAATTTTTAATTATATAATAATTTGCAATATTTTTACATTTATTTATTTATTAATATTTTATTTTATTTTTTTCTTAAACAACTAAAAATTTTATAAATTTTACAAACATTTTTATTTATTTATAAAAGATAAATGTGTTTATAAGGAGTATTATGTGGAATTGATAATATTAATAACAGAAGAAAATAGAAATCAATTTCAATGTTTTGTAATAATAATAAATAATTTATAAAATAATATATATACTGATACACAGGGTAGTTGTAAAAATAATAGTGAAATTCTCTAATTAATTTTCTGTTTAATAGTTTATTTATTTTATTATTATTATTATTTAATTATCATTTTATTTTATATACGTATATATATATATATATATATATTTATTTATATAAAACACAAATAAAAATTTGTTGAAATAGATATAACAAAGTGATTGAAGAACGAACACTACCAGAAGTTTTATAAATTTTGAAATCACTGATTGATTTATCTTTTATTAAAGAATTATTTTTTTCACATTTTTTAATTAAGAATTTCTGTATAATATTTCCTGAATTCTCAAGTAAAAAAAGTATTTAAATGCATCATAAAAAATAAATTGATTTTTTTTGTTTTTTAGATATTTATATTAATATTGAAATCTAGTCGCTAGTTGATCAATAATAATAATAATAATTATTATTATTAAATAAATAAATAAAATAAACACATTTAATAATGAATAAATATTATGTTTGTGGATTTATAATAAAGAAAATAAAATAATAAAACTAGGAATAATAATAATAATAATTTATAGTAATTTAATTATTCCTATTATTATGTTTTATTTATACAAAAAAAAACCATTATATAGAACTCAAGATCTAATCACAGAAATTATGTAAGTTCTTAATTAATATAAATAGAAAGAGAATTAATTCTTATTTATTATTATTATTATGATTTTTTAATTATTATTATTAATATGATTTAATTTAATTTAAATTAATAAAAGATAAACCAACTACCAAAAATTTAATATTAATGAAAAAGGTGAAAACAGAAATTAATTAAAATGAAATAAATTCTTGTCCATTTGATCGAAAATTATTATTTGTTCAGTTTTTTGAGAGTTTTTTTTTCGTTTGAGAATTTGTGAATTTATGACTGGAATAAAAAAAATAATAAATTAAAATAAAATTCCTTATAATGGAATGTATAATGCACAAATTTGTGTTTTTACACAAAACATAAAAATACTTTATTATATCCATTAAAACATTGTATATTTAATTAAATATAATAGTTAATTAAATAATAATATTTTATTGAATTAAATTAAATTAAAAAAAAAATACCGTAGATATAATTTTTGGCGATTAAAGGAAAAAAAAAAGTTTTAATTTTCTTTTCCGTTGTATTTGTTAATCAAAAAAAAAAAAAAACGACACATTATGCAAAAATTAAGAAGAAAAAATCAAACCAAAACTAAATGTAAAAAAATAAATGTTTAAATTTATTAAAAATAAAAATAATTAATAAAAATTAATGAAAAATAGATTATAGTCATAATGAGAAAATAACTTTTTATTATTGTTTATTCTTAAAAAAAGTATTTATCGTATTTTACGGATTATAAGACGTATCGAACGATAAGACGATAATGTTACCTTCGAACGATCAGACGCACGCAAAATTTGAGTTTTTATTTTTTTAAAAGCAAAAAGTCGCATCTTATAGTCCGTAAAATACGATAATTGAAATTTTACGATTCCAAGAAGAGTAGTTCTTATTATTGATTTTATTATTTTCATTACAAAAGATTTTATTTTATGATCACGTTAATCAAGATTCATTACAATTATAATCTTCTGGAATTTAATTAACACTTTTGACTACAAAACAATTGTAAATAAATGGCCTGTATTTACAGGAAATTGTCATTATTCTTCTCTTAAACATAAATCTAACAAATAGTAAAATAATTTCATTATATAAATATATAAAAAAGAAGAAGTTTCTCCATATCATTCCTTGGATAATTTACTTGATTAGTTTTTTTTAATTCTTTTATATAATTTGAGTAAAATTAAATTACTTACAGCCGATAATCTTAACTGTTGCTGTTAGAAGTTTTTACTTGTCTACTGGCCATCGGCTGTAATTCTATATGCAGAACAGAATTTTATCAAAGTGATTAAAGAACTTTCTGAATTATTTTTGTTAGATTAACGTAGATCTTTATAAAGGATAATATTTTGTTAATTTATTTTGCCAACAATAATTATAATTAATAAAACGCACAGGCCGCACCATGTATAATAATTTTCAAGAATTAACAGATTCAAGTCCGAATAATATAAGAAATTACCACCATAAATAACTGATTAACATAATTTAAAATGACTTTGTTCTAATTTATAAATTATTATTTAATTAAACTGTAAAAATTGTCACATAATTAAGTAAGTTTTTCTTTTTATCATAAACGTTTCATTTCAAAAGGATATTGTTATTTTTTAAAAGAATCTTCAATAATATTTTAGTTAATAAATAAATAATTAATAAAAAAAAATAAAATGAGAATGAAAGTAATTTGAGAAATATAAATGAATTTCATTTAATTATTATTTAATTAGTAAAAAAAAAACATAATTAATTAATTAATTAAAAATCAGATTACCATTCAGCATAAATAAATAAAATTAATTAATTAATTAATTAAAAATAAAAGATTAATGTGTCGAAGTGTAGTTAAGGAAACAAAAATAATAATAATAATAATATAATTAATGTTTGTCTAATAAAAAATAAAAAAAATATCTGGATCATTAGTAATTTTATGTAAAATGTAAAGAGATACAAAATTAAATTTTAATTAAAAATATAAAATGTTTTTAATTTTAATTGTTAATAATAATAATTAAAAATAAATAAATAAAGATAATTATTATTTTTATTTCTTGATATTTATATATATATATATATATATATATATATATATATATATATATATATATATATATATATATATATCTATTTATATATATAAATATATATATATAATATATTTTTAATAAATAAAATAATTAGAATATGTATTAAAATTAATTAAGCAAAGAAAATAATGAAAAGAAAAATTAAATTAATTAAATTAAAAAAATAGTTATAAAATATATAAATATTATTAATAATGATAATAATAATAATAATAATAATAATTAAAAGAAAAATGAAATAAAAACAAAAAAAATATTAAGATAGTAAATTAATTTAAAAATAATAATTGGATAAAAGAATAAAGTATATGTAACCTTGATGTTAAATTAAAATAATAATAATAATAATAATAAATTAAAGAATAAATAAACCAGAATTAAGCAACAATAACATATACCATAAATATATATATATATAAATAAATATATATATATAATTAAAGATAAATAAATATAAAATAATAAAAAAAATATAATAATTTCGTTATTTTTTCTTCAATTCACATTTCTTTGCTACTCTGAATTACCTAAAGTTAAATTTCTAAACCTAGCAACGGCTTAACATCGGGTAGTGGCAAAATAGGCTTAATAGAGTGCATATTTTTTTTGAAAAGAAATTTTATTTAATTATAGAAATTTATTCATCAAAATCTTTTTCATTGAAATCAGTTCATCAATTTTTTCACGAATTGCAAGTTCAGCAATTAGAATATCAGCATCTATATCACTTTTCAGTATTCAGATTTTAATAGAATTAAGAAGTTAGTGACTAAGTAAAAGGTAGTTACTAAATAGCAGAATTCTAAAATATTTTACAATTCAAAAACACTGTTAAGCCACGATGATATTTGGGGAGTTTCCTAGCCAGTCCAATGTTGAAATCGCGTGCTCGGTAATTAAATGTTTTATCTAAAGAGGATAAATTAATTTTGTGGTATTAATTTTGTGGTAATTTTTTTCATTTAATATAGAACTTCAGCAAAATTGATAATTTTTACCATTTTGGACCGATGGCACGCATCCTTGAGGTTTTAAAAAATTACTTCAATCTTTACTGATAAATGGTTTTTAATTGAGTGGTTTTATTAAACAGTTATAGCTTCTTAAAGGATAATAACTTATTAAGACAAAAAGTGAATTCTTCTCTTATTTAGATTGTTGAACGCATTTTTTATTGAATTCCGTTACAACGAAATATGCCAAGTTTTTTGTATTATATGTATATGAATTTTTAGAATAATTTTAAAATTCCGTGACAGAAGCATCAGTTAATCAATAAACAATTTTCTCATACATTGTTGTACTCGCTTTAGTGACTTAAAATTGCAATAAAGAAAAAATTATTGATCAAACATTTTAATAAAACAAAAATTTCTTACAATTTTCTCTATTCAACAAAAATTTCAATACAAAATTTAAATAATGAAATTTCCAAATACAATTAATATAAATACACTTAAAGCATATATAAATATGCGAAATTATAAAGTGACAAAAAATAAATTATTAAATGCATTCGATATTGATTGTAATGATAATAGTCCAGATTGTTTAAAAATTTTATGTGTTAAAGTGATTGCAGAAAATTGGCTAAAAATGCCATTATACAATGAATTAATATATGATGATGATCGAAATTATTTATTAGATATATTAGATATTAATTTACCATTAAATCATTTATGTGCCTATATACCAGAAGAAATATTTTGGAAAAGATGTTTTCAGCATAAGTATAAAAATTTTTCACCAAAAATTAATGGTAAAAAGTGGATACAGGTTACTGAAATAAATAAATAATAATAAAAATTATAAATTTCATAAATAAATATTATTATTTTTAGATGTATTTAGAGAAACATTGTTCGGAGACAATTGAAAATATGAAGTTGAGTGAATATGATGAGGAAAAAATAGAAAATTTAACAGAGTTATGGGCAACTAATGTTGAGGAAATAAATGTTAATCAATTGCAGCCATCGTTCAATGAAAATAATGGTTAATAATTTTGTATTTATTTTAAATTAATTAATAATCATTTTTATATTTTAATAGATCATATTCCATTAGATTTAATCTTAATGAATTTAAATGGATTAAAAAAGATTAATCTGACATTTGATATAAAAAATATTGAAACGAATTTTTATGCAAATTGTTCAAATATTTCTGATAATGATATAAAATGTTTGTGTCGTGGCTTAGAGAAATGCTATGAATTAAAAGAATTTCGATTGCATAGTACAAAATTAGAATCGTATATGCTGAAAATGCTTGGAAATGCATTGGATAAAGGATGTCGTAACTTGGAGATACTCTCGTTTGCTCATTGCCGGTGTGGCGACATTGGTTTGATATCATTTTTAGAAGCTCTTAGCTTTGAATCGTTTCTTTTTTTAAAGCAGATTTATTTAACAAATAACTTTTTATGTAAATATTTTACTAGCTTTTCAATACGCTAATAGTATGTATATTGAATAAATATATTCTCTTTATCTAGCGCAACAAGGTGCATTGCAACTTGCTGAAGCAATTAAATATAGAAAAATAGAGAAACTTGATCTACGTTTAAATCCTCTAACATCAGATGGTGCCGCAGTTATAATGAGTGCAATTAACGAATGTCCAACAAAAGAGTATGATTTATTTCAATTTCGGTAATTTAATTCTCTATTATAATTATTTCTTTTTCAGATTAAATTTAAGCTGCTGTTCAATAGACGAATCATTTGAATCAACTTTATTACACTTTTTAAGTCATAATAAAAGTGTAAAAATTTTAAATCTATCATCGAATAATTTAAATAAAGATTTTGGCCAAAAGATAGCAAATATAATTAGAGAGAATAAATGTTTAACAGATTTTGATTTGCGAAATACATTTATTGCAAGCAATGTAAAATGTATTATTGATGCAATAATTTTAAAGAATCGTAATAATATTTAATTTATTTATAAATAATTTTATGTTGTTTTCAATGCTTTAAACAAATAAAATAAAAAATATTACAATATGCACCGAATAGTGTCTGTAAATTGAACAATAAGTTCTTTCGCTGTTTGAAAAGGATTTATTTTTGAATGTTCTTTGAAAAAAACTACAAAAACCTGTTGATAAAACAATAAATTCATTACCTAAAAACCTAGTTAAACTAACTAATTAAAAGTTCAATTCATTTAATTTTTTGTTTTAAATTTATTTTGTTATATTAATTATTTTATAAAAAAATGATTTAGTTTAAATTAATTAGTTTTAAAATAGTTTTTATCATTTATTGATAATTTATATGGTTTTTGTTTTATTTCTTCATATATTTTAATGATTTCACTGGTTATATAAACACAATAACATACTATAGAAAGGCAAAAATAATTAATAAAAGTATTCATATAAGTTTTTTGTATAAAAATATTTCCAATATCTGTACCGGCAAAGAAATAAAAATTCGAAATAGCTGACGGAATAAAGATGTGTAATCCAATCAAGGCATTTAATCGAAATTCATTTGATTTACCTAAATATTTATTAATAAATCGCTTATAGACTTGTGACTTTATTAATTTAAAATAGATATTTTCTAATATTAAGCAAGCATAATTTAATATTGACCAAATTAATATAAATGTGTAAAATCCGTGCCATAAATAAATAAATGAAAATGTTATTAATGAAGCTAACATTTTCATTATTGTGTTATCACATTGAACAGCTAATGGTTTATAAATATACCTGTAAAAAGAAGATAAAAACATAATTAACAATAATAATAAATAAATTCTTAGTAAAAATATAAACATACAGAACTAAAAACTCATAGAGTCCACGATCAAAATGTTTCCACATATCAGAATACACATGAATGCGACCAATGCACTTTGGTTTCTTTGGTGTTGATAAAGACTCAAATTTCGCCAGTGCCATTGTAAAACCATAAGAAACTACATATTTATTTAAAAATAATTGTCCCATTCCATATCCGTAACCATATAAAGCCCATGGATTTAAATTATTCACAATCTAATAAACAGAAAACGAATTATTATTATTATTATTTTTGTAATCGTTTGGTAATAATAATGATCCTACATCAATATTCATTTGTAAATTATGAATGTAAAAAAAGTGTAATGCAAAATTAGTAAATAAAATCCACATAACACATATGACTAATTCTTTTACAAGTTGAATCATCTTTTTTATTATATTATCATAGGATGGGCGCGCAGTTTGTACATTAAACAGCATATTTTCGTAACGCTGATAAACTAGTATTGGACCTAACATTAATGTAGGAAAGTAAAATACATATCCAAATATATGTTGAATTGAAAATGTATTCATTGGCATCTCTTTTAATTTATGTTGGTTAATTTTCTCAAGTGAAAAACTAGTACATCTTAATAAACACCAAGCCATTATCAAAATAAGATCATAAGATTGATTTACATCAATTTTCAAATATGGATTAATGATATTTCTGTATTTTTCTGCTTTAAAAATATTTATAAACAATAAGAAAAACATTGTCCATAGCCATATAAATATTATATTCTTATATTTTGTTAAAATATAATATATTGTTACAATAATCACTAGTGATAATAACGAAAATAGACCATATTTTAAAAATATAAATAAAAATGATAAACCAGCATGACACAAAAGAATTGCCTAAAAATGATAAAAAAAAACAACATAAAATGTAAAAAATAATTAAAAAATCTTTGATATATAATTTTAAAAAAATAATACTTTTTGACCAATTTGTTGGCAAATACATGAAAATATTAAATGTGCAAAAAACCAGAATAAATTATTTTTTATAAAACTTATTGTAGATTCCCATTCATAATCTAAATCATCACGTTTTCGATTAATTAACGACCATCCATCAGCAAAATTCCAATCACCACTTTTCGCAAGAATTACTAAATATTTATTAATTATTAATTAATAAATAAATTATGAAAAAAATAACATATTTAACAAACCATCACGTAATATATAAATATTATAAATAGAATAATATAATGCACTTAAATAAATAGAAAAATATACAAAAAGCTCAACTTTTGAAAAACACTTTAACATTTTTGAAATTAAATAATAAAATGCGCCATTTAAAATTATACCAACTAAATGATTAATATTTAATTATGGCAACACTTTAATTATATGTCAAAGTCGCGTGTGTAATTTGAAACATAAATGAAATACTGGAAGTAACATAAACTTTAAATTATTTTTTTAAATAATACTAATAAACTGTTTTACATAATTCTATTGTTAATTGTTTAAAATCATTGTTTTAATTATTTGTTTAATTTATTTATAATAAATTACAAATAATTACACTATGTTAATTTTTTTGCAAAACACCGCACTAGTGATACTTTGCTTATAATTTTTGAACAAAACAATAGTTAAAAGGCAATTTCATTTTGAATAGATTTTATTTACAAAGGCGGTAAAATTTAAATAATAATGGAAGCGGAAATATTTAAAATATATTTAATAAAATGTAAAATGTGTAGAAATATATTAATTGAATTGTCTACAAAATATGTACTCGATGGACATTCTAAAATATTTATAAAACGTGATATAAGTAATTGCGATACACAAGTGTTAAGAAATGAATTATATATAAATGAAGAAAATTTAAATGAATGGATAAATCATGAAATTGAAATTGCTGAATGGACCAAAGGAAAATTAAAGTGTCCTAAATGTACTGCACGTGTTGGCTCTTTTGATTTTGTAACCGGACAAAAATGTTCATGTCACCAATATGTTTTACCATCAGTTCATTTTGTTAATAGTAAAGTTGATTTTGTTGAATCTGTTAAAAAAATAATGTAGAAAAAAAGAAACAAATAATTTTTTATTCCAAAAGAAAAATATAAGCAAACCATTTATTTATTTATTAATTATTTGTTATAAAATTGTTTATATAAAAATATTATAATAATAATAAAAAATAAATATATATATATATTTATATATTAAAATTAATATCACATTTTTCTTATAATTAAATACATTCGTAATTTATAAATTTCTTAATTAAATAAATTTTTTTTTCTTGTGTTTATCTTTGACACAATAATTTAATTTTTTTTTTTGTTTCCTTAAACAATATTTTATGCATTTATAAAACTAAACATAATAATAATTAAAATTGTGTAAATGACTCACATATAAATATATTGACTAGAAATTAAATATTAATAATTATGATTTAAATTATTTTAATACTTCTGATATGTTAGTTCTATATCGTTTAAAATTTTATGCTTTGCAAGTTTTTGTTTTGATAATAATTAATTGAAGATATGGCTTCGTTTTTGTTTAAACTTTAATTACTATTTAATGACTAGATAATTCTGACTTTTAATTATAAATAAAGTGAGATTAAAATCATAGAAATTAAAAGAAAATTATAATTAGAAAGTGAAATTATTTTCTAGATAATTAAGCATATTTGTTTTTGAATATAATAACACACTCTTTGTGATAACAACAGCACAATTGCGAATAATAACCCCGAGCCTGCCTTTTTTTTTTTACTCATTAAATTTAAGTATTAAATTAAAAACACAAAAAAGAAAATAATTAATTAAAATTAAATCTAATAAACTAATTATTAAGCAATATAAAGAATAGAAAAAAAAATTAAAACTTTTTACTAAAACTAAGTTGACTAGATGAACTCATCTGTGTGAAGTTTTTTCGTTTTCACATTTAGAAAATAATAGAAAAAAAATATATTTATATAAAAAAAAAAATTAAAATTAAATTATGCAGCCTCAAACCTCTAAAATATGAAAATTAATAAACTTATTTAAACGGTAAGAGCAGTTGTATGCCTGATAACTGATGAGCCGGTACGAAGATGTGTTAGAACAGCAGCGGCCATATTCTCCTCCTCAGTAAATTGATTTTCACGCATTGTCCAATTATTTGTGGATGATACAAAAGACAAAGTATTTGTTGAGGAAGAACTTTCAGTGTCCATTTCATCCTCATCATTTGGTTTCGAAAAGAAATTATTATTTTGCTCAGACGATAATGAGTTTTGTGTTTGGAATTCTTCTGCCATTGATTCCGAACTATTATAATCAGAATGTGATGGTAATTTCTTTTTAAAATTCTCTTTGATCTTTTTATTTTTATGTGTGGCAATATGCTTTTTTAAGTATGACTGTCTTTTAAAATATTTTCCACAGTCATCACACGGATACTGTTTTTCATTTTCGCTGTCTTCTTGTTTTTTTAATGCTAACTCTTTGGGTTTGTGCCATCTGCGATGCGATGCCAAATTTGCTGGACAATTAAATCGTTTGCCACATTCTGGACATCGATATTCAAGAAGTACTATACACGAACAACGATGCCTTGCCAAACCAAAGGCATCTTCAAATTCATTTTGACACAACTTACATATATAGGCACCTATTACGTTTGTAATGGCAGTTAGTTCAGCTTTGGCTTCTTCGGTTACTTCTACGATATTATATTGTGGATCAATATCACCAGACTCCTGTATAAAATTTGCATCAATTTCTTGTAGAGAACGTATAATTGTACCAGACACTGGCGATGAGTTGTCCTCATCGAACTTAAGACGTCGTACTGCTTTTGATTTCTTCTCTTTCATAGGTGATGGATTAACTTTGGTCGTTTTACTCACTGACACTGATTTTATTGGTTTTTCTGGCGTTACTTCATTTTTAATAACTAATTTTAATTCAGTTTTTATACACTTTGTCTTTATATTTACAAAATCTTGGCTAAACTCCTCATCACGATATCTCTTTTTTATTGGCGATTGTTTATTTACCGAAACATACGAATCCACAGGTTTAACTGTTAGATCTAATGGTATTTCAATTGTTGCATCTTTTTTAATAAATTTACTCTGTTCAGATGTTGTTAATTTTTCAACAGTGGTCAAGAGTCCCAAGGAGGACCGAAATGGCAATAACTGTTTAGATGCCATTTCATCACGATCACTTATTTATTTTATTTTTCGGAACTTTTTTATTGTTCCTATTTTACGAAATTAGTGTGTATCACTCTTGAATGGCAATCCATTCAGTCTTAAACTATTTTACAGAATGATATTATTAATTCAGGATTGTATCCTTTTTATTCTTGTTACCCCCACTATGTTTAATATGTATTTACTACAAACATTCATTACTTATTATTATAGTAACACCAATCGGTGAACGCTTGCGCATAACAACGGGAAACGCCTATTTGACACGCGACTTTCAGCCTCAGCACGTGCTGCACGCTGTTATATATTTTTTTTTTTTTTGAAAAATATATAATCGTCCTGATGCCTTTCTTTATATTTTTAGGGTTGTTTAATATTTTTTGTTAGTTAACCGTAGCTATGAAAATCGAATTTTATTATTATTATTATTTAAAAATATGTGTGTATTTACATTCGGTTTTTTTACAATAAAGAATAGGTTAGGCATTGTCATGCAGCTTTTATCCATAATGGCAATAATAATGAAATCACTCAGTTGTAACGGTTGTAATTTTATATATATATATAAGTGTTTGGTTAGTTCTAAGCGGCTGTTATGTTTTGGTTTTTCTAAATATTTTTTTAAATATATAAATAATTTGTTAGGGAATCCATATGGATACCAGATATTTACTAAATAAATTTATTGAAGGTGTAAATCATATAAATGTGTATAAATGATTAATTATCTTTTAATAAATAAATTTAAGTATTTTTTTTTTTTTAACTACAAATTATAATTTACAGTTTATTTTATAATTTATGTATAAAATAAATATGATATCTTATAAAGAGAATTCTTACTAACAATTATTATAAGTCACCTTGACTGCAAAGGTTATTATATCCTTTATATTGCTAATATAAGTTTCATTCAAGAAAATTTCCTTTAATAAAAATTTACTATTATTTCAGGTGCTAAACAATATTTCTATGTATTTTTATACAATCTTATTAATAGATGTTATATAGATTGTTTATAATACCATTATAGTTATTTTAAAATCAATTGAAGGTAGATAATATTTTACAATTTTTTTATAATGCTAATATTAGCATTACATAAGCTAGAATAATGATTATGTATTTGACATTTTTTTTTTTTTTTTTTGCTTATTTTATTTATTAAGAATTTTATACCTAAATTTGATTACATTAATAAAACAGGAAAGAAGAAATTGTTATGAATGAAAATATTTCTTAAGAAAATTTTACGATAGAAGCGTGTACTTGATTGAGTTTGTAATCTTTTTTTTCTTTTTATTGATAATAATAATATATTAAAAGTAGAAAATTGTGATAACATTACGATTAGTGCCAGGTGCCACCCACAATATTATTTTCAATTTCTCATATATGTTTTTTCTTTTTCTAGAATTAAATTGTCATTTAAATTGTCTGGAAGATGCTTTTTAACAGAGTGAATTTGACAATCATTTTTATTCTTTCTCACACTAAATATTAATAAATATATTTATAATTTTTATAGAATGGTTTTATTTCCGGAAAAATTATTTAATTATAATTATTTTTCACCTTTTGTAAATTTATAGCAGCTGCATTTATTTATTGTTTTTAATTATATTATACATTGTTTCATTCACTTTTATTTGATATTATTAAATATATTTTCTATATTTATCCTGAATTTATAATTATTACGTATATGGTTTTCTTCATTTGGATTAATAAACGAAACAATTTAATATTTAATTGCGATAAAACATTATGTATATATATATATACATTTAAATAATTGTTTTAAAATAAATCAAAAGGATTATTTATTTATAATCTAATGGTAACATTGTATTTTAATTGAATTATGTACAATTTAATTAAGTATTACTATGAGTATGTAACATCTATAAACATTCTGTTAATAAAAAATGGAAAAATATGTGTTTCTTTTTTTTTTATTATACTTTATTAATGCTATTGACATTTATTCATTATTATTCTGTTTTTGATAGAGTTTATAATTATTGTGTCTTGAAGATGTACTGTTACTATCAATAGTCTTTTTATTTATTTATTAGTTATATTGGTATTTTAACGATTGTTTTATCTATTATGGATTTTTTGCATAACAAAAAATTATTAGAAAAATGCAACAGAATGTAAATAAATATTATTAAAAATAATAAATTGTTCGTAATAATTTTATTGAAGAGGAAAATTTAGAATAAAATCTTAAATGTATTTATAGTTAAAATATATAAATATGTAGGTCATGTTTAGGATATGTTTTATTTGTATAACTCTTAAATCACTTTGAATATAAGTTAAATGTTTAGGTTTAAAGGATCAACGTTTTATTTGAAAAACTACTTGTTACGCGTTGAACTCAAATGCTGGAATTAGTATTTAGAATTAACATTGATGACACCGTGTCGATAAGACATTATCTGCAATTTCTTATAATAAAAATATGTTAAATATTTCCAAAACTTTTTAAAATAATTAGTAATATTAATTCAAAAACAAATACTAGTAGTAAACTGATATCAAGGGAATAATACCGTCAGAATTCATTATATTTTCTTTGTAATAAAATTATTAAAAGCTTGAATAATTAAAAATATAATAAAAGATAGTGCAAGTGACAACCTTTTGAGTGTAGATGCTTTAAATAACAAATCTATTTTTTATTTATTAAGCTTAAAAAGTTTAGTTTTAGATTATATCTTTTAAAATCAAGGAAAATAAAAACGCGTTTCATAGACAATTAAAGACTTTAATCAGTTATTACTTTTGTTTTCAACGGTTTATGTTATTTAAAATTTTATTATAATTTTTCAATAATTCGCTGACAATGTAATAACTATTATTCTGCAAATATTATATAAGAAATAAAATAAAATTGGCTAACAAGTAACGATCAAGTGACTTACTGAAGTCACCAACCAAAAATGTGGTAAACATTTTTGCCATTTATTTCCATTATACCTTACGCATTTTTAAACTTCATCATTAATTCACTCTCTGTGTTTTTATATTTAAATAAAATTTTATTTATATATATATAAAGTATAATAATTTCATGATGTCTAGTCCACAAGTCGCCAATACACTACCTTATTTCTTTTCGTTTATTATTTTTTTTTTCTGTATTTAAATATTATTTTAAAGTAAAATTTTTGGTGAGTCATGACAAGTTAAATTATGTATAATATTTTTTTTTATTATTATTATTAGCAGCTTAAAAAATAAACATATAAAATTGGTTTGTTATGTATGTTTTTAGGGTGATATTTTCATTTATTTTCTATGATTAGTTTGAGAAAAATGTATTGTAATTGTTAAGAAGAATATATCAATGCAATTCCAGCATCGTAGATCAATAACATGTGAGTTAATACAGAGTATTACAGAGTCTACAGCTATTTTTAAGGAATAACATTGATTTGAGCCTGAATAATGTATGCAAATTTATATCAACTCTTCATACTGTTTTAATTGTTTATTATTTTTTATTTAAAAATAATAACGATACGAAATTTTTATAGTAATTTAGAATAAAAAAATGAAAAAAGGAAATATTACTACTGCCGGAAATGGTCGTGAATCTTTAATATCATCAAGGGTGATTATATAATAAGGGTATATTCATAAACAACATGCAGTTCTTAATGATTGTATTTTGGAATTTTTTTCTATAGAAAAAAACAAATTCCAGAAAACCAAATGTTTTTCTATATTTACTATTTATAATCGAATATTATAGCATTAAATAGAATTAATTTATTTAAATAAATAAATAATTAGTTAAGAAAAATAATATTTTTATTGATTAGTTATGGTAACTATATGAGAGGTGTGTAATTATATATATAAATTGTTGCATTAAGCGAAATATATTTTTATTTCTTTTTTTAAATGAGAAATCATAAACCACATAGGTAAGGAAATTAACAGATGGCTAAGGAGACTGAAGGTTTTTTATTTATTTTTTTTTTTAAATAGCTGTTAAATATATTAATTTACAATAATTTATATGGTTTTTCTTAAATTTTTATTTTATTTATAATTTTTTATTGGTTAGAATACAGAAGGAGTATTTTAATAAAATAAATATTATAAACAGTGGTTTTATTTTTTTGAACAAAACAGTTGTATCATCAATTCTACAGTTATAAATATATATATTTTTATTTAATTATTTCAATAGCATAGAGAATAATTAAACAGCTGAAAAACTAATATATTTTATTAGGGTGATTTTAATTTAAAAGTATTTTTTTCGTACAAATTCTGTACACAAATTAACGTACTCAGTTTCTTAATTTCTCTTTAAACAATGTAATTCTATACTAGATACTACATACATATATATTCAAAAACTAACGTTATTTCATTACGGAAATTGATTTATTTATTTATTTTTTTCATTCAATTTTTATTAAATAATAATATTAATAATTTATTTTCAATGAAGCCATGCCCATTCCATTGTACAATGGAAAAATAATTCTTTTTTTTTTTTTTTGATTTTTTAGTTAGTTTTTTTTTTTACTTCTTTTAAAATAATAAACAATAATTAATAAAAAAAAAAGAAATATTAATTAATGTGTGCATAGCAATAGAAATCTATAATAAAATAACCATCGTTCAAAAAAGAAATTGTCCAAAATGCATGATAAATTAAATACAGTGGATGTCAGTTATTGTAATTATAATCAGACGTCCGGAATGAACGTCCTTTTGTAAGATGCCTATTATAATCAAGCGTTGCTATTGTTATCAATTCAGATACATAAATATATAAGCACCCTAAATGCATTGTAACAGTGAAGCTCAGTAAGGTTCGTATAGGAAAATTGTTTGTAAAGAATTTGAAATTCATTATCGGTATGAGTATTTTCTAGAAGAAAAACTATACTAGACTTAAATAAAACGTTTATAATAACCTTTAAATCCTTTAACAAATTGATTGCTTTCTATTATCCGGTAGACTCAACATCATAAACTGTAAACATGCTAATTTAAATAACATAAATGATTAATTTTTCTTAAATATTCCTACGAATATGTGTCACGAAGATCTGAGCGAAGAACATATATAACTATATCCAGGATTTATACATAAATGAGTTCTCAATATAATTAGGCAGTCGTTTAAAATCCATAAACAAATAAAATATATACATTATCTTAAAGTTTATCACACAGTTATAAAGATAATTTTTATCAAAGACTGCAGACTTTAAAGTGATTATTAAAGAAAAATCCTTCACTGTACAAGCATTATGCGAATGAAATGGTTTTTCTATGCTGTGTGTCATCACTGTTCATGAATCATGATGTTAACATTGTTGGATAGTTTTTATATTTGCGAATTACGATAATAAATACAAGCTTTAGATCAAATCAATGATTATCTCTCAAAGTAATTAAATCTAAAGAATTATAACCGTTAAGTTACAGCAAAATTAAAAACGCAGATCCTATTCTAATTACATAGCCAGGATACAACATTTAAAAAAAATAATTTTCTTATATTAATTACTAATGATCATTAGAGTTGAAAATAATTTATTAAAACATAATTATCCAAATATAAAGTTGAACAAAACTGAAGATTATTTAAACACAAGCAACTATTTTCGATAAAATACCCTAAATAAAAACTTTACTTATATAAATAAATTGTAACTATGCAATTGTTAATAATATTTGGGTGATTTTTTAAAATAAATTTACATTTATTAATGAAAAACACCTGCCTGTTTATGCATTTAATGTTATATATATTTTTTTTTATTAATTTCTATTATATTGTTTATAATGTGCTTTATCGATAATTTTAATATTAATAATATAAACATAGTAATAGGGAAATAATAACATAAATATGTTGAAATTGTAATTAAAAAACATATTATTCTGGTAGAAAATTTTCGAATTACTCATACGAAAACATAGATGATTCATAGAAATATACACCTTTTGGTGCGTTGCTGCGCATGTTTTAGACACGTTTATCTGAGACGTTCCGACGCTCCGAAGAAATTTATATGACAAAGAATTAAACATTTGTTGACGATATTTGATTACTCATAAGTCTCATAATTATATCCTTTATTATGGATAATATTAATAATTTTTTATATAAATATTTTACTGAAATAGATTTAAAACAATTTCTAATCATTTTGGTTATATTTTTTTAAGTGAAATTATTCCAGTAATGATTTTTATTGACCATCTGTCTTTTACTAAAAATTATAAAGTGGTAGCATAGCAGCACCCTCGTTTGGTCTATTGAATATGTAATCCAAACATAAAAACTCTTTATTTTGAATCGAGTGCGAAGTAACAGTGGTTAGATCAAATAAAAAAAAGAAAAAAAAACCAACAAAATATTTATAATCACCAGATGTTTATGAAATTGGCAAAAAAAACTACAAAATCAATGCATGCATATACTGTTTCTGTTTTATTTTTTCTGTTATAAATAGATGCTAAATTATTTTTATATTTATATTATTTTAAAAAAGAAATCAAAAATGGTTATTCTTTTTATCCAAAATCAAAAATGCTTTTGATTCATTAAAGATTCGTCATTATTTTGATTTCATAGTTTCACGGTTTTTTTTCTTCATCTAATTTTAGGGTGGACGATGATAGTTTTATATGCAAGTATTCAAAAGTTTAAAAATACTTCACACATTAATATATAAATTTAACAAGAGAGAATAAATACAAAAATATTAAAATTACCCTATTGCACTGTACTAGAACGCGTGCCAGTCCATGCAAACGTTTGCATAACACCCTATATGTGCATGGGTACGTAAAAAAAGAAGAAATTACAGTACAATAAATGAAAATGCGTTTGCTGCAAGTCTTCTATACAGTTGATGCTGTTTTTTGATAAGTTTTATAAAATAATATCGCGAAGGGAAGTTTATTCAAAAGAATTACTGTATTTTGTAGTTGTTCTTACAGTGTACAAAATAAAAAAAGCGACAAATAAATAACAAAGGGGTGGTTGCTCACAACACCAACTAGATTACAATTCTTTTTCCACAATTTCCTAAGGTTTATTCATCGATGTAGTCATTTTACATATTTTTTTTTTTTTTGTTCATAAGTAAAGCTTTAGATTTGTTTTTTTTTTAAATAAATAAAAGGGTAGTTAATTTTGCTTTAATAATATTTATATTTTTTTTTTTTATAACCGGATACTCTAGAATTTAAATTATATGTTATATTATATTTGTCTGTCACGAATTTACTAGTCACTATGGTAGTCATTTTGATAATATTTTTGATTACTAAATTTTTTAAAAATAATTTTATTAATATCAGTAGAATTTGATTTAATTCATTGGAAATGGATAAGAATTGTTTATACCATTCAGCTACTAATTATGCATATCTTAAATTAGTATTATTATTATTTTTTAATTAAATTAAATTCATATACAGAAAATTACATTACGTAATACACATTTATGTATTCAATCATTTTTATTTTATTTATCAACTTCAAAACGCAGATGTATTATGTATTTTATTTCCCCTTTTTAAATATTATGTTATACCTTCATTATATATATAAATATCACTAAAGAAATTTTCATATTGTTTCCCTTTCATTATTATATAATATTGAATAGAGTGAATTTTTGTATAAGAATCTTTACAATATATATAATAAATATGCACCTTAAAGACGACTAGTGTATTCAAGAAAATGTAAAAGAAAGATAAGAGGGCAAGGTTAAGAAAATATATTATTTGGGGTAAAGTGCGATGACTACACTACAATTCATATATATATATAAATAAATGTTTGTGTAACAAGTTGTTTTTTAAATATTTTTCTTTATAAATTTTATTAATGTAGGTCAAGCGCAAAGATGTTTTCATTGTTAAAATTTTTCTTGTGGGTTTTCTTCCAGACTCTTATTGACTGTTTTGAAATTTGTATATAATATATGTAATTCTCTTTTTTACAGATACATTATGTAATTTTTGTAATAAAATATTCATATTAAATGTATTTTATTCACTGATTTTTATATAAATTGTATAATTTTTATTATTATTTTTAAATATTTAATGGAATTAAAGTGTTGTCTTTCATAAAAACACTTCTCTGGATAATGATTCTTAAAGATTGTAATTTTTAAACATGCTTTAATTAAGCAAAAAAACGAACAAGTAATGGTCGTGCTAGACGACTTTATGAAAAAATTACCGAGATTCCTGGATAAAGGAATGATTGATCGACAATTAGATACTTTTTTTTATTTTAGACTTTTCAAAGTATAATTTTTCTTGCCAAAAAAAATGTCATTCATCTGAAATATAGAAGCAAAATAAATGCTATAAATGAAAACTAACCAACGCAAATCAAGGAGTGGAAAATCGATAAATATAATAAACAATAAATACTTGTCTTTATCATAAAATAAGGGTCCTAATATAACTAGGGTCTATGGTTCCGATTTTTTCCCAGCTGTTGTTCCAGGTGCGATTATATATGATGTACAAACGCTGTTATTTATTTTATTTTATTTTTGTTAGTTGTTCTATCTGCTAGTTACTACTTTATATAATCTTTTATATAGAAATTAGGGTGGAATACAATGTTGGGGTGAACGTGATAATATAAACTACAAAAATTTAATTTTGCTTTGTTAATTTACTTATACGGTGTTTATACAAACGAATAATTTCACCAGTCTGTTGAAAACCTTGTATTTTCACGCAGTTTCACCACTGCAATTTCCCTACACCACGTTTTATCGGTTAGAAAAAGTTCAATCACATTGAATTTTATAAAACTGGCAGAACATATACAATTTTATCAATTTTTTTTAAAGAAAATTGATATTTATTTGACACAGTTTTATTAAATGAAATGTAGAACATAAAATTTTTTGTACATTACTTTGTTATCTTTTGCATTTGATAAGAATAAAGGGGATAAATTTAATGAAAATGTTTATAAAGATAACGAAAAGAGGGCATTTTTTTTTTATTTAAATGATTTTAACATCTAATTAGTGTTTAAAAATTAAAATAATTTAATGAGAAATATAATTCCTTTATCAGCTATTTTGGAATAATTTTTCTTATATAATAAATTGTTAAATTGTCCACAAGAACAGAGATATCATAATTCAAATTAATCATTTCATATCTCTATTTGCATTTCACCTATCAATTGAATATAGAATATATTCTTGGTATTCTAATTAGAAAAATACTTTCTAGTTTAATTCCATTCTCAACGAAATCTTGTCAAGACTTGATACCCTGATAAAGGGAATCAATAGCTAATGCAAAGAATTAACGAATAATTAAATAGGGGTCAGTTGTATTAAACTACTAGTAATTTTTTTTAAGTATTACTAAATATAACTAATTTTTCAATTACCTAATAATAGTAGTAGATATAATGCTAATATTAAAAAATTACGTGTTTTATATTTTAAATATCTTAATATTTATTATTTACAGAGAAATTATTAATATTTAAATTAATCATATAATTTTTAAGATCTTAATTATTTAAGTTTAGGCTTTTTTGTTGCGCTTGAAAGTTCCATTTCAATATTTAATTCTTTTAAGACACTAGGTACTCGTTCCAATAAATCATCTTGTGTTAAAGTGAAATCGTTTTCTATCCATATATCTTTTAATTTATTCAATACTACACCAATATTTGGATCTTGTTTTATAATAGTCTGAAAAATATTACCCCTTACTGGAAATTTTGGTACATCCCATTTATTTAGATTCTCATAAATCTCTTTTATTCCTCTATATTTTACTAATTCTAACACCGAACTTTTTGAAGTATTATAACTACCAAATCTTTGGAAGCACATATGCTTGTAAACTCTGGAAGAAAATAAAATATTTACAACGATTTTAAACGTACTAATGTTATTTCAAATATAGTATTATTTACAATAATTCATTCGCGTCCTTATTTACGTTTCTTACTGTGATTAAAAACAAACATAAATCACGTTCATATGCTGAAAATTTTAATCGCTGATGTAACTTTAAAGCATCATTCGTAGAATTTAATAAAGCTGATATTAAAGTTATTGCATTTGGCTCTTCATTAAATAATTTATAATTTTCGCAAACTCTATGAAACTCACTTATATTCATATTATCTGGTAGACCTATAAATTAAAAAATGTTTTTGTTATATGATAAAAAGTGATAATTAAAATTTAAACAATACCAATATATTTTGCTAAATCACATTCAATTATAACAAGCATTATTTCATATGCATAATTGCCTTTCATTATTTTTTTTAATTCACCCCATATTCTTTCTCCACTAATTTTCTCCATACCAATGGAATTAGTTTTTATTGCATTTAAGGTATTTTTATCATGATTATTTGGATTATCAGCAATGCGGCCATAAAATCTGTAATATTATTAATAAAACCGATTATTTACTTAAAATAAAATTAAAAAATTAATAAAAATACCTAAAATAACGTAATATCCGTAGATAATCTTCTTTTATTCTAGTATCTGCATCACCCACAAATAAAATTCTTTTTTTTAATAAATCATCATAGCCATAAAAATAATCGTATACATTTCCATCAAAGTCTGTAAAACTTCTTTTATTATATTGATATTTTAATCAAGATAAAATATATCAAAAAATTACCTAAAAACATTGAATTTATAGTTAAATCTCTTCTATTTGCATCTAAAAGCCAATCTGTGGTAAAATGAACTTTAGCATGACGTCCATCCGTAACAATATCTATTCTTAATGTTGTTATTTCAAAATTTTCTTTATCATTAATACGAGGTGTAATCGTCCCATGCTTTTCTCCATTCATATTTATCATGCGAATATTTTCTGCTTCAAACATATCTTTCATGACAACCGGTGTGGCTGTTGTTGCAAAATCAACATCTTTTGGTGTTTTATTCATAAGTAGATCTCTACAAAAAGATTTTAATTATCTTAAATAAGAATAAATATTTATAAAAAAAAAAACATTTACCTTACTGCACCACCGGCAATTCTCAATTCATGGTTATGTTTTTTAAAAAGTGATATTAATTCCATAAGTTCTGGTGTAAATATTGATTTAAATTCAGGTGTATCTAACTGTTTTACAATAGGATTTAATCGTATTCGTGTATTTTTATCCATTTTTTGATATTTTTCTTTTACAAAATCACATAAATGTTTTTTCTGTTTAGATAATATAAATGTGTATTCTAAATATAACTAATTTGCTGTAAGTTTTTCTTATATTAACTTACATGAGTTAAATTTCTTTTAATTACTAATAAATAAATCTTATTAGTAAAATTATGTTTGAAAAACATTTTATTCAAATATGCATGAACAATGTGAAAATTCAATTTCAAAAAGTATATTTCTTTCAATAAAAAATAAATGTCAAAATACAATAGCAAATCAAATTTTTTTTGAGTTTTCAGCAAACTAAATTTTTAGTACTCGTTTAGTACAGCTGCATTAAAAACAATAAAATTGATATGAAGTTTGTAACAAATATATTACAGTTCGCCAATATCCGCAAATATTTCGGTCATGGTATATTTCTTTGTAATATTTTAAAGAATTTTTATATTTTTTGATCATTGTATTATTAGTATTTGAAGTTTGAACTACAAGAGATTTATTTAAAGTATATTTTAATATTAAAAAATTTGTGAAAGTCATAATTTTAAATTGATATATATTTATTAATTAATAGTCAAAAAAATTCAAATTTCATTTTTCAATTAAAAATTAATCTAAGTAATCAGGTAAATATTCATATTTTTATATATTTTTAAAACAATTGGTCGTCTTTCCTAAAAAAATTTTTAGTCAAGTCTTATATTTATTCTTAAACTAAAATTATTAATATTATTCAGGTAGATTTTAAGAATATATGTTTATTTAATTTCTTTTTAATAACATTTAAATTTAAAATCGATAATAGTTTATTGTTAACTAAATGTAATTGAAAATATAAAAATTGTAATATTGTCGGCCATATTTATTTTCTTTGTTCTACGACAATGAATAATGCTGACTCACACAAACATTCTAGATAGTTCTTTGTGTAGATTACTGTTTTTATTAACATATACTACGAAATTAAATGTATTTCATAACATATGCTAACATATATTTCAAAATTTAAAAGATTAAAAACATAAAAATTAATTGATTTTTTAACTAATAAATAATTTACGTACAGAAATGCAGATCTTTGTGAAAACTTTGACTGGAAAGACCATCACATTAGAAGTCGAAGCATCCGACACAATCGAGAACGTTAAGGCCAAGATTCAAGACAAAGAGGGTATCCCACCAGACCAACAACGTTTGATCTTTGCAGGAAAGCAATTGGAAGATGGTCGTACTTTATCCGACTACAACATTCAAAAGGAATCAACCCTTCATTTAGTTTTACGTCTTCGCGGTGGTATGCAGATCTTTGTGAAAACTTTGACAGGAAAGACCATCACATTAGAAGTCGAAGCATCCGACACAATCGAGAACGTAAAGGCCAAGATCCAGGACAAAGAGGGTATCCCACCAGACCAACAACGTTTGATCTTCGCAGGAAAGCAATTGGAAGATGGTCGTACTTTATCCGACTACAACATTCAAAAGGAATCAACCCTTCATTTAGTTTTACGTCTTCGCGGTGGTATGCAGATCTTTGTGAAAACTTTGACAGGAAAGACCATCACATTAGAAGTCGAAGCATCCGACACAATCGAGAACGTTAAGGCCAAGATCCAGGACAAAGAGGGTATTCCACCAGACCAACAACGTTTGATCTTCGCAGGAAAGCAATTGGAAGATGGTCGTACTTTATCCGACTACAACATTCAAAAGGAATCAACCCTTCATTTAGTTTTACGTCTTCGCGGTGGTATGCAGATCTTTGTGAAAACTTTGACAGGAAAGACCATCACATTAGAAGTCGAAGCATCCGACACAATCGAGAACGTTAAGGCCAAGATCCAGGACAAAGAGGGTATTCCACCAGACCAACAACGTTTGATCTTCGCAGGAAAGCAATTGGAAGATGGTCGTACTTTATCCGACTACAACATTCAAAAGGAATCAACCCTTCATTTAGTTTTACGTCTTCGCGGTGGTATGCAGATCTTTGTGAAAACTTTGACAGGAAAGACCATCACATTAGAAGTCGAAGCATCCGACACAATCGAGAACGTTAAGGCCAAGATCCAGGACAAAGAGGGTATTCCACCAGACCAACAACGTTTGATCTTCGCAGGAAAGCAATTGGAAGATGGTCGTACTTTATCCGACTACAACATTCAAAAGGAATCAACCCTTCATTTAGTTTTACGTCTTCGCGGTGGTATGCAGATCTTTGTGAAAACTTTGACAGGAAAGACCATCACATTAGAAGTCGAAGCATCCGACACAATCGAGAACGTTAAGGCCAAGATTCAAGACAAAGAGGGTATCCCACCAGACCAACAACGTTTGATCTTCGCAGGAAAGCAATTGGAAGATGGTCGTACTTTATCCGACTACAACATTCAAAAGGAATCAACCCTTCATTTAGTTTTACGTCTTCGCGGTGGTATGCAGATCTTTGTGAAAACTTTGACAGGAAAGACCATCACATTAGAAGTCGAAGCATCCGACACAATCGAGAACGTTAAGGCCAAGATCCAGGACAAAGAGGGTATCCCACCAGACCAACAACGTTTGATCTTCGCAGGAAAGCAATTGGAAGATGGTCGCACTTTATCCGACTACAACATTCAAAAGGAATCAACCCTTCATTTAGTTTTACGTCTTCGCGGTGGTATGCAGATCTTTGTGAAAACTTTGACAGGAAAGACCATCACATTAGAAGTCGAAGCATCCGACACAATCGAGAACGTTAAGGCCAAGATCCAGGACAAAGAGGGTATTCCACCAGACCAACAACGTTTGATCTTCGCAGGAAAGCAATTGGAAGATGGTCGTACTTTATCCGACTACAACATTCAAAAGGAATCAACCCTTCATTTAGTTTTACGTCTTCGCGGTGGTATGCAGATCTTTGTGAAAACTTTGACAGGAAAGACCATCACATTAGAAGTCGAAGCATCCGACACAATCGAGAACGTTAAGGCCAAGATTCAAGACAAAGAGGGTATCCCACCAGACCAACAACGTTTGATCTTCGCAGGAAAGCAATTGGAAGATGGTCGTACTTTATCCGACTACAACATTCAAAAGGAATCAACCCTTCATTTAGTTCTACGTCTTCGCGGCGGAATTTAAACTTTTGTATTTAGAATAAAAGAATTTTAAAATTATGTTCAATGAAAATTAATAAATACTTTTTGCAACAATTAACAAAATTGTTCTTTATTATTTAATTAAGGTTGAAGGCAAATTTTTTACAAGATGTTGTTTTTCACATATTTTTACCAGTATTGTTCTATCCATTGACTTGGAGAGATTCCTTTGTTAATTACATATCTCATTTAACATTCAAATCCATATATATTTCATAACCATAACAGTGCACTGTGTGTTTTTGACATTTCATATATATTTGAGTAAACTGGAAATCGGACAAACTTAATAATGTTACTGTATTTTTAACAGATGGCGCACTTTCCACACTATAGTATACATTTCTAACCAAAAAAAACTTGTTTTTATTTCTTGTGTCATCATGTCGTCGTAATGACTTTTAATTATTATAATTAATAAAGACAAATTATACATATTTTTAACTTAATGAATTTAAAATTGTTTTGTCTGTCTAGTGCTAGTGTTATTAATTTTACAATATTGTTATAAAAATATTTTGCGTAATTAATATTATAAAATAAAATCTGATTAGGAACATCTAAAACGTCTCTTGCTTTAATAATGGAAGAATATAATGAAAACGAAAAAATTAAACAGAAAAAAAGAGAACGTATTTTAAAATTAGGTTATAAACCACAAAAAGAATTGTATTGCAATAAGGATTTACCATATTCACATTTATTGGACGATGAGTCTCAACAAATGCTATATGACATTAAGGAATGTTTAGGTAAAGCGGTTGCACTTAGGGACATGAATCCTGGTATTGGAATTGCTGTAACTAATTTAATGAAGTAAGTTAGATATTCATTTGTTTTAAGTTGGTTGTAATTTATTTGTAATATATTTTATTTAAAGGTATATTAAGCTCTTTGGCTTAAAATTTTCCAAGGAGGATCATGTTAAGTTTATACACATTCTACTTGAACTAATGACAATAGAGCATTTAGAACCATCTAAATTAAATAAATTTTGTTTAGCACTTTCATCTTTACTTAGGTAGTTATTAAATTTAATAAATTCTGCTTACATATTATTAACAAATTTTCTTTTATCACTTTTTAAAGAAAAACAGATTGGTTATCTCCGCAAGATTTACAAATTGATTGGAAACCGTTATATAATTTAAGTAAATTAATTCTTATTAAAAATTGTAATAAAGGAGAAATGATGAGATATTTTTCGTAAGTTAACCGTTTATATAGACACATATATATATATATATAAGTTCTTTTGTAAAATATTTTTAAAAATATACCTTTACATTTTTTATGTTTATTCTTAATAAATTAAATATAAATATGAAAATACAAAAATTTATAGGAAAGGTATTGAAAGCAAAGGGAATTCTTCTTTCTCTGATATGATAAAAACTGCTGCAGAATATGGATTTGATATTTCATCCTATTTGGAAGCAGAAGAATCGTAATAAAATATTGCTTTTATGGTTTATGGTTGCTTTTGGTTTATGATAGTTATATATAAATAGGTGATAGAGTAAAATTATTTTGGTTTTACATAAGAAAGAATTTTTTAAAATATAAAACTAAAGTTTTATAATCGTATTTCTATCGCGTTTTGATTCTTCAACATTTATATATTTTAAATGTATATGTAATATAAATAGTTAATAAAAGTTTTTTTTTCATTTGAATTTAGGTCACTGGAAGCAAATTTACAATATGTTATTCAGCAATGTTCACCGTAAGAATATTTATAGAATTTTTTTTAGATACATTTTTGATAATTTGGTTTTTTTTTTTAGATACTTTTCAAAGGAATCGACACAAGAAATTTTAGATGAAATTTATCCAACATTAGAACCACATGACATTGGCAAATCTTCAGCAACATTTGATTTATTATCAATATTTTTAAATCATATGGAAGGCCATGAAATATGGTTTACACATTTTATGCAATTATGGGATTCATATTCGAATCCACCATGGAATGTTGATATGATGAATCTCATTTCATCAATGAGTAGTCAAAATATAGGACTTATTGATTGGGAACCATATCTATCAGTAATGTTTACAAGAATATTACGTGCAGTTGATTTACCAGTTTCATATAAAAGTATTAAAAGTAATAGAAATCAAAATTTATGGGCATCATCAGTAGTGGGTATGTAATTAATTTAATTATTTATTTAATCTAAATAATTTATAATAAATTTTCAATATAGTTTGGATTGTTGCAACATTGGGACCACATAGTTCAGTACAAGATCATTTAACAAAGTTTTTAGGGGTATTAGAATCATATTTACATCCAGCTAATTTAGGAAAATGGGTAAATTACATTGGCGATATATTATTCCTTTTACCAAAATATTTTACGGAAAGACTTGTATTTGAAAGATATAGAAAACATCCATGGAAAAAACAAATTCCAGGTTAATTAAAAAAATAATTAATGGTTTTTTTTTTTAATTATGTATAATGAAATTTCTATTACAGATGATAAAAAGTTGACTGAAGAATGTATAACGAAATTTGTTGAATCTATGAAAGTAATCTCGTTTCGTGCTATGTATTCAAGAATTTATAAAAATGACGTTTCAAAGATTTTTAAATATTTAGCAGATCTTAGACCAGAATTAATTATTCCAGATATTATTGATAGAGTATACTTGACATTAGATTCAGTAACTGAACCTCATAAAATGACTGCAACACTTCCTTGTTTAGTTGCTGTAGCTAGAGCAATGGTATCAGGTAATTTACCCATATAATTATTCTTTAAGTTAAATACATTTTTCTTTTGTGTTTACAGGACATAATGGTTATACACAAGGAAGAACCCACATTATACCAATACTATTTGCAATACTGCCAGGAATTGATCCTAATGATTTTAAAAAGACATCTGTTACGCTACATTTTTTAACATTATTCGCTCTCCTTGTGCCTATAGTTGATTGCTCAAAGGCACATTTATACTATGATGATCTCACAGATGAAGAATCACTTTTATGTGAACAAACTGCCGATTTTGAAAGTTTTATACTTCAATTTTTGGATAGAATTTTTGTTTTAATTGACGCTAGTGCAGTAGAAAATATAAGGATGGAACAAACGGATTTTGATAATACTAGATCAAGATTAGAGAATATTTCTGAAGCTTTAATACACTCGTGTAGTCATGGTATTTTAGGACAATGTTCAGATGTACGTAATTTTAATGAAATTTTGAAAATACTTTTGTTATATTTTGTTCTTAAATTATAGGAAATATTAAGTGCGGCTTCACAAAAAGTAATTGATTATGTTAAGAATCATATTCTTGAACCAAAGGTTGCGGGACCATTTTTAGGAAGTCTTCTAAGAGTACTTTGTCGTGTAAAGGGTAAAGAAATGCTAGAAAATATTGTGCCTTATCTGGTAGAAACAATTCAACAATATATAGATGATAATGGAAATATAAGCACTTTAGACAAACAAAATGATGAAATTTTATATTATATATTATTACTCGGAAATTCAATGAAAGGCAATCCGAATTTCACAAAAAACTATATAGATATGGTCCTTCCAATAGTTGACCAAGTTATCAAATTTAAATGTAAAATGGTAACGAAAGCAATAGCAAATTTATTACTTAATTTATTATCAAATTTATCAACTGTACAATCTTTGGATATTCAAAGTTTGCCAGAAGCCTATAATAAGCCGTTGAAAGAATTTTTGCCTATACGTCATTGGGGTGCTAAAATGAAACCAGATTCAAAAATAAATTGGTATGTTCCAGATGAAACTAGTCGTCAATTATGTGAAAAAGTTATTCATCGTTATTTATTACCATTACTTGAGTCCTTTGAAAGTTATATTAGAAATGAAAAGACTCTCAGTAGAGATGAAATACAACGAGACTTGTCAATACTGGTTGTACTTTTAAGATGTGGTAATTTTCTACCTAATTGGAATGATGAACCACTTACTGAACTAATTGAAACTTCAGTTCAATTGAATAGTTTAAATATAACAATTGGATTCAATGATAAAATTATAACTATGCCTGATGGCTCTAATGTTCGATTAGCTGTTGCACGTACACTCTTTAAACTTCAAGATAAAATATTATTATCGTGCGAAGATGATACCAAATCACTTCGATATATTCTATTGGTGTGGGAAAAACTCCATTGTCGCAGACATTATAATACCTCATTTGATTCACAGATGAAAAATTATAACAATACAAAAATTTTTCAAGATTATAAATTAACTCCTTTTAAAAGAGATGTCCGTGCAATTACAATAACTCGTGTACTAATACAACAAGATTGCCGTGATGAATTAAGTCCACCGGTTTTCACAGCGGTGCATCGAGATATAATGTTTAAAATTTTACAACTAGGCACACATCGTTACAGTGATATTAGGGCATTAGCACAATCGTTATTATTTAATATGTTTAATATATATGGATTTTCATATAGATGTATTTTGGATGAGATTGTAAAATACTTGGAATTAGATACTGAAGAATTTCATGATTCTGTAAAAGGTGCCTTATATATTTTATTTGGTGTTAAACGAATGCGATTAATTGCTAAACATGATTGGGACTGTGTCGAAAAACTGTGGTTGGCCCTATTAAAAGCCAAATTTTCAGAAAAACCATCAGTAATGCTATTGATTGACGGTATTACTGATGCAATTCATAGAGAATTTCCGACACTTACAATTGCATTAAATATACCAAAAAATATTGTGGATTTGGGCCTAGATTTATTACCAAATCAAAATATAATCAATGCAACAGATATACAAAATGGACAATTAAAATTGGAACGTAAAAATGAAGAAAATACTAAAAAATATTTTTTTATAGTAAATTCCATAGTGCAAATGACTGAGAATAAATTAGTAAATTGGCGATATTATATAATGTCATCGAAAATGATTCACAGTTTAGTACATCCACAAATAAAATATCCAAAAGAAGTTGCTAGATATTATGTTAATAATTTAATAAATGAATCATTAGAAGAACGTAAAATTGCTTTACGTATTGTAATTTATGTTTTAAAACAACAAAAACGGGAACATATTAAAGTTAAAATCGATCCATTTGCAATGCATGGACTTCCTACACCAACTGGCTTTTTAAAGCCAGGAATGAGAACAGATAATCGTTGGTTACAATATGATGTAAATACAGTACCAAAAACACAAAAAGAATGGGATGAACCGAGATATGTACACAAGTGTCGGGGATTCTTTGGTTGGCCTAAAGATTTTAGTGTTTATGCACCAAGTATTCAACAACCTAATATAGATAGACAACGTGACGAAATGAATGATGTTGAAAAAGAAATATTTGATTTCTTCGCAAAAGCTGAGAATTGGAATAAATTAATGGAATTTTGGTCTTTGGAAGAAAAAAAAGGAAAAGATAAATTTAATCGAACCAGATTTACATTAATAAAAGTATGTTTTTACTTCTAATAGTCAATCAACTGAAGGTTATTAATAATAATTTAATTTTTCTTTTTTTTTTGTAATAGATGATTTGCAATAGTTATGGCGATTTGTTTTTAGAATATTTATTACCAATAATTAAAAATCGTTTGTCAGATAATAAAAATACTGATAATAATCATCGATGTGTAGCTGAAGTTATTTCAGGTATTATACGCGGTGCTAAACATTGGTCTTATGAGAAAACGGTGAAATTGTATAATGAATTAATACCAATAATTCGTGAAGCATTAAATAATATAACAAGTGAAACTGATATGTACTGGGGAACATGTTTTGCAACAGCCTCCGAGGGAACGGACCCGAAACGACAATATTGGTTACATGAGGTAATGCATTAATTTCGTTAAAATAAAATTTTAGTTAATAATTTTTTTCTTTTTTATATATATATATTTTATAGACTTTAATGGAAGATCCAATAAGGGAAACGACTAGTTTTATAGATTGTAGCCGTATTTATTGTTTACAAGGTTCATTTAATCAACATGTGTGGAGAATGAACACAGTTGCACATCGTTTATTAAGTATAATTACAATTTTGCTAAATAATTTTTGATAAATTTTATTGAAATTATTGTTTATTATTTTATAGGATATTTTCAACCATTTCTTATGCATCGTTTTCAAAACGTTAGAGAACGTCTTGGCAGTATGCTTATTAATATTTTTGAAGCTGATTTACAATTTCCAGGTGGTAGTGAACCTGAATGTCCCCGTATTAAAGATATAATTACAGAATTATTGCCTAGATTACAAATTTTACTTAAAGACGATACAATTAAATCAAAAGGTTTTTGTTTTTCTTATTTGAAATTAAATTTATTTAAGAATATTATCAATTTATCGTTTTATTGATTTTTTATTAGACGATATGGATACAGGGGACAGTACAATAGCAGAATGTAATGAGGAGTATGACGAAGCTGTAAGATTATTTAAAACAAGTAATTATTGAAAAATGTTTTAATAATTTTAGTTTAAATACTAATAATAATATTTATTTTTAGTATTACTATGGATAGTTAATATGTTACATCGTTTATCTAATGGTAGTAAAATCGAATATTTTGAATTGTTACCATTTGCTTGTCGTTTAGAACGATGTGAACAAGATACTGAATTAGTAGAACTTTGTACTTCATTTCTTGCATTCACTGCACAAGCATTTACAATGCCTGATTGTTTTGAATTAGCTTTAAATAAAATATATAATATATCATTATTTTCATCATGGTCTGCAAGATTAGCTGTCATTGATGTATTACAGGTTATGGTATTTCATAATATGCCAATTGCAATAAGTAATAATAATTGGATTGAGAAAATACAAGTTATTGTATTAAAATTATTAGAAGATCCTGTCTTAGACGTTAGAGAGAAATCAGCTCAGGTATTTATAGATTATTTTTTTGTTAGTTTTTATTTATTTTTATAATTTATTGTATTTTCTTTTTAAAGGTGTTAGGTGGTCTTATACATTGTTCCCTTTTACCACATACAGAAAATTTATTAAAATCACTTAAAAATAAATGTAGAACAAATTTAAATAAGAATGGTGTTGAGTATGTATTTTGTATTATTTTTTTATTAATTATTTGTTAATTAATCTGTTTTAATTTTTATTATAATTAAGTTATAACAATGATATCAATCCTATTGATGCGGTTAGAATACGTCATTCTGGTGTTCTTGGAATATGTGCTTTTATAGCTGCATATCCATATGATGTGCCTGATTTTCTACCAGGATTATTTGCACAGTTAGGCGAACATACGTCTGATGCACAGCCAATTTTGGTAAAATTTAGATTTAAAATTAAACGATTTTTATAATTAAATTTAATAAAATTTGTTTTTTTTTTTTATAAAAAAAGGCAACAATCAGAAAAACAGTTGGTGATTTTAAACGTACCCATCATGAAAATTGGGCTTCACATCAGCTTAAATTTACCGAGGATCAATTAAATGTATTAAGTGATTTGACTGTACCACCGTCATATTATGCTTAGTAGATTAATATATATTTTTAAAATTCCTTCATGAAAACAAAACAATAAATAAACACTAACTTAGCTTACATTTTAAGTGATTATGCAATAATAATTATATTTTAGGGTAAGAGGACAACCAATATATATATATATATATTTTGTAATACAACTGAATTTAAATAGTTTTTTTTTTTTATTAGTTAATGTTTATATTTTATATTATTAAGGTTTAAATTATATATTATTAAATGATTGGTAACGTATAACGTATTAAAATAAAACAAAATATTAAGTTTTCAGTAGTAAAATAATATAATTAAAAAATTTCATAATTAGTATATAGGAACGGCGGGCTTTATTTTTTATAAAGAATAAATTTAAATGAAAATAAATTAATTTCTTGTTAATTGTAATAAAGTTTTGTTTATCAATAAATTTCTTATAATAAAAAAATAAAAACTATTTTTGTATAAATTTCTTTCAAATACAAGAATATTCCATTTCCTTGTCATTTTGTTATTGTTATTTAATTGTTAATCATTTTGTATCTGTATCTATGTCTATCTTCTGCAAAATTATATATGTAATCAAAACTATGTTTAATCAGTTTATATTTATGATAAATTACTGCTTATGGAAATCTATTTCATTCAGATAGGTTGTCAGAATAGACAAGTATACTTTAGAATTTTACCCTTTAATGATATTCTACATTTTCTACTTGGTTATGGTGTATTACCTTTAGGCTGTTTTAGAAAATTGTACAAACTTTTCTAATGATTCACTCTATTTGGGTGTAACACTCTGTTCGTGTATTCAGTTTGCATTTTATTTATAATAAAAATTCATATCTTTACATCGATATATTTAGGTGTAATAATCTTGCAGATTTAGTGCACTTACCTTAATTATACATAGGATAAATTCCCCAAAAAATAACATTTATTGTGTTTGATATACAACTAGATATACCAAGAAACTATAAATATTTCTGGAAATTTCTTTCAGAAAACTTTTTCTAGAATTGTTAAAGTGATAAAAGTCAACTAATCGTATCATTATGCCTCATTTCCATTAAATAATTAATTTTTTTTTGTTTCTCAATATATATATATATATAATTTAAGCATACAAAAGTTCAATATTATTTTCAAAACATAAATTAACGTTGATACTCGATATATTAAATAAAGACTTCTGAATTTAATGACTACAGTAAAGACAACAGGTTTTGTTATTTAGTCAAATTGTGTTAAATTTTCTCTTAAATTTATATATAAAATATATATAAATTTTATTATATAAGAAATAACACCATAGTTATTTTATATAATTTAATGGAATAAAGTAAATATATATATATATATATATATATTTATGTATATACATAATAATATAGAAATATATCTTTGTAAATACAATTTACGTGAAATAATATAAAACATTATTTATATACAACAACTGTTAGAAACATTAGTTTCACAATTAATTGCAACTAATTTTCACTAATTTATTGGTTATATGTATATACACAATATGTTCCTTAGTGCTTCTCACATTATTTTCTATCAAATTTGTTCTAGGTCAAACCATTTCCAAGCATGATACATGCGTTCAAAGTATATATGTATCTTATTGTTAATCTCACTATAAGATAAAACAAATAATACTTTTTATACCTTTATTATATTAGTTTTTTTTTTTTGGTATTATTTCTTTATCTACCTGTAATTAGTTTAAGTTAAAGAAACATAAGACATATAATTGTATTATTTTTTGTTTTTTTATATTAAAATAAACATTTTTTATCATTATAATAATTTATTTCTTTTCTTAAAATTGTTTGTTATATAAATATACTATCGAGTGTTGTATTGGTTATATTATCAAAATTTATTTAAATCTTAGAAAATTTTCTATCATTAATAATATTGCTGTATATACATATCCAATGTGATCTTAGAAGAAAATCTTATGCAATGTCATTTTGTTTATCCCAAATAATTATAATATTATTTTGATGACTTTTTATATATATATATATATTTTTATTCTTAGTTTAATAAAGCGAATAATAATATTTTTTTATATAGAGAAATGTAGAATTTTCTATTATCACTGGATAATCATTTATCTCTTTGGATTATATATTATATAAAAGAGAACAAAAATATAATATACATACTATATATCATTAAGTAGATAATCACTTCATTATTAATATCAATAAATCAGATATCCTGTACACTTGCTGTCCTCAGTATAACGATTTATAATGAATAATGAAGTTCTATGTATTTTATTTTTTAAGTGGAAAAATAAAAAAAAGTTTCGCTTTTTTTTTTTTTGATAATCTTATAACGAAAAGTGTTTTTATTTTATTATTTTTTACGATAAAACGAAGTCTCGTGTTTGCTTTATTATTTTTTTTTATATTAAATTCTTCTTTAAATTATTTGGATAAAGTGCTAAGATGTCAAATAATATTTTTATTTCAGAAAAACTTTTATAAATTAAATATTCTGATTGAAAATTGTGTATTTTAGTGATAATCTATAATCTAAAATTTATTATAATCTTTGTATTTTCTAGTAATTATAAGATTGTCTAAAATTGAATCGTTTTCTAAGGAATTTATTAAATCTTAGTTATTTGTCTAAAAAGATTAGAATAATAGAATTTTAACTACTTATCTTAGTTTATTTCTTATAAAATATTTTTTTAAATCATTTCCTAATCAACAAGTAACATATTTTTGATTTCTTTAAATTTACTATCATTTAGTTAGTAAAAATTATCTAAACTAATACATAATATTTATTATAAAATGATTTATAAATTCTTTTTGTTATTTAAAGAAATCGCACAGAGTGGCTTTAGAATAATTTATCAATACTTTTGATGATATGAAACAGTGGTTTTCGACATATAGCTTGACATGTCTAAATACATGTGAATATTGGCTTTATTATAAAATATTATAAATTGATGAAATCCTGTATTAACACACCAGTAGCAACAATACAAAATGAAAAACTTATTTAGAGCATTATTCACAAAAAAGAAAGAAAAAGAAAAGTAATTTCAAGTTTTTTTTTTTAAACGGAAACAACTGGCGTATGCTTTATTTTTTAATATATTTAAATTGACATGTTTAGAATTAACGATCATCGTTAAGTCATCCTGTTAGTATTTAAAATTACATTAGCAATATTTAGGAGTTAAAGTGAACAACCAGCCAGTGATAATAAATGATGCCTTTAGAAGGACTCAAACTAAGAACATGCAGCTCAAGTATGTTACCATTATGGGAGTTTACAGGATTATTTATAAAAGCTTAAATAGTTGGGCAAGTCTTAAAAAATGTGAATACGACAACTTTTTAATATCATTATCGCTATTATCCGCAACATTTAGAAAGAGTGCAACAGCTCTAGCATAGGGTCCTGTAACTTAAGAATAAAATAATAATAAAAATGAATGAAAATTCGATTTTAAAAATCCTTTTTTATCTTATAAATTAAGTTATTTCATCATAATCCTGTTCATATACTCGACATCTTGCAAAGGGTCTGTCAAGAAGCCACCTGGTATTTAGAATTGCGATAGGATGTGGCTTATTTATTTAAATTCAAAGTGAAAATCAACAAAGAAATATAAAATTTACTTTAGAACGATTTTCTTTTTTTAATAAACGGAAAACGATCGAATAGAAATATAAACAAACAGTAATCACCCCATATATTAAAAAATAAAAATCAGATCCGCCTCATACATGCTAAAATTAAACTTTGGTGTCAGTTAATTAGTAAGGAAATAGGAAGGCTTACCCATTGTAAAATTGCCACTATCAAAACTTTTATTCATTTATTTCCACCTCGTGGCTACGAGTTTTCCTATAAACTTTTATTTTTTTTTTTTTTTTTGGAAATATAAAGAACAAGTAGATAACCACATCAAAAATAGGGTAGAAAGACGACAACTGGAAATAAAAAAAAAAAAATTAATTTAATTTCAAACCAACACACTGAGGACAAAAGTGATTGATTTATGATTGTGAAGGGTATGAAAACCAATTTCTATTTTATTAAATAAAATCGTATAGTTAACTACATAAAGGTGGATGAATGGCTTTGATGATTTTTTTAGCTTAACATATGATAATTTTTGTTTTTTGGTTTATTAGCTCTAATATTGTCTTTATATAATTGCATTTTTTTTTAATTTTAATTTTTATATATATATAATTATAAACAATATAAATACCTATTGATAATCCATTTGAGCTGTCAGTGTACAGTTATCTAACCATCAATGTTTATGTTTGTTTTACGTTAAAACTGAAACGCACCAGAGAATATAGAAAATAAATTACAAACGTGCAAAAAAGTATTTGTTATTTATTATTATTTATTTATTTATTCACTGTTTTTTTTTATCATTTCTAAACAATATAATAGGTTTGATTAATAATAAAAGATAAAAATCATCTTACTTATTCCTTTGGATATATCTTCAATATTGTTTTTCTTGTTTTTCTATGTTACCAGGTAGTTATTAGCCAGTGAAATACAGTAGATTTATGTAAAAAGCGTGTTCATCATCTTAGAAGTTTTTTTTTATTATTATTTGTATTTATTTATTTGATTCATTTATATATATTTTTGTTCAACGAGCTGATAATATTCGAAGGAAATATTTTGATAACCAAATAAACAATAATAATAATAGTGAAGTTTGAACGTTTGATGTCCCTGAGGAAATTTACTATAGGTCCAGATGAATAATGAGGGACTAATATTTCTTTTACGCAATATCTATATATTTTTATTTTGTTTTTTAAAAATTTTTTAAATAGAAATTTTCTTTTCTTTTATCTGAATTTCTATTTTTATTTTTTATAAGGAGATAATTTTTGATTTTATCACATTTTATGATAAGAGTTCTTTTGCTTTTGCTTTACGCTTTATTTATTTTTTTTCTTGTAACAACATAAAGTGTCATTATCGGATTATTATTATTATTTTACCATAATCTTAACGGGTAACATTGTATATTATGTTTAGTGAAAATGAAAGGGTACGAATAGGTTACTTAGTTGATATTTTATTTCATACATGATCATTGGTTTTAAGTAGAATAAAATTTATTTATTTTCACCATTATTTTGGGGTAAGGTATAAAGTTTTCTTTTCTTTTTAATGTCCTTTTTCTTAGTAGTTTATAACTTTACCTTATTGTTTATAAATTATAATAAAGAGAAATGCAGACTCATTAAAAACACAAAATTTTTTTCCTGACTTTAGAAAAAGCAAACTTAAGGGACTTAAGACTTATGTATCCTGATTATAATATCGCCTACACACATTAAGTGTTAATGTTTATAAATATTTTGTTTTATTTTTCATTGATTTATTGTGTGTGTGGCTGTGGACATTTTATCACTTGTAATAGAAATATTTTGTCAATGAAAAGGTAAAAGTTTGTCCTTAAAATTTCCATTTTATAAAAGAAATATTATTTTACATATAAATATATATTTGAATAGAAATTTACTAAACTTGTTTCATTGCTTATAAGAAGAATTATTTACTTGTTATCAAGACAAAGTCAAGTGTAATGAAAAAGTGGTAAGATTATTGTAAATACCATTTACTGAATAAGCATTAAACTATTTGACGGGATGGAGAAGGACTAAATGAATCTATACAAATTAATAATTTAAATATTTGATTGAAAAGGTATAAAATAGTTAAACATAAAATCTATAAAAATACTTACCAGTAACTTTTGTATTAAAATTTTACATTGAAATTATCTTTTATTCCAAAAGAAAAAAAGAAAAAACTTTCTCTTTAAAATTCTTCTAAACGACGGAAATAATATTAAATAATAAAAAAAAACTTACATTAATTTTCTTGCAACATAAGAGCGTACGTCCAAAACAATTATTCTATCAAACTATATAAATAATATTAAATTATTTATCAATTTTAACAAATATTTAATTTTTATACAATCAAAATATTAACAGAAGAAAAAAAACGAACAAAAAACACAGACAAGTGCGATATAATTTTTCAATAGCAGCCAGTAGCAAAAAAAAAAATTTATTATTATTTCTGGTTTCAATAATAAATAACAATAAAATGTTCTCTGTAATAACAAAGGCGCACCCTAAAAGCACGATGCGCTAAATAAACCCTCCAAAAAAAAAAAACTGTATATAACAATGAATGATAAAAAAAGAAGAAAAAAGTAAAATAAAAATATCAGGGGTGATTTGCGTTTTATTATATTTTCGTTGAACTTTGATATAAGTACAATGTTGCATGTGATAATAACACCATACCATACTACCCATTGTTGTCATTACTTCTGTAGTAAGGTGACCAATAATATAACAATACATTTACCCATATTGTTGCTAGTAGTGATTCGTTACTTTTGCTACCTACCTATCTACTACCTATCTTTAAAGTAACAATGATGAATAATAAAAAGAAGTTATAAGAAAAACGAAAATTTTATTATTATTATTTTTATAAAGATAAGAGAAATAGAATTTTCTTCTATTTATTTATATTTTTTTAAGGATAATTGAGTGTTCAAATCACAAACAACATAAACTAGAATAATAAATTATAATTTTTTACACTTTGATTTTCTATAAATAAATAATTAAATATTACATATACATAATACTTAATTATGTTAAAAATTTTCACTATTTTGCATAGAATTTAATTGATTTTTTCATTTTAGTTTCGCTTTTTCTTTATTCTCATATAAAATATAGTATCATTAATTTGTATAATCAAGATGATATTGTATTTTTTTAATCGGATTTAAATATTAAATATACAAATAGAGAATATTTTATTTTAGATTTTTTCCGTTTTTATGATGCTTCATTAAAATTTTCGGTATTAATTTTTTTAAATCGGAAAAACTTTTAAAATATGAACTGGGAACTTTAGAAAAAAAAGAAAAATAGTTTTTATAGTTTTAAGCCTTAATGGAAAATTCTGTAATTCTGAATTTTATAATAAATAAATTAATAAAATTAATTTTTAATGAAGATCTGCTGAATAATCAACTGTCTGGGCAAGTAATATAGTTTTTTATTGACAACAGATTTTTGTTTGTTGTTCTATGAACTTGTTTTTAACTTTTATGAAGTAAATCTGTAGGATTGTGATGGTGAACCTAGGAACAGTGGGTCAGAGACTGAACCGTGCAGACTTTTTAACTTGATTTCCAAAGTAGAAGCAAAATGTCTGAAATGTAGTGCAGATAATAATGATCCCACACGGAAAATTGAAAATATTATATTAAACGTATGGGAAATTCCTTATCAAATAATTTTGAATCAATGAAAAAACTTGCAAATGCTCTGTTAACGATATTTGGGCTTCCATATTCGTTTGAAAAATTCTTTTCTCTAATGAATATTGTAAAATCTTTCAACAGAAATAAACTTAGTGATGAATTGACTGAGAAATGCGTTGAACGCATGAATACGGAATATGAGTCTAATATTAAAAACCTAGCTGAAACAACCCAGTCTTCATAAAGATCACTGGTATTGTAAGAAATAACTAAGAAATAATTAACAAAATTTGACCAACTTCCAGAAAAGGTTCACCATCACTGTTATAGGAGTAATCACACTAAATTTAAATAATATTAAATTTTTAAATATTAAATAATTTGCCATTATAAAGTGAGTAGTGGTCTAATAGTTCAAAATTACACAACAAATATGTTTATTTTTATACATTTTTATCTGCTTTCAACTTAGTTTCATTATACATAGTATATATCCTGCCTGATCCCTTTAAGATGATTATACTAAATTGGCTTTATTTTCCTATATTAATAATATTATTTCTTATAAAATAAATTCTATATTTCTCAGTAATAGATTATTTAAAATTTTGTATCAATTTTTCTTTGTTACTAAACAACAATGACGATAAAACGATAAAATAATAAAAATAAATTCCATGTAATAATATAATAGAAATTTATTTATTAAAATATTAACTTAAATCATTGTAATAAGTGAAAATCATGTAAATTTTATAAATTATTAGAAATTAAATAAACATAAATCGGTGTAGAGAAAACAATTTTATCATTTTATAAAGGATAAGAATAAATGAATAAATATTTTTGCCACTAAATTCGTAACATTAATCGTAGTGCATCGCTAAATGATTCAATAAAAAATGTTTTTTACTATTTTTCTATCATATTTTTTTTTTTGGCTATAAAATAAAAAAATAAAAAGTTTTCAACATAAAATGTATAAAAAGCATATATATGTATATATATATGTTATATGATTTGTATAATACAATGTACTTTGCGTATTTGAATAGAAAATCAACTTTAACATCAAAAATTGTGACAATTGTATGTTATTTACTTTATTTATTTTATAAAATATAACCAGTGACGCGTATACAACATATAAGATAATTTATTAATTAAATAAATAATTAAATAATATATTAAATTTAAAATATAAAAAAATTTTATAGAAAATTAAATTAAATTAAATTAAATATTGTCCACGCCACTGTATGAAAACATAATAAATTTATATGTTCATTTCTAGGCTACATTTAAATTCTTTGTGTTTATTTATCATGGGAATTGCAAAACAGTCTCATTTAAATTTTAGACAATTTTCTATATAAAATTCAGGAGAAAAGTTTTTTTTTTGTTATACCTCTGTATACACAACAAACTTATTTGTTGCATTTTGATTGTACCGTATAAACACGCGGGTGAATAACCATTTTATAATATAAAATTAACATATTCAATAATTTTTTTTATGAAAATATTTGTATTAATTTTTTTACTTTTTTATATATGTACATATATGTATATAAGAAGAACATTTTATATAAAATATAAATATATTTATTCATTGTTGTTATGTTGCCTGTTATTTCCCTAATGTAACGTTTAACGCAATTTTTAAACAAGAAAAAATAACTTTTGTCTAAAAAGTGACAAAAAAAAAAATAAATATTATCGAATAAAAATATTAAATTATTTTTTGTGTTTTTTTTACTATGTATTTACAGATATTTCGTTTTTAAATAATTAAATTAAAAAATATAACAAAACATATAATAAATGTATGAATGGTTGAATGTCCTTTTAAATGTATTTCTATAGAATTTATATAATTTAAAATTTATTTATCCTGTATTAAAAGTAACAATATGCGTTCATTAAAATATAATAATAATAATAATAATTAAATTACACATGACAGAAGTTTAATAGAAATGTAAATTTGATTTAAAACTTTAAATATTATATAAATTTATAGTGAATGATGGGTGAAAAGTTTATTTTTCTCTCTACATCAATTATATATTTTTTAATTAAATGTCCTTCAATGTCTAATTGTCACTATTGTGTATTATATATATTTTTTTGTTTCTATATAATAAAAATTATATTATTGTTTAAATAATTATTTATTAATGTCCTATGTTGTCCAAATATATTAAAGAAAAATAGAAAATAAATTTTTATTATATAAAAAAAATCAAAGGATTAAACAGGTAATACAGTAATCCATTTATTAGTAGTAATTTCTATACAAAGGGAATACTTTTTATTTAAAAATTTACTCTTATTTATGCTGGTATCAATAGTTTTTTATTATTATTTGTTTTAGATAGCGATTTTTGTCTACAGTAACAATAACAATGCTATAGATTAAATATAGTTGCATCCGGCATAGAACTACTGCAAACAAACGGCACACGTTATAACGTCTTATATATGGTTTTCATGGTTTTTTCTTTTAGTACGGTGACGTTATTCGAATAAACCGTCTCTATATATGCATGCACCACAGTATACTGTATGTAACGAGGCAACAAATTTAATCTATAGCGTTCATACAGTATTGTACAAACTGTATTAAACAATATTTCACAAAATTGGTTTTTATTTTATTTTCTATTCAATATCGTCTTTTATTACAGTTTGTGTCCCTATGGAATATCACCTATCACATACCGGTAATTGAACTCAAAAGAAAAGCATCTATATATAAAATTTAAGGGAGTTAGTTTTACTTTTATACACCCAGAAATTACATCATACCATCTAGTCAAATCTCTGAACAAAAATAATAATAATAAAAAAGAAATAAATAAATAAATAAATAAACCAAAAAGAAAAATCTTATAAGGGGAATATGCTTTTAAAAAATATATATATATACACTTTTGTTACATATAATGAATAAAGCAGAGAAATCATATCAAATGTAAATGTACTTGAAAATCGTAACAAAATAATAATTTAACTTAAACAAATTATGAGTAAACATATATACATTTTAAACTCAGCTAATTAAACTTTTTTATGGTTAGCTAGCAATATTATGAGTATCGCGGAAACAAGCGACATAAAAAATTTAAGTTTCTTATGTAATATATAAAATGTAACACACTTTAAAAAGTTTATCTTTACTATGTCAGATGCTATAATCATTTCTTTGCTTTATAAAAATGTTTTGTTTCTTAAAACTGGTACAAAATATTAAAACTTCTTACATATATATATAAATATGTTATATCCTTGTGTCGAAATTTAATAATATCCATATATTGAAATTTGAAAACACTTGATTGCAAATAGTATGACATACCTGTCTTCCGGCACTATAATTTATATAAAATTTTCAATTAATTTCTGTTTCGGCCTCAGTTGTTAATCGTTTTATAATATGTAATATAGTTTTGTAAAATTTAAAACGTGAATATTATAATTAGTATAATATTCTAGTTCTTCATCAACAATATCCACTACTTCGGAAATCCTTAACATGTTAATGTCAAACATATATATTATAAAAAAAATAAATATTATCTACAAAAATAATTCATTTATTAAACTGACATACATACATTAACTCAGTCATTCATATAACCAGTCAAAATTGAAAATTGTCGTTAAAACAAAAAAAACAGTAAAACCATGTATATATAAAAAAAAAAGGAAACAAAAATTACATTTTATTTTCGCTTATATACGAGTACATGTATGTATATAGTTTACATTTAGATAACACGTCGTTGCAAATAATAAATAGTTTCTAAACACAACTGTCAGACAAATATTACAAAAACAAATGAAGAATTAAAAAGGGTGACATTACATGCACGTGACTAGACTTAATAATTTCATATAACAAAAAAAAAAACAACAACAATATGGATGGGCTTAAAGAAAAAAACAAAAAAATTCTGACACTGCAAAAATAAAATAAAAAACAACAGAAAGCATATAATACAGATTTTTTTGTTTGTGCGTTTTTTGTTATTTGTTTTAAAGTAAATAAACAATATGTAGTCAGTCGTGAGGCAGAGGGTTTAAATTCAGGATTATGTGATTGTTATGGTTTAAAAGTCATTTTATTTTTATTTCTTCCTTTAGGCATTATATGAAAAACGGAAGAGTAAAGTTTTTCCACATCACTACCTATCTTTTATTATTTATTATTATTATCGCATTTTAAAAGTATTATAATAAATGTCAATGTTGCGACATTTATATGTTTAATTAATTGTAGTGATTTGTAATTGTAATTGCTGAATATATATATATTACTATTGTTTTATATAAGGTAACACATGTTTCTTGATTTTTACTATAGTTTATATTATTTTATGTGAAGTTTAAATACATAAATAGTTAGCAGTGGGATGAATCAAACACTAAAAAGACTTTTGTCTTTTGTAAAAAATAAATAAATAAAAATCTTAATGATATTACTTATGTATGTTCTTCCTTATTTGTATTCTATTCTTATACTATTGAAAGAACTGTTCAAAGTATTCGTAAATTATAGATAGCTTGTACTGCATATATCCTTAAAATAAAAACAAAAACAAAAAAAAAAAACAAGGAGAAAGTTTTATTATACAATTTCTCAACACTTTAACTTCTAATATAAGGAACGTGTCATAGGATTCACTTTAGTAATTTTTTTTGCTTTTGCAAATACAAAAAGCAAGGTAAGATTATTTCTATGCTTTCATAATACAACATATTTTCTCTAATGCAAGAAATGTTTCATATTGATTTTTCCTTTATGTATCCTTACACGTATCAAAATAATGAATGACAACAAATTACACCTCAAGTATTAAGTAGCTGCATAGGAAAAAATAGGATATTGATTAGTTTTTTTCTTTCGGTACCTTTCCTTATGTACCAAAAGACTAGTGTTTGTTCTCGAAAGGACAATTGTTGTTTTTCGAGTGCATATGGAAAATTATAGATCTTTGCTAAATTTATTATCTTATTTCTAAAGCTTGGTGTTAAAGTTTTTTATATTTTCAAAAATCAGTTTTTAATCAACTAGAATCCTTAAAGCTAACAGAAATCCTAAAACTGTTTATAGTTGCATATCCCTTATATTTATATATCAACGTATATAATCTCTATGGTTTCTTAGTTTTGTTACATAAAATTTTATAAAAGAACAATATAAATATTATAAATAATATTTTGTATATTTTATTTATGATAATTATGATAAAACTCAACAATCATCTTTTGTAACAATTTTTGATGACATCATCTGCTAAATTGTAACCATATTGTTTTTATAACAAAACTTTGAAACTTGTTATTTTCTGCAATTTCATTCAGTTTTATATGTCGCATATCTTCTTCGAGCTGATCTAACTAGAAAACTATTTCATGAGTTTTTATACACTAAGTGACCTTCATGGCCTTAAATATTATTTTTTATATTTTATCTTTGGTGATCATTTATAATTCATTGATTTATCTGGATAATATTTTTTTCACTGCACAGCCTTTTTTATAAAATATATCTTTGGTATGTACATTGAATATCAATTTAAATTTACATTTTTAACATAATATTTATTCTGGAAAATATACGTTACCCATTGGAAAATAACTCTTTCTTTTTCGCGATAATAAAATAAATTATCCCTTAATTTTAAAGCATACAGAATTCGATGATAAAGGTTATTGTAAGAAATCGGTAAATACATAATATTTAATCGTAAGTTTGTTATATTTTTTAAGGATTAAACTCTTATAATCAATCATAATGATTTTTTAAAGGTTTTTGTACTTTGCTTTTTTGTTTGGCACTTAATGTTCTTTATAAACTCAATGGTTAGTAGGTGATTTAGAATTTTGAATTATTGATACACGTTGGAAACAACTTATAAATCTCTTACAATTGTAACATATTATGTTCATTGAATGGTTTATTTCTTTCTTTCTTTATAATATTTGTATGATTTATAGCATTAAAGTGTTTGTTTATAATTTATTAATATATTAAAACTATCAAATACATATAGAATTATAATTTATGTACACTTAACAAAGCAATTAATGGTGGAATATTATACATTACTGAAATTATTGTATAAATAAAAATAAATATAGACAAGAAACACCATATGTTAATAATTATACTACTGAGTACGTTTAATAAGCTTTCTTAGATAGGACTTCTGCTATTTAACCTATTGTAATCATTGACAATTAGATTGGAATGAAATTAATCAGTTGAAGATAATTTGAAATTAATTTCTTACTTTTTGTTTTTTCTGCTAACAAATTGTCACCAAAAAATTTCTCAAATACGCTACAGGGTTATATAAATAATAATTATTTTTTATTAAAATAATATTGGGTTAAAAACGAGTACCTTATATGCTCGAATCGATTATAAAATGTAATTATTTTTTTTATAAAAAATATATTTCATTATTCTTAATAATGGTTAAATATTTTTTTATTTTATTTTATTTTTCTTATTAAATCGACTCTTTGGCCTTTGTTGGCATTTGTTGGCAAATGGTGTGAGAAAACAATGTTGATTCCTACCATGGCTATCGAATTGGTACATTATTGTATATTTTGAAGGAGGTTTGTTTACAAGCATGAAACATGTTTGTTTGTTTGTTATATATATATATATATAAGACCCACAATTTAAGCCAAAATTTATTTTCTACATATTATATTATCTTTCTCCAATACCGTCCATTGGTCATATAGAAGTACTTATTCTTACAGACAATTAACCCCAATAAATTTAGCCAAACCTTTCTAATTTCAACTTCAAACGAATCGGTTTTACTTTGCTTCGTTCTTCTATATGTTATTTTTATTTTATTATATAATTTATTTTTTTTTGTTGGTTTGCTCTTGACCATAAAAAGATTTAGAATGAAATAATATTCTTTTATTCTCTGTATGTTTGTTGCTTAGGGAGCATTGAGATGAAACTTAAGTTATGTTTGAATAAAATGTTATCGTCGTAATGTAATGCTTCAGAAGACACCCATCTAATTTTGCGCGTATTTTAATGCTATCAATATGTGGTGGAAGGACTTACTCTGTATATGGTACTGTGTTTTTTTTTTATGATTTCTTTTTTTACCCTGGAACATTGCTTCTTAGTCTTCTATATTATGATATTATTAAAAGTTAAAGAAAAAAATAAATATATAATAATATTTTTTAAGAAACACTAAAAATGATCCTTATTTTTGTATTATGGTAATTCATATTTTTTTTCTTTCTATTTTTATTGTTAAATACGGTTCTTCGTATATATTTTTTAGTAAATAAATCTGAAAATATAAAAATATACATTAAATACCTGAGTAGAAAGTAGAATATTCATTGTATGTATTTTTTATATGAAAAATAAAACCAGGAAATAAAGCTCATTTAAGACATTATCCTATTATTTATAAATATTATGCCGGTCAATTGATAATTTTAAATATTTTTCTCTAAATAAAATATTGGCTATATTGTAGTAAAGTAGAAATTAGAAATTTTATTAAAAAAAAAACTATAATGCACATCATGTTACAATAAAGTAAATAATAAAAGAAAAAGAATAATATTTTTTACCTAATCATAACCTATAGAGTATAGAGGTGGAAAAAAAATCAATACTGTCGTGACTACAATTTATTTTTGGGGTAGCTTCTTAAATGATGATGTGCAAACAACATTCTAGCAATTCTTGAATCTTTCTCTTGAAGAAAACCAAAGAAGAAGAAGAAGAAAAAGAAAACTGCTCGATTAACTTTTAACGTTTAAAAATAATTTTTTTTTCAAGAATATAACTAAATCGAATTACTTGAAAACAAAGAGAAAAAAATAAAATAATAATAATATAAAATTGTATTAAACGTGCACGTAAAATAAGGTAAATTATCAAGAATTTTTGTCTTTTTCTTTACTTATAGACATTTTTTTTTTGTAAAATATAATTTTATTATGTTTATGAATAGATCTACATAATTTATATTCACTTTTTTTTGCTTAAAAACAATTTATTTATCAATATACATTTTATTGTGCTTATCATATTTGAATATATATTGTTATATAATGTAAAATATTATTATTATTATTATTATTTTAAGTATAAGAATATATATATATAACCAGATATATTAGTACGTTAATCTAGTTTTAATACATATATGAATTGTTTTATATTAAAATATATATATAATACACAATGGAAATAGAATTACATTTTAATCATAAAACAGAAAATGGACTCAAGATTAAAATTCAATTATATAATTTAAATAATATAAGAAAATAGAAGAATATTCTTTAATACAAAAAAGTTTGCTTCTTTTCATAATATATAGGCCATACAATGTAAAATTTTAATTCGTTTTTTTCTTCATTTTATTTGTGTCTGTCGATAAATATATTTCCATAAATCTACTTTTTCTTTTATTTAATTTTTCTTTTTTTGCTGTATCCAAAATAATACATTTAAAAAATCTATTTTTATATTAAAAGTTTTCCTTTTTTTTAGACTTTTATTGTCTTTTATTTTGTCACAAAAGAAAAAAACTGAGAAACAGAGTAAAGTGAATAAATTATGATTCATAAATAAATATCTATAAATCAATTTAGATAAAAATATTAGTATTGTTGTATCAAAGATATTTTTTTACAAATTTCAATAATACGTTTAATTGTATTAAAATTTGTCATCCTCTCTCTCTCGTTGTTTTTAACAATTTTATTGAAAATATTTAATTTGTAAATTGAATTTTCAATAAATAGATTTTATAAAAGGAAATAAAATATAAATATATTTTATTTCATTAAAGGTAAATAAATTAATTGTAAATGAAATTGACTGCTTTGCTTGTGTATATGTAGTTGGGATAAATATATATAAATAAAAATAGTAAAAATAGTTTTTATTGAAATTAAATTAAATATAATTCATTATTCTATAGTTTTATTTAGAAAACAAAATTAATTCTCTTCTTAAATTTCTTTTTTCTTTATTATAATAAATTTTTTGATAATTTTTAATGATAAATTGCATATTTATTTATCTAAATCTGTTTATAATTTATGCATAATATTGTTGAAAACTAATTAATGTTATTTTTTTTAGCGTTTTTTGTTTAATTCAGTTGTCTTCAAAGTGGAATTGTCATGATGTCCTAAGGGGTTTTTTCACAAAGAAAAATTAATGCTTTTTTAGTTGTGTAATGTCTGTATATTTTTGTATCAAGATTTTATTCATATTCAATAGAAATTACAGAAATTATTTATTATTTTTATTATTAGAAAATGTAGAAATAAATTCTCTCTATGATTTTTACTCAAAAATAGAAAACACAATTGAGGAATTCAATGTGTCTGTTGTGTGTATTTTTTTGTTTTGTAATAAATTGTAAGTTTCAAGTTCGTTGTAGAACCTTTTAGATAAAACACTACTGAATACTGTTAAAAGGTCAAGAAAACCATAATTTGATGTATTCCCATAATTATATATAAAAAAAAGAAAATGATGGCAATTTTTTAAAAGATTAATCCCAATTCGTACAGTAGAAAAGTTAATGTAGGTCTAATGTATAAACTAAATTACATAACTTTGGTTAATAAAACAAACAAACAGAAAAACAACAATAACCATTAATAAAAATAAGAAATAATTATTTATAATATTTAATTCAAGATATTTTATTAATATTTTTAAAATATTTATTTATGAACAATGTTTTTGAATTAATTCATTAAGTTTATCGATCGCTGATGGCATAAAAAATGTCAAAAACATATATATTAAAATTATAAACATAAACACTTTTGCACTAAAAACTGATAAGGGTTGTTAAAATTATAAGTAATTATTTAATATTTTTTATTATTGTGTAGAAAATTACGTTAGCATCTCCAAAAAACATCATTAAAATTAAATTCTGATTGTTGTAAAACAATTAGTTACAAAAATTTTTTAATATTTGTTAATAATATAAATTTTACGCGGTTTAATAATTAATATAATAATACCGTAGTTATAAAGTTCACTTTACGTACGGTGTATTTATATTCTAAAGAATTAAAAATATAATGTATATTGTTTAAAAATAATGTTACTGGTATACACATGCTTTTATAAAAAATAAAAAGAAATCATATATTCATTATACTATTTAAATATTCAACGTTTAACATGAATGTATTTTGAAAATCGTTATTTTTTTGTAAAGAAACATTGTGTGCTTTTTTATTAATTCTGCTTTCTATAATATAATTATATTATGGTTCAGGATATGTATGTATATTCTGCCTCGAGTTGATGAAAAAAAATGTTGAATATACATAATAAAAAAAGTTTTTGTCAGTAGTTTTTGACTTTTAAATAAAATAATTTGGTTTAACGAAGCAACAGATTGGTATACGGTCATTGTAAATACTTATTATGAGAGAATATTTATTTTAACTTAATAATAATAATAAAAATAAAAAACAATATTTGTGTAATTAACTATCAAGATTTATTTTAATCAAATTTACGTCTGCTTAAACAACATGATCTTGTTTATATATGTATATTATATATACACATTTAGAGATTATATCATTTCATTTCGTTACTTTATTCAATTTAGTATAAAGTTAATCGTTTATGTGATATAAACAAAACAGTAAATGGGTGAACATAATGAAAAACCAAAAAAAAATGTTAAGAAAATGATACAAAAAATAAAAACGTAAACAACTAACAGAAATGTTACAGTTTTCTAACAATAATTCTGAAATTAAAATAAATAGGTACGATAAGTATTAAATTTAATGTGATACCACGATAAAAATAACGAAATTTAAGCTATACTGCTAAGTAATCTGCATCTATGTATATATATTGTAGATAATATTAAATGTAAGGTAATTTGTGGTTTACTATTTTGTCACACACTAAACAGTAAACTTTAATATACTAAAAATTTAAACAGATGCCTTTTAATCAGGGTTGAAATGGAAATTATAAATTTTTTAATTTTGAAAATGTAATATTTAAATTTATTCAATAAATATGTAGAAATGTTTGAATGTAATTCCTTTTTAGACGAGAAATACAAGCAAATCAATCTAGAATAAATATTACATATTGTGCTTGAATAATAATTTTGTTTGATAAGATTATGTGCTAAATATTTAAATACATTATTTAGGTAATAAATTTCATTTCAAAAATCTTATTAAACAATCAATTTTATCAATAAGAACTCTGCGCATTTGTTAGAAAAGGTTACAAAGCTTTCAGCGCATTGCAAAGGTTTTTTAATCAGAAAAAAGGAACAAAAGCCTTTTTTAATTAAATATTGCATTAAAAACTATTCTAGGATATTACAGTACTATTTTTCTTAAATAAGCAGCTAATTCAGTTCATGCAAATCATATATATTGCTTTTATAAAGATAGATATAAAGCTTTCGTCTCACTTGCAAGGTTTAAGCTATTTATACCATGTTAAATTTAATAATAACAAAAAACCTATGCTTTCAACAACATTTAATCATGTCAACCCTGTATTATATACCTTTATTAAAAAATAAAATGATAAAAATAGAAATAATAATAAAAAAAAAAATAGAAAATTTACATCTGTGAGATTTTGTGACAAGCAATTAACTTTATGACTCTTTTCATTTATTCGTTTAATATTGAGATATTTACCATTCTAGTTTTAAGGATATTTTGTTGCTACATAAACCATTTGCTCACTGGTTTTTATTACATTAATTTACTTACTTATGTCTGTGTTATGTATACATTTAAAAGAATTTTAATAAGGAGTCTTATTTTTGTATAAACCATTTGTTACATTTAAATTATTTGTTTGTTGTTACAGAGTTTGGTTAATCATCGAGATGGAATAAAAATTATGAAAAAAATAAAAATATAAATACTTAAATCGATTGATTGCATTTTTTTTTTTAAACATATAAATTGCATAATTTTTCCTCATTTTGTTCTATTTTTGTAAAATTCAATTTTCATTTTCATTTAAATCAAAACCACGATTAAATTAATTATTTACATATTCTATGTCATATTTTTCATGTATGTAGATGATATAAATACTAAATGTGTGAAATTCTGTTATATGGTTATTGTGCGTAATTGAATATTCAAATGAGTTTACAATGAAAACATATATTAGTTTTATGTTTGTTATTCACAAATTAAAATACTTTTTTCTTTAATTAAAATAAAATAAATTTTGTAAAATAGTGATTCTCAATTATATTGACGTGTCAGGTATCCGTTTTCTAATTTTTACAACTATGAAAAATTAATTAATCAGATATTTGATGGTCGTTTTGTTTTTCTTATTAAATAATTTTCTTGTTTAAACTAATATTAAACAGTAGAAACTGTGCTACCTTGGTTGGAAAATACCTGTTTAGAATAACATGTGTAGAGTTATATAACCAACCGATTAATAATAAATTTTCTATATAGTTTGTAGTTAGGAATGAAAAATAAAAATTGTAATACAATAAAAGTAACATAATGATTTTAAAATAATTTTAAGTTATATCAAATATTAATAATGTTTATCCTGAAAAAATAAAATAAAAAAAAGCTTTAAACTAGGCTGTATAACCTGTATGCCTTGAATTTATTATAATTTTATTCATGAGGTTTACCATACATTCATATCATTTCAAAATAAATTTTCTCATGTTTAACCAAATAGTATTTTATTCGTACATTGAATATGGTTTTATATAAATATAATAAAAACAAATATATATTTAGATGTATGTTAGAAGGTGTATAATTTTTAATATTTAAAGGTTTTTGCAATAAATAAAATAATATTAAACATTGTAACATAAATATGTTGCTTTTTTTTTTGGTAAATATATTTATTTATTCAACTGTAGAATTTTTGAATTATTATATTGATCATTTTAACATAAAAAGCAATTAAAATAATTAAAAATACGATATTTCTTTAAACAAAAAAAAAAGAAAGAAGGATATATTGGAACTACTTGTTAAAAGCTATCATTTTTATTTATAAAATAAATAAACATCATCTTTACTACTTAAATTAAAGATAAAATATTGCATTTTATAACAATATAAGATGCATTTAAACCTAATTATATTTGTAATAATTGGACGAGTAATAATGTCCTTAAAATTTCTTTGTTGATTTTGACTGCATACATAAGCTTCTTTGTGAATTTCTTATTTATTTTCTAATAATAATTACATAATAACCCTAGTGTATTCGATTAGACATGATTCGAGCTCTTAAGTGGGTTGCCCTCTTGAACAATACACATTCTTTATCTAATCATGTTAAAGTTCTTTGGTATTGTGAGCACAAGCAAAATATGTGAAAAAAAGCTCATTACGTCCTCGAATAAACTGTTTGGTATTTAGTCTTAAACTTTCTGGTATTTAGTGTAATGAGTAAGTTATAATTTTCTGATCATTATCGAACAATGATCTGAAAATTATTTAAAAGATTTTTTTCTTGTTTTTGCTTTTATTTCAATAAATTAATAATAAATTACCCTTGATGTTGTCCCCTTTTAAATATTTACATAAATAAAATCCTTAAATAACTGTATATTCTGATTAAATACTTTTAAGGTTTATTATCTGATTAAAATATTTAAAAAATGCTTTGAAAAGTCTATTGTAATTTTAGTTTTTTAAAATAAGAAATGCATAGAAATAATATTTCTATTCTGTGTAAACAGATTTTCTTCTTACACCACAGATAGGATTTTTTTTAAGGGTGTGTAATGAAATTCTTGTCATAAGAATTACAATGCTGATGGGGTTTTAATGTTACTAGCATTATTAATTTATTTTTTAAAAATATTAATATATTCTTATTTTTTATTGATTCTTGATTTTTTTTTATGAAAATTAAATATTCATAAGTTTTTAGTGATGTTGAGAAGTTTTTTTTATTTGATTTACAATCTATTTCGTTGCATATTGCGATTTGCACATATAATTTAATAAAGATTTGTTTGATTGTAGCACACTTCATATTCATATGTTAGATTTTCTTTTATTTCAAAAAAGGGGAATTCCAAATTACTGTATTTTTGAGTAAAACCAGAAAATTATTTAATATTTTAATAAAGCAAGGTGTATAGTTACAAGACAAGTAGTTTCTTTATAACAAATTCTGAAAAAATAAAAGTGAAAGTAATAAACCGATTAGTCGGCTTTGGAATAATAATCAAAAAAAAAAAAATTATAAATAAATTAATAAACAGAAATTTATATAATAAAAAAAATTGAATTTATGTTATTTATATTATTTATAAATTTATTTACTATTTTTGTGTGCATGTAGAAATTAATGCCATTTAAGTGTCATTTAGTTTATTTATAACATAAACTAGTAGTGTGAAAATTAATTAAATAAATAAAAATGTTTAATAATAGTGAGGAGTATTGTAAACCTCATAAAGAATTCAAAAAAGAATGTCCATATCGTAAATATGATCAACCGATTATAGATGAAAAAAGTAAATTTCCAAAAAATTTTGAAAAAATTAGTGGTCAATCAACACTTCAGAATCCGGGTAATATTGATAATTTGCATAAAAAAACCAAGGATATAATGCCAGTATGGATGGACGGTGTACAATTAGGTTATATTAAAAAATTAAAAATCAATAAAACATTACTGTGCAACTGGACGTTAAGTAATAATACACCGTCAGGATTTCGAATTGGTGGTATATATCATGCAAGACGAAAAGGAAATAATATTGTGGTAAATAAATAACAAAAAAAAAAAAAAAAATATTTATTAATCATTCATAACATGAAAATACATCAAAAGAATTATTTCAGGAAACACCAACAATTGAAGCAGATATAAATCCAACTTCATTAGCAGCAAATCTTTCTTTTCTCTATCATCCAATACGAACATTACGTGTTGAATTTTTATTACAAACAGGACCATGTCCATATTCACCGAAAAGTGGTAATCATATTATGTCTATTGAAAAAATTGGGAAATCATCTATGATTACTTTTAATATTTATAATCCCTCAAAGGAGTCAGGTCGTTTTACATTATCCTATTTAAAAAGTATAACGCCCAATTTCAGTTTTGGTTCAGAATTATTGTTTGAATGGTTTGATAACGCAGCAATAGCTAAAACAGCACTTGCAGCTAGGTGCTTAAACCATATTATGCATATGTGTATAATCAATTAATACTTTATGTCCTTTTTAAGATATACAATGAATAACTCATCTTTAGCATCAACATTTTCACAAGACGCATTAGATATTAGCTATTGGCATCAGGTACATAAAGCTATACAATTAGGCTCGTCACTGGTTTATAATAAAAAAAAGGGAAGAGCAATTGGTTCGATATTTTATCAATGGGAATTTAAAGATGCGTTTGTGAGAGGCATGTTGGATTCCGATTGGTCTGTTGGATTTACATACAATAGGTTTATTATTTATTTTAATTATATTTTCATAATTATACACATATTTAATGGAATTTATTTTATTAATTAATTTTCCTTTAGGCGTTTAAAAGATATGGCTTGTTTTTTAGGATTTAGTTTTTTATTTTGTATACCAACGAATAAATTTGCATGCGGATTCAAATTTGATGTAGAATCATCAGGAAATTTATAAAGCATGTACAGAAATTTATAATAAACTTTTATTTTTTCTACATTATAAGAAAATGTTTTTCTTTATTTTATATATAAGAAAACTTTTATATAAATATATATGTATTGGCTTTATTTTGCAATAAAATAGTAAGGGTGAGTTATACAGTGGCCAAAAGAATGTACGGTAGGTAGGTGTTCAATTTGAAGTCGTTTTATGCGAGAATCAATCAAACTTACTATGTTTTCTGTATTCACTTTAGTAATTCATTGTTAAATGAAAAAAACCTTCAAAGAAATGAATGCTTCTTTTATGCAGTCGATTTCAGGCTAGGCTCTATTCAGTTTCAACAATAAACTGTTTAATGAGTTTTTACAGAAATGTACAAATACTTTCAATGGAATAAATAAACACCCTAAGATTATGGTATAGTATAGTATGGAACCTTTAGTTAAAAGTTTTTTCTTTATAAAAATCATTTTACCATTAATTTCCGATGTATTTTTTTTTATTAAATTTCAATTCTGTGTATTTGACGGCTAAATCCGTATCTTATCCGCTACCGCAGCAATTTTGTGTTAAATTTTTATTCACCAATGTTATGTATCTATTATAATACGTGAGCACAATTCAACAATAAAAAAAAGAAATTCAGTACGTACTCGTATTCGGTGGTTTTAAGATGAGTTTTGAGTATATTTTATGTGATATTTCAAATACTCAATTGCAATATCAGCAACATTTTTAGAATATTAATAAAGGAATCATTGTTGAATGTCGAGAATATAATGCAATACACAAAAAAAAAGGAAAAAATTATTAGAAGCATCATAAAACCAATTTACCTTTTTATTTTTATTTTCTCTTTGGTACTTAAATGAGAGCAAAAGAAAAAAAATATTTTTGTAGCTAAAATAAATTTCCTGTATAAATTGCACTGGAATTGAAGACGGAAAAATCCATTCATGACACCTAATTTTAGCTATCCCTTTTCGATTATTGATATTAAATTATAAGGTGTATCAAAAATATTTTCACTTGTTATTTATTTATTTATTTAATGGGCATTTTATACATCCGAAAAAAATTCTTTCCATAATAATAATAATAAAAAACGCAAAAAAAATCTTTAAATAATAAAATGTGTTACGGTGTGCGGTGTCATCAACTTAAAAATTAATCCTTAAAAAATTACACAAGAAAGAAAAATAAAAAATTAATTTTATTATCAAAAAATTTATATTTCGTAAGCAAAAAAAAAAAATATCAAATACATTCTTCGATTTTTATTGATTTTTCATTTTATCACCCTATAGGTATTGAAAATGATAGACTTTTTTTTGCCAAAGGTGTTCAATATATATTTTCCTTCCGTTCTAATCTGATTTATAAAGCATGAAGTCCCGCCCATTAATCACGATCCTTCTTTACATATAATATTATATCTGATGAGTTGTTGAAAAGATTCATTTCTTCAATTTGATATTTTGATTTTATAGATTTCAATTAATCAGCTAGAAAATAAAGTAAAAGAAAAAGAAAAACTGATAGTAGAAAATTCAAAATTGAAAAATATGATTGTGAAAATATGAAAATAATTATAATTATCTTTTTAGTCATTTATTATGAATGGTTTATTGAAAACTATTATTAAATATAAGATAAGAAAGAACCACACTTTAAGTTAAATAGCTTTAGCAGATATGTTTTGGACACATTTTGTGTCAATTAAAATAAAAATGTTGAAAAACTCTTAACAATAAGTGGTTTTTCATTTTTTGTTTTAACAGTAATATTCAGTAAGTAATTAGGGTGTTTTTTCTTCTGTAAAATTACAATCGTTAAGATGAACAACATTAATTTGTTAAACGTCTTAGACTGTATGCAGTTTTTTTCTTTACATTAAAGTGTAATTTCACTTGAAATGAATCAAACTATAGACATACTATTGTTATCTATTGACTGATTTTTACTAAATTATAATATTTTGGAAAATTAATTTTAAAGCAGAAAAACCAATGAAAGTATTTTTTTTTTAAAATTGGCCAACAAGGGAATTTGTAGGGGTGAATTGTATTTTATTAAATAGATTCTAGGGAGTAAAACAATTTATAATAAAAAAAAAAAAGATGAGTCTCACAGTGTTATTATTGCCATGTTTTCAAGTGCTTCTTGTTTTTTTGGTTGTTGAAAATACACAGCAAATGCTTATAAATAAAATAACAAACACCATCAGATACACAATAAACAGTGAAATAACAACCGGACCATGAAGGAATAATATTTTATTTTATGTTAAAAAATGTACATTTAGAATTCAATTTTATATATTCGGGGGTTTTTTTATTTTTGTATAGAAAGGTTGAAAGAAAAACTAATGAAAAATATATAACCATATAAAAATTTTTGTCTCGTGATCAAAGTAATGAAATTTTCTGTGCATCGTCATTGCAGTTATATAAATAGCATTTTTATTTTGTTATTTTGTTATTTGTGCACTGTGCTTTGTGTTATGTTATCATCCCCATGAACATATACATATATATAGAGAAAAATATCTTAAAAATGTATATACTGGAGAATGTATGTAGTAATGATAAAAAAAATATGTATGCAATAAATTTGTTTATAAATCTAACAAATAATACAATTTTAGGATTAAAGATTTTCATTTTAAATTATTATTATTATTATTAAAAAATATATAAAAATAGAAATTGTCATGGTAAAGAAATTGTATCAAATATGCTATTTGATTTATGAAACAATAAAAGCAATTTTTTTTTGTAGTTTTTGATAGAATAACAAGTGATAAGAGAATTAGTTTTTAAAATAAATCTAAATATATACTCGTACGAGTATTATTAATTAAAAATTGATATTAGAATTATAAAAATATTTATCTAAAATAAATTATATAATTATTAAAGTTGACAAGTTAATTTGCAAAAGGACTTTTTTCAACTGTTTTTATTAATACAGAATATGTCTGTTAGTTTGTTGATTGCTCATTAGGGTTTTGCTGTTTGAAAATGGATGTTTCTGGATGCTGATTTATTTGACAACTAAACGTTTTAAGTTTCTCAAAATAAAGCCTATTTAGATTTAGTAAAAACTAGAAATATTTTCCGGACCACAATATTTCGATAGTATTTTATGGATTCTATAGTCTAGTAGTCGACAAAGTGAAGGTTTGTGAGAAAATTTCGTTGAAAATTTCGCAGACAAATTGGATATTATTTGTACTTTGAATCCATTGTAAATAAAAAAAAAGTACCGGACGAAATGTGAAAGATTCATGAAAACAGCTCAATCTCGTAAGACGTATAGCCATCAGAAGAAAATATTATTGTAAAAAAACAACAAATTTCATGAAAAAATCCATTTTCCATTTGACATGAATATTCAGGATAGTAATTTAAGGTAATGCATCCAAGGTAATGCCTTATTGTTCTATCAACAGATGACACCCTCATTTCATTCGTCCTTATCAACACCTTAGTTTTTAGGCTTTCTTAAAAGACTGAATACACTTTGGTTAGTGAAAAGACGTTGAAAATTAGAGTTAAATTCTCCAAATCTTATTCATTTTGCAAATCTATAAAACGCGATATCGATTATGTTATTGAAATAAATGCAGTTCCCTGTTACAAAATAACATTTTTTTTATTCAAATATCCTAAATATAATAAATATTCCATAAGGAACTTTAGTTACATTAGAACTAAAGTACTGCAAAACCATTTTTTCATTATTTTATTTATTAAACATAACTACATAACTACAATAGTTATTCTAAACAAACTTGGTGCATTCTATGTGTTCTTTGATCACTGATATTTAGAAAAATAAAAACACTTAACACAAAAAAGACTCATTAATGGTCTTTGCGATACAAAATTAGTATTTTAGCCATCCGTGAGGTCATAAAGTGTATCAATCGTTGCTATAGTTTATCCATGGTTGTCTATAATACTTTTCACCACATAATACAGTGATTCCAATATCAAATTAGAATAATAAATTGTTATTAGTTGTTAACCAATGGTAAAAATAAATAAATATTTTCTTTATTCTACTTTTGTATTTTTATATAAAAATAAACGCATTTTTTAATTAGACATTTTTAAATAAATACTTAATAAATAGTTAAAAAGAAAATAATAATAATAATGAAAATAATTCATTTTACTTATTAATATAATAGATTTTCATTGTATTTTCATAACAATTGATTGTTATATTGTACAATTGTACATTACCAGTAGAAGAACAAGAATAAGAATTAAATAAATAAACATTATCCGATTACAAAATTTTGCAAATTAATTTTCTACAATTTCATTATACAAATGAGATGCTTTTCTTTTTTTTCTTATTTCTTATTTATAATCCGCTATATATTTATTTGTCCATATTTCAATTGCTTACAATTTTAATCGATATATATTATTATTTATTTATTTATTTTTATAAATTTCTTTAAAGGTAAATAGCAATTAATTTATATAGATATATATCTAGTATATATTTTTTATCGTTATATTTAATTCTTAATGAAAATTAATTAAAAGCTAATTTCTTCATTTTTATTTTATCGTTTTTTATAATCTTGTTAATACTTTATTTAAGTAATGATTGATTTATAATTAAGTATTAATCAATTATAATTATTAATTTTTTAATAACATATATATATATATTTGCTTTATTTATATAATGTTTACCCTCATTATGATAGAATATTGTAAAAAGGTATTTTTTTTATTAACTTTTGAATAAAAATAATTAATTGAAAAACCAAATCAAATGAAAGATAAAAAGTCAACAAAATTTTTCGATAGAAATAATTTTCTTTTATAATTATTGATTTTTAAAGAAAAAAAAAAATCTTAAATTGGTTGAAAATAAATGTTATAAGAATAGAAAAAGGTGTTGTTAAATGCCAGAAGTGTATATTTCAAAAAATCTTAATTAACATCTGTGTATAAGTAAATGCGCAATGATTTCCTCCTTTATTATTATTATTATTATTTTTGATGGAATGTCACTCGCTTTTACAGTCGATTTAGCACCTCTATAATGTTTTACAAGGAACTTTTTACCCCATAAAATTTGTGCTTTATTGTTTTTTTTTTTTTTGTGCACAAATAAACCAAATGATTTTATTTATTGAAAGCCACGTCTAATTACGCAACCGGTAAAAAGTTAAAAATAAAAGAAGAAAATCAAAACTTGAAAATAAAACAAATCGAAAAAAAAAAGGAATCGTAAAGAGGAAGTTTCAATAAATAACGGAATAAAAGAAATAAATAAAATCATTGTGACGACAAGATTGTTTAACCATAGTATAAAGTAAAACCAAATCAAACCACAACGAATTTAATTGCTTATTATGCTATTGTTTTCAACTATTCGACTACAATATCGATGTCGGTATTATTATGTATCGTTGTCATTGTCGCCTCGTTATCAATATCTATTTGTTTAATTAAAGAAATTTTGTTCAATCAAGTGAAATGTAATTGTGAGTGAACAAAGGATATTTTCATTGTTTGTTTTTTTTTACTGTTTTAAATTATATTTATTACATTTTGTTATTGTTTTCAAAAAGTGTGAAGCACTTTAATTATTAATGAAAATATTATTGAATGCAATGAAAAAACCAAAAATATTGATTTATATTAATTAAAATAATAATTTCAATAAAAACTCATCAATATTTTTTGCGTAATAAACACTTATTCAATTAAATTAATAAAATGTATCAAAAAAAAAAAGAAAAGGCATTTGAGAAAATTATATTTGCTGAAAATATTAATTGGTATTATTATTGGTTGTTTTGTTAAATTTGTTAAGAACAGTAGTGCTAATCTATGAATAAAATAATAATACGCGTTGCCAATTTAAGGATTAAGATAGAAATTGTATTTTAAATGATTAACTATTAACAAAGATTCAATTGACAGATTTTATGTTATTAAGTCTAAAGTATTCTTATTGAATTTTATAAACGCGATGATGCATATTATTTGTTAACTCTATAGAATAATAATGTTTATAAATAGATTTTAAGATATAAATTTATGAGTCTAATTTATATGTTTTTACCTAAATCATTTATTTCACCTTATTGTTTTTCATTAGATCCTTTTTAGTTGTTATAAAACACTTTAAATATTTTTAAAACAGAAATTTATACCCTTACGCATAAACGCATTTATGTATGAGGTAAATTTAAAGTGATAAAAATATTTTAAGCTTATTTTATCTACATAGTTAACGTTGTTTTTCTCACTAAAAGTTTAAATTATTTAGTTTATTTTGTGACTTTTAAGCAAAATTAAAGTGTTTAAGCTTTAAAATTTCTTCTGTAAGTAATAAATTGATCAGAATCGTAAACAATTTCAGGTTTATTTAGAAGTTTTTAATAGATTTTATAATTTTCCGGAATAAATTGAAACCGTTTTGATTTTTTAAAAGAAAATTTTATGTAAGTGCGAAAATCAAGTAATAAATCGTTATTATTAGAAGTAATATCTGTTTATTTTTTATTGTTTAAATTATTTAACAAAAATCAACAAGTATTTTCTGATATTGAATAGTTTCAAAATAATAATTACTTTTACTATAACCATTTATAAAATGTAAAGCAACTATGTTTATATTAAGAATTGTATTGTTAACCAATTATTAAAGTAAATATATACAAATGATTGTATATATTATAGGCATATTTGTTCAAATAAATCAATTTTATTATATAAATTATTAATAAATCTATTCTTAGATATTATAAAAAAGTTCTATAATTCTATACTTCTTTAGTGCTGTAAATTTTTGACGTTAAATTATGAAATTTCAATCTAAATAATAGACATTAATTAACCTAATTAATATAAAATCAATTATTATATTATTAAATCTTATATATATAATTTTTTATTATTAATTGATTTTTATTTACAAAAATAACATATATAATAAAGGGTGATCAAATTAGTACTATATATTTTTTCTGGGAGTTTCTTATGGCACAACATGGAATATTCTTTATAAAGATTTGCATTTCAACGCGTATAAAATTCAGTTTGATCAAGAACTTAAACCAAATAACCTTTTATAGTGTAGAATTTTACAGATTAGGCTTTGTAGCTACTTGAAACAGATCGATTGTTTCATAGAAAATTCGTCTTCATCAATAAAACTCATTTCAGGCTTAAATGGCTTCCAGAAATTAATTAATTTGACGTTCGAGAATCTAATTTTTTAGATAAAATTATTTTTAATTAAAAATGACATAAACCAATAACTAAAATAAAATAAAAATTATATTAATATTTCATATCGTTTAATTTTTATTTGAAATTAAAAATATATAATTCTAATTTGATCACCCTGTAATTATGATAAAAATAAATTGTTGCTTAGGAAATTTCATAAAGTTTATTCTTCTATCAAATAAAATTTCATTGATGTCAAAACAACATTAAAACTATTTATTTAGAAGACAAAACTTTTACCGTATATTTTATTGTCATTATTTTAAAAACTAGAAAGTATTAGAAAATAAACATTATAAATTCATATAAAAAAGTGTAGAAGTTATCAGTACTTTTAAAAAGCTATTTCTGGTTAAAAGTTTTTATTTATTTTTTCTTTTTTGATAAATAAAACATTAGAAACTTTATACATTAACGTATAAAATTAATAAAATTTGGTTTTATTTTATAATTTTTTCTGTATATTTTGGTTTTTCGAAGAAGTGAACAATATCAATATTTATAAATAAGATAGAATATTATGTTTAAGTTTATAATAATATAAGAATATCGTTTATAATGATATCCTGTTTTATTTTAATGATGCATATATGCAACAATCAGTTAAAAGATCAAATTAATAAGTTAAATATAATGTTAAAGTGGTTATGCAAAATACTGTACTGTGTATAATATCTAAGAATTCAAGAATACTTTATACAGTAATACGATAAATTAAGATTTTTAATAGGAGAATTTTAATGTTTTTTCTTGTGGTCGTCTGCAAAACCTTGGAAACTCATATTGAAAATTACTATTTTAACTAGTTCAGAACTCTTAGTGACCTGAAGTCGATTTACCATTAAAAATTATAAGCTTTTGCAGTAAATATGTAAAAAAAAAGTACTTTATTAAAAACTTTGGGTATTTTTTTTCTCCTGCAATTTCTAAAACATTTAAATTATAAAGTTTTTCGGAGATTTTTTTTTTTCGATACTTTTACTTATAATAAAAACTATAGAATAGAATATTTAAATGCAAAATATTTTACTAATTAGAAATCAGGATTAGATAGACTTTATTAAACATATAAAACATTGTTAATAAAATTTAACAATTAATTAGTCTTATCATCATCATATGAATTGTGAGAGTAAAAATAACAAAATACAAAAATAAAATTGTTAATTATTTATTGTAAACAAATGTTATTTTATGTAACTTGCATAACAAGTCCAAGTTATTCTATGTTTATTTCTTGTTATTGAATAGAAAATTAAAGTTTAAAGGAAAAACTTTTCTTCTATATACGGTAATATTATTTTCAAATAAACTATTTTATATATTTACTATATATAAATTATTTAATATTATTAAAGTATATTATTTAAACAGTAACGAACAAAATTAATGAACAGTATTAGTACAAAAGGAAATGAAAAGTCTTATATTTGTTTTAACTCCATTTCTATCTTAAAGTAGATGCCTAGTGAATGCATGTTTTTACGTTTTACGCAAAACTAAAATAGTCCTAAAACACTACTAAAATCAAGAATTACTGCTGGCAGTTTGTTCCATTTTAAAACTTGTTCGAAGTTTGTGCAGTCACGAAGCAAGTCAAAAATATAAACTTTTGTGCAGTGTTTAAGCTCCAGAAAAATTGTAAATAATATCCTTGAAAAATGCCTTTTTTAATAGGAATATTCTTTCAGAAAAATTAATTGTTTTTAAGTGGACATTTGATATAAAAAATGTTACGTTTTTTAAGAAGATAAAATTACAGTACTTTTAAAGGTCAAGTGGTGTGTTGTTTTTCGAAGTGAAATTTGAAATTTTGAAGGAATTTGAATTGATAAAAATGAAAACTCATTTTGAAATAAAAATTAAAATATATACAAGAGTCTGCTTGAAAAGATAGAATATCAGATTATATAAATATTATGCCTAGAAATTTCCTGGAATTTGAATATAAAACAAAAATCAACAATAAATAATTATTTTCGGAACAGATATATACGCAGTAAAAAAGCTTCTTAAAATTATTTGGACTGGCTAAAGTAATTATTTTTATTAATTAAAATATTGCAGTACATTAGACTCAGTTTTGGAAAAGCCAGTTTTAAAAAAGAAAAACCGTAAAGCGCTTTGTTGTTAAAAATTTTTTAATTATAAATTTTAGCAAAACCAAGCAGAAAACGTGAGACTATATTTTGTGCGATACTGTACACATGAACTGGGTATGCTAAAGACAAAAATTATATTGCTTCAAAAACTTTATTTATTCATTATTATTATTATTATTATTATTTTTTCAACAATATATAATAGTTTGTTGCATTAAACAAAAGAAAATTGGTAAATATGTAATACTATAATGCGCATATTGTATGCTTTTTGTTATTTGTTTTGAATTTTAATGCCCAGCTTAGTTCTTTCTAAGCAATTTTGTAACAAAACAAAACAAAATATTATATAAATATGTGCTAATACCATGTTTTTGAATTAAGTATAGAATTTATTATAAAATGCTTCTATATTATTAATATTATCTTATGCATTGGTTAGAAAATCCGGAAAATCAAAATATTTTTACCAATTATTAATTATAGAAAATTTATATATATTGATGTTTTGCGTTTATTTAATAAACTTAGATGCTTTTTCTGTACTATTCTAAGCTCGACTTAACTTACTTTTTTCATTTAAAACTATTTATGGAAAATGTTATTTTGGATAATAACGTTTAAGAAAAGTCTGCAATTTATTTAACAGATCGAAAAGAATAATGCCTGTAATATTGTCTGTAAAATATGATTAAATTTCTTATCGAACGAACTATTAAAGGCTTTATACTTTAATAATGCCATAAAGTGTTATCCGCAAAAAGAAATTATTCAACTTTTTGTTTGAATAAGAAAATAAAATAATAAACTTGTGCCTTTAAATGAATCAAATTAATTGGAATATTCAGAATTGTCTGGTTACAATCATTTGCAAATTATGAAAATTGTACAAGTGAAACATCAATACAGAACTATTGTATTAGTTAACGACTATGACGACTGGTTATAATGATATTGAAGAAAATGAAGAGAAAACTAATAAAAAATGAACATTGAAAATGAAAATGATAATGGAAATTTGTTATTTTGAAAATGAAGTTGTTGATGAAACTTTTTCTTCTTAGCCCTGTCTTCACAATGCTAATGTGAAAAAATAATCAATTTCTTCTTTGTAAGAAATGGTAAAAAGTAGTGAAAAACTTAAGAACTCTAGTTTGCAACATAAAACGTTTCTATAGTTATTGAATTGTATTAATGCAGCATTAGATGAATTGGGTGCAGACAAATTTAAACATAGAGTCACAGTAAAAAAAGTTTAAAAGAAATTTCTATACAGAATATTGGTCAGAAAATAAAATTAAAAACATAGATAGTTGAAGTAGATTTGACGATGAATACAGTGTTACAGAGAGTATAGATACATAGATAAGTAGATCAAGCTTTTTCAATTTACAAAAATTTAAATGATTGCAAATGTAATGAGATTATAAATAATTGAAATATTATAGATAATACACTCTTGGCTTTTCTTAGTTTTTATTTCTAGTATTTATAAGAAATAACTTGATTCTAATCACTTGCTTCACAAATATTATGTTTAGTCATATACTTGAGACATTTATTTATTATTTGACCAAGATTATTAAGTGTTTTTACAGAAGAATAGTTTTTTTTTTTTTGGATTGTTAGAAGCAGTATTGAGCTTTTTTCAATTGAAGAGAAAAGAAAGATTTTAATCCTTCAATTTAATTTTAAAATTATTGTTAAACCTTTGCGATATGTACCACAAGAAATTATGCAGATAATTTCTATTTAGAATTATACTTTTATTAACAGATTGTTGATAAAATATCTGCAAAGATATTATTCACTGTCATTGTTTGATCTAGCATATGACAAGGTATATACAATAGATTATCTATCATAACTAATGCAAATGTAGTGGCCTTTCAGTGACATTTTATGTGACCAATAAGTCTAAATATAATTAATGAGTTTAATATTACTTTTTATATAAAAATAATAATAATAGTAATAATATTTATAGTGTATCATTAATTATCATCAAAAAGTCTTGGTAAAAACAATGTTAAAGGGTGGCTATTATTTAATAAATAAATTTCTAAATAACTTTTATAATTGAATATTATTTTTAATAAAATTAAAATTTGTTTAGATTATTATGCATAAAGAAAATACTAAAATGACATAATGATTATTTTAGCATAACTAAAATAATTATATACGTGTATAATAACATTAATAAAATTCCATTTATTCATATATTTAAACTGATAAATGTATTTAAATCAACATTATATTTCAATAATAATTATTATTATTTTTGCCAAATGAAAATATCTCTGTTTTATAACGTAAAATAGATTTATTTATAACCATCGGCTACAATTATTTATATTGTTTGACTAAAAATAATAATATTATAAATAATATTTAAATTATATTAGTCAAATATGACAACCAAATATTTTCTATATTGATTTTATTATAAAATTATTTTAATTATGTTTTCAGACATATTTTATTATTAGTTTATTATATAATGGAAATCTATTAAATTCGTTAAATATTTGAAAAATATTAGAAAATATTTATTTATTTATCAAGTTAATAATAATAATAAATATATGTAAAACTTTAATATTATATAAAATTGTTATAAAACATAATAAAGGCACTTAATAATATATTTATTACTCTTTAATACACATACTAAGTAATAAAAATTACAATTGCTTTTGATATTTATATATCCATATGTTTATTCATATGTAAAATTTTTATTATCAAAATAAATGTAACAAAAAAAAAATATAAAATAGAAACGAATTGTTGATTACACATTTGCTAAACCAATTGCTTGTTATTACATTATATATATTGTCTATTTTTAAGTAATAATAAATTTAGTTATTTATATTAAATTAAAAGAAATCTATAAAAATAATAATTTAAATATAATATGTCTATAAATTTTATATATAGTTATAATATTGTCAGTCTATTAATAGTACATATATATACGTATAATGAATATTTTTAATAAAATGATTTATTATTTTTGCATAAAAATGTGAATTTTTATTATTATAAAAGTATATACATATATATATAATGGATAATGAATGTATTTTATGTGCTTTATTGTTAAAAAAAAAACTAAGTTTTACGAGAGAATATTAAACTAGAATTGAAATAAAAAAAGAAATTAATTATTCAAGAATGGAAACGTTCAATTATTAATTTATGTACAGTAGAACCGAATTAATATATAATGAATGTGGGAATGTCCTTTTTTAAAATAGAATTTTCTTTTAAAAAATCACTAGTCGATTGCTACCATCGCACTGAATTAAAGAGTTTTAATACAGAATTAACTCAATTTTTTTGTTTAGTTTTTCCGCAAATAATAAGAAAATATTTTAACAAAATTGTTAAGCTTTTATTATATAATGATTAAATTACTTAAAAATAAACAAATTAGAGAATGTAAGGAAGTATTTATTTTAAAAACGATATAAAATTTTACCATTAAAAAATCTTTGGACCTTTATGTTTACAGAAATTCCCATTAAACTATTGATTTTGAGTGCTGGAACCACATTAAGGTCTTCCAATATGCTTGTAAAGTAAGTTTACAGTGTTAATGAATTAAAAGAAAATTGAGAATAAGTATATTTCGAATAAATTTTACATAAAATAGCCAAGCAACTACATGGCTACTGGTAAATGCACGTTCATACCATGAATAATGAAATTTTATATCGCGAAAAATTTATGTAAAGAAATTCATTTGATCTACGTCAGAACTAGAAATGCATTCGGATAATAATTTTTAATCAAATAAAATTTGCGAGAATTTTAAAATACTAGAGAATGAAAACCAATCATTAGCTTAGTATTATTATTGATTAGTAGATAATTTATGTCCTAGTCTTATGTATCTTTAAGAGCAGAAGTTAATACGTCCATGAATACTTGTCAATCAAATGTCCATTAAATATAATAACTTTTACAAAATTGTCTATAAAACACATTAATACGTTTATTATTTTTGTATAATAAAATTTTTTTTATTTACATCAATTATTATCAGTTATAAAACTTAAAGTTAAATAAAACTTTTTAATAAACTTATAGGATAATGGAATTTATATTGACAATAACACTGTAAACATTATTATTATTATAAAATACAGATAATATAAAAAAAAAATAAATACATTATCCATGATAACAAAACTGATTTTCTAATAAGATAACGAAATATTTATGGTATATAGTAAAATCTCTTAAATTCCTACTTATCTTCGTTGAACCATTTAAATGCTTTACGTTATTCTTTTCTATTTTTTGTTGGTGTTTTCTTATAATATATTTACTTTTCTGGATAATTGTGAAAATATTTAAGTCTATTTATCGTAATGTATTAGGTCTGATAAGGTTCGAGAAACAAGACTGTATTTTTTCTTTTTAATCTTTTAAAATTTGATCTAATAATTCTAGTTTTTTTGTTGCATTAACGGACACCGTGTAGGTACCGTGTTGCTTAGGTAAAACAATGATAATAATGAATAATCTAATAAAAATATTACCTTTATAATAATTGAATATCATAAAAACATTTTACATTGGTTCTGTCATAAAATGATTTCCAAAAAAAAAAAAATAAAGTGAAAAGTGAGAAAAACAACGAAACACCTTTTGGGTTAAAAATTTCATTTCATTTTTGTTTTTCTTCATTCATTTAGCTTTTAATAGTTGCCCAAAGTTTTTACGATAATGTGTTTTCTTCAAAGTGACAACGAATTTACTTTGTTTTATTTTTTTTTTTTTTTAATAATGGGTAGGTATGAGCCAAATATATATATAAAAAATAAATAATTTCTTTGCGGCAAAATAACAGCGGCTTCGTCACTGTAGAATTTTCTTATTTAAAGGAAAAACAAAAAGACAATAAATGCGAAATGGGCCATAGTATGATATTCTCTGTGTGTGTGTATGTCATTTTATTTATAAAGGTAATAAAAGAACAAAATAAGTGTTAAATAAAGTTAAATCATCTTTAAGCTTTCAATTTTTTTTCCTCGCTTTTGGTGTAATATTTTCGTTTCTGCTTCTCTTTTAGTTTATTATTGTTTTTACTAAGACTTATGTGGTCGTGTGTATAATTTAATAATAATAATAATAATAATAATAATAATAATAATAATAATAATAATAATAATAATAATAATAATAATAATAATAAGCTTTAGTTTTTATTTTATATTTTATGAAACCTATGAATTTTATTTTTATTTCTTTTATTGATTTTTCTTTTTTTTTCTTATTTCATTTAGGGCACTCATCTAAACTGAAAAAAAAAAGATTTTTACCTTTTTCCAAATGTAATAAATGATTCATCACCATTTCAATTTATTTATTCAATGAAATTTATTATTATTTTTTGTTCTTTTTGTTCCTGTTTACAGGGTATTTTACTGGGCAACTTTATTACACGGAAACGTTTATTGAAGAAGAAATTAAATTACAAAAATTGTTTTATATATATATAAATCGAAATATAAAAATTAAATATTATAAAAGGCGTGTAGTTCTCTATTTGTATTAAAATACTAAGATTATGATGTCTGTTGATAATATTTCTGCTCATTTATGTCCATGAATAAGCAATGTTTAACCAAATTATTGAGTTTAAAATAAGAAAATACTAAAGCCAGCGAATCATTTTCATAAATAGTAATAAGAAAAAATATAAAAATTTTAAAACTTATATTTTCCGGTGTTGTGCTCTGGTAAGCTTTAGGCTCCGATGAAAAATAAAAAGCTCATTGTCTTTTTTAAAATATTAAAAATAAAAAATCAATATCAAGTTACTGTTTGTCGTTGGCTGACAGTAAACTATATTTAAAATTACCATGAAATGTGACATTTATTTTCATAAACAGAATGAGTTTTCAAGGAACAAATGGTGTTTAATGTTAAAATTCATTTTTAAATTAACTTTAAGGCATTCTCGTATAGCATAAATTCTAGTGGATCAAACTCATACCAATGTAAAATAAAAGTAAAACTATAAGTAAAATAAATTTCTATTTTTAATATAATTAATTTTATTAATGTGTTTATTTTTTATTTTTGTAGTAGGTACAATGCATTTTCGAGAAACTTTAAAGGCCAGGAAATTAATTAAAAGTTTTATTTTTTTAAACGAAAAACAAAGCAAATAATAATAAATATTTTCTGAATAATTTTTTGTTGGTTTTATATTTCTATTTTTAATTTTTATATTAATGTAATAAAGGAAAGTAAGGGATAAAGAAGGATAAATAAACTAATGAATGTTTTGTTAAAAAACATTGAAAACATCCATATGATATAAATATAAAAGTAGCCGCACAGTTATGTTGTCAAATATATCTATATAAGATCCTTTTTTGTTATATAACAATGTGAAAAACAAATTTAATTTAATTTAATTTTTATTTGTAAAAAGTTTTCCACAAATTTGTTATCCGAAAACTTATTAGAATGTGAATTTAATATAAAAGACAAGACTTTTCATAGAAATAAAGTCAAAAACAATCAGAAATAATCAGAAATAAAAGTAGGAGAATAAGTTTAGATAAACTTATTAAACGATTATTATTATTATTATTCTCGTTTATTTAACCATAAAAAATTATTTATTTAATTTTTTTTTTTAAACTAATTGAAAAATTCATAATTTTATAATTTAAATAAGCAGAAAATTTTCTTCTTCGTAATAAAGATAAAATGAAAATATTTAATAAAATTTAGTTTTGTTGAATTGATAATATTTATATGAAAAGTAAAATCAATAATGATATTTTTCTTCTTGTATTTAATTTCTTATAATTATTATTTAATTATTTCTCAATCATAATAATGATAATTGTGATTATTCTACCTTTCAACTACATACTTGTTCATTTTTTATCGATTGCAAAAAAGATCAATTTATTTAGTATTGATAGAGTGTTTTTCTCTATTTACAAAACATTCTTTTAGCAAATTATATAAACTTTGGCTATCAACCAAACTGTGGTTTTCTTTCTTTCTGTTTTTTTTTCTTTTATATTGCTGTAATGTGATGATGACAGTTTCATCTAAAACATATATTGAGTCTATTTGGCTGCTGCTGTTGCTGCTTGTAATATTTCTACTGTTTTTCTTTCTTTTACATAAAATTTGTTGAAACAATTCGTAATATAACTGTCCTCATTCATCGATTACCCTTTGGCTATAAACCTTAAATTCAAAGTTTTTTGATTTTCTGATCAATAAATTGCTACAATTTTACTCGATTTTTTGGTTTTTTCGATTTCAATCTTACTACCGGAGTTTTGTCACTTTTTTTCTTATATATATATACATATGGTAAACCCCCTTGGCAAAATGCCAACAATGTTCAAATAGCTTTTTACCTTGTTAATATTTTCATATTAAAAGTGTTTTGTTATTTTTCATGGATTTTAAATAAAAATAATATTTTTAATATAAAATAATTCTTTTCTTTATAAAAGGTGTTTTTAGTGTGAAAATACCAAGTTTTTCTTTTTTCTCTATGCAATAAACATTCGATTAATTAACAAATATTATCTTTATGAATAAATTAATTAAAATTCCTTTATAATATGAATCTATTTTTTGTGTTAAAAATATTTTTTAAATAGATACAACATACAGTGTTTTAATAATATTTTTTAAAGGAAAAAATTCGCTTTACTATACTTAGATCGTTTGAAGAAAAAACCAGAGAAAAACTGTCATACATATATATATTCTTTATTGGCATATTAAAATGTTTTTAAACCAGCATTCGTTAAGCATTTGAAAACGATTATTATCATGCATCTATGTACCATTCTATACATACATATAGATATATAAAAACAAATTATAATTTTATAGCATTGAATTGATGTAATAAAAAATATAAAATAAATGTTTATCGAAACTAAAATCGGTTTTTATTATTATTCAACATTTTATTTATTGTAAAATTGCATGTATTATACTTATTTTATTATTATTATTTCTTTTTTCTTTTTTTATTTAACGATATTAACTAAAAACGTGTATATAGTATGTAGAAGAAATTATGAGAATTGTTATGTCTTTTAATATGAATACGAAATTATATACTATAAATTCTATGTATTATTTTTGTTAAATAAAATTACATTGTTTTTATTTAAATTATTCAATGCAAAAAAAAAAAAAAAAGAAAAAATAAGAATAAGAATTACCGTGAATAAATATTTATTACATACACATATGTGGTCCCCTTATGTTGATATAATGACATTAAATAAAATTTAAATAAATAAATTTAAAACTTTCTATGCAATAGTAATTTTTATGGAAATTAATATTCTGGATAATGTGTCATATTTAAGATTTTTAAATTATATAGAAACAAAAATTATTCTGAAATTATATTGAGCTAAAGAAATATATCTCAATATGACATGATTTTATCCTGAAAGTTTTTGGAAACATCTTTGAAACTCATTTATTTACTTAAAAATCACTGAGACTTATTAAAAATTTGAGAATATTTTTAAACTACAAGGCAGCAGCTCATTAAAATAAAAACTTTGTTTAGAAGTTTTGGCATCTCTACAGGACTTTATTTTTACTTTTGTGAGGTTTGTACCTAAACAAGTAGTAAGATTACAATTGAATTCCATCCTCTGTTATTGTAAGATTTATTTATTATTTGCCTTGTGTTACTTTTCGTAATCATTTTTGATTCAAGTTAAGATTGATCTATTTTAAACGGTCCTAGAATGGTACATAATAGGTACTTGGTACCGGTACTAAGAGATAAAAGGATGCAATTATTGGGAATTAATCTAATTTCTTGCAATTAAATATTAACGTAAAATTTAGCGTTGGATTCGCCCTTGAGTTGATAAACTAGCTTACTAAGGCCACACCAGGTCCAGATTAACCATTTAAAAATCTAAAAACTTTAAAATATAAATTAAAAATAATAAATAAACAAATTACTAGGATATTACTTTAAAGTAATAGCTAAAATACTTTAAGGATATTCAACAATCATTCACAGAGTTTAAATTGCTTATAAATACCTCACTTAAATCATCAGTAAATCGATTTTATAGTTTTGCATTATTTTTCCATATAGAATAAAAGGGATTTTACAAAATATATTGATTTGGGGTGCGAAATAAGACAAACAAAAAAAATTATGCGGTAAATACAATGACATATATTAGAATATTCAGTAAATCCTTTTGAAATAAATGTGTTGTCACATTACACTCACTATTACAAAATAACCACAAAATTGTGAAAATCATATAGAAGCCACTAAGTAAGTAAGTTCTTTAAAACTTTTCTATCACATTTTAGATATTACATTTTACTGAAGATCATTTTATAAATAGAACTTTCACAAAAATAAAACTCTACGCCATAGATCGAATATATAGTTTTTTTTACAAAAATTTTCTATTTAAAAAGAAGTAAAATGAGAAAAATAGATTAATCAATGGAAAATATAATGTATTATTACTAATTCATTGTTCAAATTAAAACTGTCTTATGGGTATAAACAATTACAAAAGTATTTGATAAAAGCTTATAATAGTTTTTCCGTATAATATATATGTATATATCTACATTTAATATCAGATTGAATACAATTTGCTTCATAAAAGTAATAAAACAAAAACTTTTAACTAAATTTTTGAAAATTTACCCTTTTTCTATCCGCCATTATTATTATTATTATTATTGTTAGAAATTTATGAATTTTAAGCAATTGCATAGCCTTTTATAACTTTTAATAACGCCTTTTCTATAACAAACATCCAAACTTGGTAAACCCCCATTCTAATATATTCAATATTATGATAAATTTTGATGCAAACAAAACTAAATGACAATAAGTTTTTCTTCTTTTTTTTTTGTAATTGGTCGGGGATGTAGGAATAGAACCGAGAAACAAATTTTCACAACTGGACTTTTCTCTATAGACATTAAAGTTTTATCAGAAAATAGAAAAATTCTATTTTCCAACAGTGAAACATGACTATATACTGTATGTATGTATAGTTTCTAGTCGGGTTTATATCGACTATACAATAGAAACAAGGATAATAGATATTCTTTTGATAGAAAATAGAAAAAATTACTTAGCACAGGTTAAAAATGTAATTTTTTTATTACCTTGTATTAATTATTTAAAATTTAAAATTCCTTTTATTACAAAAATTTTGTGTATTTTTAACGTTAAACTTAACAAATTTTCATTATAAACTGATATAATATAGTATTTATTTACATTTTATCATTGCGTGGTCAATTTTCAAAGGAATAAAAATATTTTGTTTAGAATACTTTTAGTGTTAAAAATTGTTAGAAAATTTCTTGGTATAATTTCTATGTAGATAGATAAAGAAAATTTGTTTGTATTCTACTCTAGTGGTTTTAAATATGCTTTGGTCAAGTATTGCCTTAACCGAAAGACACATAGTTTTGTTGATATTTTAGGATGATGGTTTTAACTATAAAAACCACATTTTACAATAATATCTTTAATAAGTTTGAGGTGGGACAATGGACCAGTTAAAATAAGTTGAAATGTTTACCATATCTAATGAAATATTTAATATATATTTATTTTTAACACAATTACCTTTTCTTTTATATATATATTTTAAAATAAATAAATTATTTTAATTATTCAAAAACCAAAAAAAAATAAAATCAGATACTAAAATAAAGATGAGATTTATCAACATTCAATTCGTAGACATTAAGTGTTAAAAAAAATAAACACATACATTTAAGGATATTTTCCTTTATATTATTTTTTTTTATTATTTTCCATTTTAATTCTTAAGGGAAAAGCAATTTTCACTATTTTTTAATATATGCAAAGTCGATTAAATCTTCCACTTTTCTTTGCCTTATTTATATACCGTTTTATCTTTCTTTTTTTGTATTTGTTTCTGCATTTAAACTTTTCTCTTCCTGTTGAAGTGTTGTCCCCATTAAATAATGTTGTTTCAAAAAAAAAAAAAAAAATACTTGTGCATAAATTAGATAAAAACAATACAAGTATATATATCTATATATCTATATATATATACAATATTATGTATAAGGAAATGTAGAGAAAATTATAAAATAATTTTCTAAAAAATTTACAATTTAAATATTATTGTAGGTTGATTTTAAAAAAGAAAGAAAAATAAAGTAAGAAAAATTAAATAGACAGTGTTGGAAGTTTTTAATTAATCGCAAAAAAAAAATTATTATAATAATTTAATAATAATTAGAAATTACTTTTTAATTGATAGTACATAGTAAGTAATATTATAAGAGAGATATTAGTAATGACTAGGCTGGTTGGAAAGTAATTTTTGTTTTTCCTAATAGAAACAACTCTTTATGGTGTTTTGTTCAAATCAAAGTGAAATTCACAAGTAAATCAGTCGCATTTTCATTATATATATCTTTTTACAGGTGATAATACTAATTTTTTTATACGTTGACTGCAATACTAGTCAAAGCAATTAATTAATATTTTTTCTTATGTGGAGCGTACTTATTTACAAGATTATTCTCATCCAAACCAAAGGCTACCATTGTAGCATTATTATTTCGATTGAGAAGTTGATTAGAATACAGTAAAGACAGTCTTTACTGAGCTAGATATTATTTTGCAGAGTATAAATTCAAACCTGCAATCGACTATTTCCATTCCACTATCCAACTATATACAAATACTTGTTTGTATAAATATTTATATACAATTTGTATCAATAAAATTTACGTAAATTAATTAATAAATAAATCTTTGTTATATTTTCTATTGTAAAGTTATTGATTTAAGTCAACAAAAATCGTATTTGATTTAAAAAATTTGTCATGAAATCATAATAATACTAATATTTACTTTTTAACAATAACATAATCATTACAATGTTTAGTTTAATAAATAAACAATCAACAAAAATCAAATTTATTTTGATTATATTTTTAATGCAAAAAATGAAAAAACTATTCTAATGTGAAAACAATACAATACAATACAATTACATAATTCATATAATTTTGTTCTCTGATTATCTATAATTTATCATTCTAGACAAGGTCAGACATGTATTAAGTGGTTAATCATGTCCAATAATTTCTATATTTACTTTATATACGGATAATATTCTATTCTATGAAATTATTTGTCTATTATTTACAATTTATCAGATTCGTCAAATACAAATTATTTAGTAAAATCATCATTTTTATATAGATTATAGTAATTTTGTACCATTTTTTCTAATTAACAAAGATTCTTCTATATTGAAAATAAAATTTATTTATTATTGATTTTCTACTGATTTATTTATTTATTTCTATTTATGCACAAAATTTTTTAAAATTCACAAAATAAGCATTTATTGTTAAAAGTTTATTTTTTCCATGAGACTTTCCAATAAAATTTTTTGCATTATATAATTTTCAATAAGAAAAATTAAATTAAGAAAGTTTTTTCAACAAAATGAAAAACATTTAAATTAATTAAAAGAATATATTTTAATTGGTTTTTATTTCATAAAAATTACTTTTCCATCTGTATATACGTACATATGTATTCAATTATACAAAAAAAAATTATTGAAAAATATTTCTTTTGCATAAATTGTGATTAAAAAAGCAAAAAAAAAAAAGAATAATAAAAACTTCTGTTTTACTTTTTGTGCCAAAATAATAATAAAATATAAATTTATTACTACGGTATTAATTAATTAAATAATTATTTATGATGGAAAAGTTGTTATTTTATCCGTGCATAAATAATATATTTATGATGCGATAATTTTTCAATATTTGGCGATTATGTATTATTATCAATAAACAAAATTATGATAATTTTGTTAAAAATAAAACAAAACAGTGAATAAGAAATAAATAATAAAAAAATGAGACAATGTTAAAGAATTTATTTTATAATGAATTTTAATTAATTATATTAACACAATTACTTGATTTCTTTATAATATATTTATTTAATTTTTTCTTTTATTGTTTATAATGGAATTCATATTCAGGTAACATTAACAATTGTTTAATATGGATCAATTTCACCACGGCAGCTATTAAAAAGAGAAATGAAAATTTTTTTGATTAGCAATTTAAAGATAATAATTTGAATATACTTACTCTTCTGGAATTTGATTTGTTGTTCTCATTGGACCATCAATATCAGCTGATGCTAAAGCAGCTTCAACATTTCCTTCAACAGATGCATCTAATGTTGGCATTCTAGATAATACCCATGCAAGTTCTATTGGAAAATGAAATTTTTGTTTTTCATTTAATAAATTCTTTCATTATTTTCTTCTTGGTTTCATTAATAATAATTACCAGTTGATGTTCCATCACCATTTTCACTGCATGACCATACAACGGAATAATTTTCATAATCTGTATCAACAATCCAATAATTTGGTGTTGTTGGTGGTCCAGTGTATGAAACACTAAGAATACCGGGTATTGGACTTGCATTTGGATAGCTAAGTGCTACTAAACCATTTGCTGATACATATTCTCTTGGATCTAAGATTGTCATGCCATGTACTAATTCCCATTCATTATTAGCATCTTCATCATAATATTCACTTACAACACAATCACCACCAGCTTGGAAAGTATTTTCATAACGTTGAATTTCATACCAGTTGCCAATATACTTAAATAAAATAAAATTTTAAAATTGAAATTTTTATTTAAAAAAAATATCAGAAAAAACTTACAGCATCATAATTAAATCCTTGAATTGGTGTAACACTACGACATGGTCCACTAACTGTAAGACCAAATGCACTACCACACAATGTAACTAAACAAATTGTTAAAATGAACGATTTCATTATAGTAATTATTATTATTTATTTATTTTACTAATAAAATTTTTATATTATTTCACGTTATTTATATAGAAAGTTTTTTTAACTAAATAATCAACAAAATATTATCTACATTATATCAGAAAAAATATTTGATAAAGAAAATAAAAACATTATAAATATTTTACAAAAGATTTTTTATTAAATCAAATTTGAAACATAAAGAAGAAAACCATCATCGATTTTCGTTAAAATTAAGTAAATAAGTAAGAAATATATATATATATATTTTTATTCAGCATCATGTTATTAAGATTTTTATTAAAGATATCTGATAAAACAATCAAATAATAAATTTATCATTTAATTTTTATAAATAAAAATACATAAAATCATCCTCGATAATATTTTATAATTTATTATTTTTAATGTTTTTCTCTGTGTTGATCATGTGAGGTAAATTATATAAAGTTAATTGTTTTTCACCTGTAAGCTGTTTGCCTCGTTAAAATTAAATTAATGTAAAAAATTGTGTATATAGTATCTAATGAATATTTATAGAATTAAATTCTAAGAAAATCGCTTTGGAACATTTTAATGATAGAAATCAGACTCAACAATTTCTTAGTAAAACAACTATAAATATATTCAAGTCAATAAAACACTATGCTTTTCCCGAATATTGTCATAGTAGATATGTTATTATTATTGTTGTTATTTTTATTATTATACAACCTTGATTATGCTTATCACCTAATTATAAACCCAAAAAAAACAAAAAAAAAAAAAATAAATAAATAAACAGTAAAAATTTTATCATAAGGGAAATTCCGTATAATTTATTAAAATAATTTTTTATTATTGATTATTTTTGTGAATTTGTTGGCTGATTTGTTTATTTATAAAAAAAAAAACCAAAAAAAAAATTTATTGATTATCAATATTATTTTTTGTAATTGTGTTGGTCATTTAGTCTTACATCTGATAAATACATCTGGATGATAAGAATGAAAAATAAATACAATTTTTTTATTTTTATTTAATTTATAATTTTTAACAGTTTTGTACTCACTCATCTTTCTTTTGTTTAACTTTTAATAATTCATCAGCATTAAAATATTTATTTATAATATCATCAACTCTTGTTTTAAATTCAGGATTTAATTGTGGATTTCTAGATAATATCCAAGCTGATTCTATAAAATAATTAAAATAATTTTACAAAAGTGAATGGAGATTGTTTGAGTGATCAAATTAGTACTATATACTTTTTAAACAGAATAGCGGAAAAATATATAGTTCTTATTTGATCGCACTATATTTTATACCAGCTGAGGTTCCATTTTCTAAATCTTTACATCCATAACCAACGGAAAAATTAACGTAATCTGTGTCGAGAATCCAAAAGTTTGAACGTTTTGGAACTTTAAATAAATTATTTAATTAAATTATATATAAATAAATAAGAAATTATAAGAATAATTAATAAATTAAAAATACCAGTAATAAATGAGGCATTTAATTTCCCTTCTAATGGTATACGTTCAGGATATGATAGTATTGCTGTTCCATTAATACATTTTTGTGTTTTATTTGGAAATAATGTAAAACATTGTAACAGTTTTATTTGTTTATCATCAATCCATGATAGATTAGAATTTGCACATTCACCATTTTTCTCATATGGTTGTTCATATCTTCGAATTTCATACCATTTACCCATATACTAAATTAATTTAATTTAAATAATTAATATATTTGTTAATAATTAATTAAATAATTAAACACACTTTATCCATATTAAAATCCTTAACAACATCATGATCATTTGGACATGTTCGATTTAATATATATTGTCCAAATGTTATTCCAATTAATAAAAATAATAAAAAACCAACAATATTCATGTTATTTTTGTTAATTTTGTGTTTTGAATACAACAAAGATATGTTTTTGATAATAATAAATATAAAATCTGTATGACTTGATTTATATACCAGTTTTTATTAAAAAAAACGTTATTAATATAATAGAACAATGATTATTTAATTAAATTTATTAATTTTTTTCAATGTTTCTTTTTTTTAATTTCATTTACGGACTTATACACATGGAACAGTGTTGTAGACGGGAAATAAGTTTTTATATTTTTAATGAGTAACAAAAAACACTTAGTTTTTGTATAGTATAGCAGTTGGAGTATAGTAGTTGGAATATAGCAGTTGGAGTATAATAGTTGGATTTTAGCAGTTGGAATATAGTAAAAAAGAATAATAAAATCAGTTTTCTTTTCTAGTTTATTTAAAATAAAAATTTGTGAAATTCACTTAAAACGGCATAAAGACATTAAACGTTCAAGGATGTTTAAGGAGTAGAAGCTATGGAATAAAATGTTGCATTTAGCATTTCTTTAATAAATAAAAAACCTCTAGAATTTTATAAGCAATTTTATTATAATAAAATAATTAAATATTATATTTTGAATAAAAATAAACGTAATTTTTTTATTATAATAATATTAATTATCACTTTGTAAAAAATTCCATTGAGAATTAATATTTGCACCTGAAAATGAGTAGAAAAATCAAAATAGAGAAAGTGTAACCAAAATAATTCATTTTTAATTAAATTAATTAATATTTACTCATCATTTTGTTTTGTCTCTCTTAATATATCCTTATTAAAATATTTCTCAATATTTTTATTAACATTATTTTCTACATTTGAATTTAATTGTGGTGTTCTCGAGAGTATCCATGCTAGATCTAAATTACATAAATAACACAAAATTTTACAAATTAAATATATTTTAAAAATAATAAATTTTTATATATTTACCTATTGATTTTTGCTTATTTATATTAAGACAAGTGTAAATTATTGCATAATTTGTGTAATCAGTATCAAGTATCCAATAATTTGAATGTTCAGGCGCTAAAAAAATTAATAAAACAAAATTTAAATCAATGTTATACTAAAATAAATGAAGACACTAACGTCCAAAAACTGTATAATTTAATTTTCCTTCTAATGGCTCGTAATCCGGATAAGAACTAACTGCTGTACCAATAATACAATCTTGTGTTGTATTTGGCAAAAGAGCATAACAATTTTTTACTTTTAATGTATTATCATCGTTCCATGAGAAAATAGTTGAATAACAATCAAAATCTTTTTCAAATACATTTTCGTACCGTTGGATCTCATACCATTTTCCCAAGTACTTTAAATATAATGAAATGATAATGAAAAAAAAAATTAATTAAATATATTTAATTATTTATACAAACTAACCTTTTCCACTTCAAAATTTTGAAAAGCTTTAATATTTGTTCTACAATGTCGATTAACAAGATATTGGCCACTGATTTTGTTGCAAATAAATACAAAAATTATACACAATGTAAATTGTTTTAACATTTTTATTCAGATAGAGAAAAATACGAATGTTTCTTAGACAAACGAGAACAGACTAATGACATTCTTATTATTATTATTTCAGATTTAAGTTGATTTTAATTTATTGATTTTAAGCATTTTTACTTTTTAAATCTGTCTGAATTGTATCTGAACATATTATAATTATTATTATTATTATTAGTATTTATATAAAAATTTTTAAAATAAATAAGAAAATATATTATTATTACTGAATTATTGGCTTAATGGATTTTTTTTGAAGATGATCGTGATTTTTTTTTATTTCTTTTTCTTTTTTACTACTTTATAGCCATACAAGACAGCAATGATTTGGTGTTTTCTTTTTATATATATGTTGTTGAATTTCTGTTAATTATTTAAGCAAGTATTAAAATATTTATGTAAAGAATTAATGACATTGACGTATTATCAGTTTTTTCTTGTTTGTATTATGTTAATCGCGATGCTGTTACTTTCTTTATGTATTTATAAACTTTCTTATATAGAGTGATCAAATAAGAACTATATATATTTTAAGTATAAATACACTATGATGTTTTAAAACATATATAGTATTAATTTGATCACCTTATATTATACAGTCGTAAGTAATGTAATAAAGAGATTCCTCAAAATACACATATATAGATTATATAATACTAGTATATGCTAGTAAAATCACTTACATAACATTGTTAAATGAATTATTTACAATAAATGTGTACCGCATAAGGTAGCACATTCTCTTTCCTGTAAAGTAACAACACTGCTATATTATGACGAAATAATAATTCTCTGATAAATAAAAAACGACAAAACTGATTATATTTTGATTAAAATCATAATTTAATTTTCATAAAAATAATAATAATAAATGTATAAATAACACTTGTATCTATCTAATTATTATCAGTGGCACTAATTTCAAAAGGAAAATAATTCATAATCATTATGTGATTACTGTAAGTGACACTACTTTACACTAGATACCACCGATAATTATAAATGTACATCGCTATGATGATTATCAAAGTCATAATCACGGTTTAATTATTATTATTATTATTTAAATAAAACTTTTCTGTTGAATTATTCATTGCAAAAAATATTGAAATATTTCTTTTAATTGCAAAAAATTATTCTCTATTATTAATCGAATTTCATTTAATTTAATTATTTTGATTTATTTATTATTAATTTATTGGAAATAAATTCATCTTTATTCTTAATTGATATCAATATGAATTATATGATAAATGCATAGAATAATACCTGCAATAGCCAATTATTGTCTTAAAATTGAAAATATTTAATTGATTAATTAATAATCAAATGAATTAAATATCCTTTTCTTTTTATAAAATTTATCCTTTTATAACATAATTGTGTTATACTTAAATTTCGCTTATTGTTAATAATTTATAAAGGTAATTTGTATATTTTTACATATAAAATAGTGAAATTTTTACCAATTTTTGTAACAAAAATAATAATTAAATAAATTTTAGTAATTTAGTTTTTCGTTTTTAAATTTATTTATTTACATTTTAACCAGTAGTAGGTGATGTTGATAACGTTATCATTATAGTTTTTTGTTTATTGATATTACCGATTTGCATTCTTTATAAAGCTAAACGATTAGGTGATTTTTATTTTTCTCATATGGTTGTTCATATCTTCGATTTTCATACCATTTACCCATATACTAAATTAATTTAATTTAAATAATTAATATATTTGTTAATAATTAATTAAATAATTAAAAACACTTTATCCATATTAAAATCCTTAACAACATCATGATCATTTGGACATGTTCGATTTAATATATATTGTCCAAATGTTATTCCAATTAATAAAAATAATAAAAAACCAACAATATTCATGTTATTTTTGTTAATTTTGTGTTTTGAATACAACAAAGATATGTTTTAGATAATAATAAATATAAAAGCTGCATGACTATGCTATATATATATATATATCAGTTATTATTTAAAAAAAACGTTAATAATATAATAGAACAATGATTATATTTAATTAAATTAATTAAATTTTTTCTATGTTTCTCGTTTTTAACTTCATTTTCGGACTTTTTATACACGTGGAACAGTGTTGTAGACGAAAAATAAGTTTTTATATTTTGAATGAGTTACAAAAAACACTTAGTTTTTGTATAGTATAGCAGTTGGAGAATAATAGATGGAGTATAACAGTTGGAGTATATCAGTTGGAGTATAGTAGTTGGAATATATAGTAAAAAAGATTAATAAAATCAGTTTTCTTTTCTAGTTTAATTAAAATTAACATTTGTGAAAATCACTAAAAACAGCATAAAGACATTAAACGTTCAAGGATATTCAAGGAGTAGAAATTAAAATATAATAAAATGTTGCATTTAGCATTTCTTTAATAAACAAAAATCCTCTAGAATTTTATAAGCAATTTTATTATAATACAATTATTAAATATAATATTTTGAATAAAAATAAAAGTAATTTTTTTATTATAATAATATTAATTATCACTTTGTAAAATATTCCATTGAGAATTAATATTTGCACCTGAAAATGAGTAGAAAAATCAAAATAGAGAAAGTGTTACCAAAATAATTCATTTTTAATTAAATTAATTAATATTTACTCATCATTTTGTTTTGTCACTCTTAATATATCCTTATTAAAATATTTCTTAATATTTTCATTAACCTTATTTTTTACATTTGAATTTAATTGTGGTGTTCTCGAGAGTATCCATGCTGATTCTAAATTATCATAAAAATAACACAAAATTATACAAATTAAATATATTTTAAAAAATAATAAATTTTTATATATTTACCTAATGATTTTTGTTTATTTATATTAAAACAACTATAAATTATTGCATAATTTGTGTAATCAGTATCAAGTATCCAATAATTTGAATGTGTAGGCGCTAAAAAAATTAATAAAACAAAATTTAAATCAATGTTATACTAAAATAAATGAAGACACTAACGTCCAAAAACTGTATAATTTAATTTTCCTTCTAATGGTACGTGATCCGGATAAGAAATAACTGCTTTACCAATAATACAATCTTGTGCTGTTTTTGGCAAAATAGCATAACAATTTTTTACTTTTAATGTTTTATCATCGTTCCATGAGAAAATAGTTGAATAACAATCAACATCTTTTTCAATTACGTTTTCGTACCGTTGGATCTCATACCATTTTCCCAAGTACTTTAAATACAATAATGAAAAAAATTAATTAAATATATTTAATTATTTATACAAACTAACCTTATCCACTTTAAAATTTTGAAAAGCTTTAATATTTGTTCTACATTGTCGATTAACAAGATATTGGCCACTGATTTTGTTGCAAATAAATACAAAAACTATACACAATGTAAATTGTTTTAACATTTTTATTCAGATAGAGAAAAATACGAATGTTTCTTAGTCAAACGAGAACAGACTAATGACATTCTTATTATCATTATATCAGATTTAAGTTGATTTAAATTTATTGATTTTAAGCATTTTTACTTTTTTTTCGAAGATTATTATAATTGTTATTATAAATATTATTTATATAAAAATTTTTAAAATAAATAACAAAATATATTATTATTACTGAATTATTGGTTTAATGGATTTTTGTTGAAGATGAACGTGCTTTTTTTACTTCTTTTTCTTGTTTACTACTTTATTGCCATACAACACAGCAATGATTTGGTGTTTCCTTTTTATATTTATGTTATTGAATTTCTGTTAATTATTTAAGCAAGTATTAAAATATTTATGTAAAGAATTAATGACATTGACGTATTATCAGTTTTTTCTTGTTTGTATTATGTTAATCGCAACGCTGTTACTTTCTATATAGAGTGATCAAATAAGAGCTATATATTTTTAAGTATAAATACACCTTGCTGTTTTAAAACATATATAGTATTAATTTGATCATCCTATATTATGCAGTCATCAATAATGTAATAAAGAGATTTCTCAAAATACACATATATAGATTATATAATACTAGTATATGCTAGTAAAATCACTTACATAACATTGTTAAATGAATTATTTACAATAAATGTGTACCGCATAAGGTAGCACATTCTCTTTCCTGTAAAGTAACAACACTGCTATTTTATGACGAAATATTAATCTTCTGATAAATAAAAAACGACAAAACTGATTATATTTTGATTAAAATCATAATTTAATTTTCATAAAAATAATAATAATAAATGTATAAATAACACTTGTATCTATCTAATTATTATCAGTGGCACTAATTTCAAAAGGAAAATAATTCATAATCATTATGTGATTACTGTAAGTGAAATTATTTTACACTAGATACCACCGATAATTATAAATCTACATCTCTATGATAATTATCAAAATCATAATCACGATTTAATTATTATTATTATTTAAATAAAACTTTTCTGTTGAATTATTTATTGCAAAAAATATTGAAATATTTCTTTTAATTATGAAAAATTATTCTCTATTATTAATCGGATTTCATTTAATTTAATTGATTAAGCAAAAAAACGCATTAAATTTAATTTATTGGAAATAAATTCATCTTTATTCTACTTTTTATTTTCAACATTTTATTTTTAATTAATTTGTAATTTCAAAAGCTGATTTATTTAATTATAAATCTTATTTCTTTCTTCAATAAATTACATTTCTGTAGATTTTAATTGATATCAATATGAATTATATGATAAATGCATAGAATAATACCTGCAATAGCCAATTATTGTCTTAAAAATGAAAATATTTAATTGATTAATTAATAATCAAATGAATTAAATAAATTTTAATGAATTATTATTAAAATTTTCATTTATCCTTTTATAACATAATTGTGTTATACTTAAATTTCGCTTATTGTTAATAATTTATAAAGATAATTTGTATATTTTTACATATAAAATACTGTAATTTCCTCAAAATTTTACCTTTTTTTGTAACAGAAATAATGATTTAATAAATTTTAGTAATTTACCATTTACCCATATACTAAATTAATTTTATTTAAATAATTAATATATTTGTTAATAATTTATTAAATAATTAAACACACTTTATCCATATTAAAATCCTTAAAAACATTATCATCATTTGGACATGTTCGATTTAATATATATTGTCCAAATGTTATTACAATTAATAAAAATAATAAAAAACCAACAATATTCATGTTATTTTTGTTAATTTTGTGTTTTGAATACAACAAAGATATGTTTTAGATAATAATAAATATAAATGCTGCATGACTATGCTATATATATATATATATATATATATATCAGTTATTATTTAAAAAAAACGTTAATAATATAATAGAACAATGATTATATTTAATTAAATTGATTAAATTTTTTCTATGTTTCTCGTTTTTAACTTCATTTTCGGACTTTTTATACACGTGGAACAGTGTTGTAGACGAAAAATAAGTTTTTATATTTTGAATGAGTTACAAAAAACACTTAGTTTTTGTATAGTATAGCAGTTGGAGAATAATAGATGGAGTATAACAGTTGGAGTATATCAGTTGGAGTATAGTAGTTGGAATATATAGTAAAAAATATTAATAAAATCAGTTTTCTTTTCTAGTTTAATTAAAATTAACATTTGTGAAAATCACTAAAAACAGCATAAAGACATTAAACGTTCAAGGATATTCAAGGAGTAGAAATTAAAATATAATAAAATGTTGCATTTAGCATTTCTTTAATAAACAAAAATCCTCTAGAATTTTATAAGCAATTTTATTATAATACAATTATTAAATATAATATTTTGAATAAAAATAAAAGTAATTTTTTTATTATAATAATATTATTTATCACTTTTAAAAAAAATTCATCTAGAATTAATATTTGCACCTGAAAAAAAGTAGAAAAATCAAAATAGAGAAAGTGTTACCAAAATAATTCATTTTTAATTTAATTAAATTATATTTACTCATCATTTTGTTTTGTCACTCTTAATTCATTTTTGTTAAAATATTTCTCAATATTCTCATTAACCTTATTTTCTACATTTGAATTTAATTGTGGTGTTCTCGAGAGTATCCATGCTGATTCTAAATTATCATAAATATAACACAAAATTTTACAAATTTTACTAAATTTTTATTTATTTACCTGCTGATTTTTGTTCATTTAAATTTTTACAACCGTAAATTATTGCATAATTTGTGTAATCAGTATCAAGTATCCAATAATTTGATTTATTAGGCGCTAAAAAAAAGAATAAAACAAAATTTAAATCAATGTAATGCTAAAATAAATGAAGACACTAACGTCCAAAAAATGTAACATTTAATTTTCCTTCTAATGGTACGTGATCCGGATAAGAAATGACTGCTGTACCAATAGCACAACCTTGTGTTGTATTTGGCAAAAGAGCATAACAATTTTGAACTTTTAATGTTTTATCATCGTTCCATGAGTAAATAGCTGAACAACAATCACCATCTTTTTCATATGGTTGGTCGTACCGTTGGATCTCATACCACTTTCCCAAGTACTTTAAATACAATAATGAAAAAAGAATTAATTAAATATATTTAATTATTTATACAAACTAACCTTTTCCGCTTCGAAATTTTGTGTAGCTTCAATATTTGTTGGACATTGTCGATTAACAATATATTGGCCACTGATTTTGTTGCAAATAAATACAAAAACTATACACAATGTAAATTGTTTTAACATTTTTATTCAGATAGAGAAAAATACAAATGTTTCTTAGTCAAACGAGAACAGACTAATGACATTCTTATTATTATTATTTCAGATTTAAGTTGATCTTTAGCATTTTTACTTTTTAAATCTGTCTGAATTGTATCTGAACATGTATTTAAATGACTTTTTATGTTTTTTTAATGATTTCTCTACATTTATTTTGACTATAAAAACTTTTTTTGAAGATTATTATTATGATTTATTTAAAAATATCTTAAAATAAATAAGAAAATATATTATTTTTACTTGATTATTGGTTTAATGGTTTTTTTGTGTTTGAATTTGACCATGAACTTTTTTACTTCTTTTTCTTGTTTACTACTTTATAACCAGCCAGCAATGATTTCTGTTAATTATTCAAACAAGTATTAAAATATTTATGTAAAGAATTAACGACATTGACGTATTATCAGTTTTTTCTTGTTTGTATTATGTTAATCGCGATGCTGTTACTTTCTTTATGTATTTATAAACTTTCTTATATAGAGTGATCAAATAAGAGCTATATATATATATTTTTAAGTATAAATACGCTATGCTGTTTTAAAACATATATAGTATTAATTTGATCATCCAATATTATGCAGTCATCAATAATGTAATAAAAAGATTTCTCAAAATACACGTATATAGATTATATAATACTAGTATATGCTAGTAAAATCACTTACATAACATTGTTAAATGAATTATTTACAATAAATGTGTACCGCATAAGGTAGCACATTCTCTTTCGTGTAAAGTAACAACACTGCTATTTTATGACGAAATAATAATTCTCTGATAAAAACGAAAAAACTGATTATATTTTGATTAAAATCATAATTTAATTTTCATAATAATAATAATAAATGTATAAATAACACTTGTTTGTACATAAATATCTATCTAATTATTATCAGTGGCACTAATTTCAAAAGGAAAATAATTCATAATCATTATGTGATTACTGTAAGTGACATTACTTTACACTAGATACCACCGATAATTATAAATTTACATCTCTATGATAATTATCAAAATCATAATCAGGATTTAATTATTATTATTATTTAAATAAAACTTTTCTGTTGAATTATTCATTGCAAAAAATATTGAAATATTTCTTTTAATTATAAAAAATTATTCTCTATTATTAATCAGATTTTATTTAATTTAATTGATTTGATTAAGCAAAAAAACGCATTAAATTTAATTTATTGGAAAGCGTCACCCACTTTACGAACATGATGTATTCCTCGCAAACTGTCTGTTAACTGTATGTTATTATATTTTTTTTTATAGTTTAATAAAGCTAAACGATTAGGTGATTATCTTGCACGAGCATAAAAATGTACTTATTATTTTTTTAAGTTAGTAACATGAATCAACTATTAATTGAATCAACGTAAATATAATCGTGTGCGAAACTAATAAAGTTGATTTAAACATTTAAAACCGAATAGTTTCGTTTAGTGTAGGATGATTGTTTTTTATTATTTTAATCGATTAAAATATAACCTTACTATTGTGCCGTACATTAATAAAGTCAATTTAATGGTTAATTTATCAAAACAAACATCGATAACTATATCAAAATATTGTCAAATTGTATTCTGTGGTATCTTTTCTATAATAAAAAGTGTATTTTTCATTGGAAATTCAAGTCAATATTTGTAAAAATTGGTATTTTTAATGTAATACCTCTGAAAAATATCTAAAAACTGAGTTGCTAATACAAAACGACTATAAACGTTTAACGAAAGTCTACAGTATCCACGAGAGCTTTTCAGAATACAGTAATTAATTTAATTTTCAGATTAAGCTTCGAACATTAATTCTACAGAAATAAAGCAAAAATTTTTATACTCACAAAGCAAAGTATGTATTTTTCGTAGAAAACCTACCTATGCAGTAGTGTTTCCGTGTTTTTGAACAAATCAATAATTGAGAATCACTGATTATGATAATAAATTATTATTTTATTTATTAAATAAATAACATTAAAAATAATATAAATTACATAAATTTTAAAAAAATGTTTAAATAAATTTATTTATTTAATTTTTATATTTATTGACATTATAGATAAACAATAATAATAATATATTAGAGTAATATTGACTATTTTTTTATTAAATAAAATACATATATATGTATATAATGTTATGTATAAATAAAATATTATTAATTTACTTTATTAATAAATATAAACCCATTACAAATAAAATTCGTTATTATATGAGTTAGTTAAATTGTTTGCAAATATTTAATACGGTTCAATTTCACTGCCAAGACAACTATTTATTTAATAAAAATACAAAAGAATTTATTTAAAATAAATAATTAACATATAATATAAAAGTATGCTGCTTTACTTACTCAATTTTATTTTGATTTGTTACTCTTAAATTACTTCTATCTAATAATTCATCAATTAATTGATTTACTTGACTTTCTACAGTTTCTGATAATTGTGGCTGACGAGATAATATCCATGCAAATTCTTAAGTAATTAAATAATTTATTTATAGAAAATACTTATTATTAATATTTATTTAATGAATTTACCTGTTGATAAGTCTAAGCCCATATCAAAACATGACCAGACAATTGAATAATTTTCATAATCTGTTGATAAAATCCAATAATTAGATCTGTCTGGATCTGTGAAAAATTAATAAATAAAATTTTATATGCACAAAATTAAATTTGAATTATTTTTTTTTGGTAACTTACTTCCATCAAAACTAACATTTAACATAGCAGGTAATGGATCTAATTCTGGATAAGATATAACAGCGATTCCTTCTCGTGATAATACTGTTATATCCGGTAAAATAACCATACTATTTAATACATCTACATTACCATCATCATTTACATTATATTCTGCTGTAACACAATCACCATCAACTTGAAATTCTTGTTCATAACGATAAATCTCATACCAAACGCCTAAATAATCACTGACTTGAAAATTTGTCTCTATTTCATAATTAGGACAATTTCTATTCACTATTAATCCATAAGCAATACCAAATATTGCAAATAATAATAAACAACACTTAATTGTATGCATTTTTATAAAATAACTTTATTTAATTAATGAATATTTCAGTGAAAAATGATTTCTTTTATAGAAAAAATTATAATTTTCAAGATTATAAAGTATTTTTTTTGTTGTTATTGATAAAAACTAATCATACGATATTGTTGTTTTATTTTTAATAGGACGTACTTTGGTTTTATTTTAAACATACGGATGTCACAATGTTTAAAGTCTGATAAAAATGTCTGTAAACAAGTATTATTCAGCAATAATAACTATAAATCAAAGGTAAATAATTTATTAAGTACATTGATTATCAACAATATTATATGTATAATCATTAAACTTTATGCTTTATGAATTAATTTTCAAGGAAATTCTCATCATTTTAACTCTTTAAATGTTAATTATTTAAGAAAAATATATGTTTATGACTTAAAAACGTAAAAGTATGCTTCGATTGCATAATAAAATATTTTATTAAAAAGTCTGTACTAAAGACATAATATTCCCTTAAACATATATTAAATAAAGGAAATAAAAATAAAATTATTTTAACAAATTAAATGAATAAATTTAATTAATTATTATAATCAATAATAGTTATTGTGACAGTTGTTAAAATATTAATTAAAAAATATATATAATTTTATATGAAATGCATCAATTATTTGATATCAATTCAATTAGTTTTTGTAAAAATTTTAACGAGTTCATTACTAGTAATTAACATTAATTTAATTTTAATTTTAATTTAATTTTTATAATTATTCAATATGAAATTTTTATTTATTTTATTAATTATATTATGTAATTTAATATATTCGGTTAAAAATCAAGTTGTACGAAAGGGTACATGTCCAAATTTACCAATTCTTGTCGATTTTAAACCAAATGAGGTAATTATTAATTGAATTTTAATAAAAAAATTTTTTTTTTGTATTTATATTAACGAGAAAAATGAAACTAATTAGTATATGGGTGTATGGTATGAAGCTAAACGTTATAAAAATTACTTTCAACGGGGTTGTGACTGTGCTTGGTCATTATATAAAATGTATAATAATGGTACAATAATGGTGAATATGTGGATGAAACAATTAGAAAAGGTAAAAAATTGGAGTACACAATGGAAAGCGAAATTACGTTCACCGAAAATAAAACCATTGCCGGGACAATTAAATATTTTTACATCGGAAAGTATGATTTGTGGGTGTTTGTGTGTACTTTTTACTCTATTTTTAACGATGTTATTTTTGCAGAACCATATAAATTCATCTATTCTATATTGGATACAGATTATAAAAGTTATTCAGTTGTCTGGAATTGTTATCCAATCGCTAATTTTACATATGTTGGTATGTGTACATCGCATGAATATAATTGAAAATTTTTAAATAATTAATATTTCAGAACATGCATGGGTGTTATATCGGAAATTTCCTATTGATAAGGAGGCACAAATAAAAGTTGATGAGATTTTAGAGAATTATTTAGATCCAAAGGAGTTTAGAGACACAGAAATTGCTTATAATGAGTATGACTTTCACTTACATTGAGATTTGTGTTTATTCGTTTTTTCCATTAAATCTGATATAGATGCTGGGATCCTGATGTTTTAAGTAAATTTGAAGCAAGTGATGATACTGATGATGATATATGGGAACCGACAACTGTTGCTGCTTTAACAGAAGCAGACGGTGTTATTCAAAATGAAGAGGAAAAAATTAGTTAATAATATTTATATTTTTTATAATAATTAATTAAATAATTAATTAAAATTTTTTATGCTTTTAACTAAACTAAAGGTGAAACAATTGTGCAAACATTTAATCCAAAATTAACACCAGCTGCTAATCCATTTGAATTTTTTATTGTTGATGACAGTAACGATGAAAAAGAAATAATATTAGCTAATAATGAAGAAGTAAATATAGTAATTAATGTATCAGAGGTAATAAATGTTATTACAGAGATAGCAGTAACAAATATTGAAGATCTTAATAATGATAATCTTAATACAGATATAAATAATCATAATCATGAGCCACATCATAAAAAAGATTCAGATATTTTATAAAAGTATTTGATTGTTCAATTAATTATTTAATTTAATTAAACATTTTCAGCTCAATTTAATATGCGTTGTTAGTTGAACGATGATATTCTATTATATATATAATGAAATTAAATTAATTGAATAATTATAATAAAAAGTGTGTGTTCATTCAATGTATGTATATTATTAAATATTTTTTTTGCGTTTTTATATCAAACAAATAAAAATGTGTCGCTTTTCGCTTATGATCAAAAGCATTATTGATAGCGATATAAAAATAAAATAATAATAATATTTTTTTCCTTTGTCTGAAATCAGTGTTGTTTTACCTTTTTTTTGTGTTTAAATTATTATTAATTATTTAATTAAACATAATTTAATCAATTTGATAGCAGCGAAAAGTTGTTACAATAAAAAAATAAACACAAGTTTTATTTCATTTCTTTTTTTTGTTAGTTTTAATAATTTAAAAAAAATATAAATACATATTTCTATAAACTTTTTTATAGAAATATAAGCAAACATTGTTATTTTTTATTTATTTAATTAATTTATTAATAATTTTATCATTATATTGTTATTATTTGTAACTAGTTAAAGTATGAAATGACACTAATTGTATAATTAGTTATTAATCCACTTTTAAGCTATTTATTTATTTGTTAATATTATTTAATTTTGGATTTATGTAGGTCGTATTCGGATTATTGATCATAGGACGGTTGTTCGTAGGACGGTTTTCCATAGAACGGTTGTCTATAGAACGGTTGTACATAGGACAGTTGGCCATAGGAAGGTTGTTTATAAGACGGTTGTCTATAGGACGGTTTTCCAAAAGACGGTTGGCCATAGCGGACTGTTGTTCATATTACTATGGGACGGTTGTATATCAACCGTCCTATAGACAACCATCCTATGGTCAATAGTCCGCGAATCTATGTAGTTAATGTAAATAGTGTAATACCTGCCAATTTTAAATATTTATGGATATTTGTTTAAAAACCAACAGACTTTGATCGATGGAAAAAAAAACAGAAATTATTTTCAAATGTTGCGGTTTTAACCTATATAAAACATTAAGGTTTAAACAACACGAATTTTGTATTATTTATGAAAACTTTTTTATCCTTTAATAAAATGCAATAATTTAATTAATACGAAAATAGAAATATTTAAAAGAAACAAACATGTCACGTCTAGAGTATATTTTATCATCACTTACCTAATATAACATGTGATTTTAATCAACAAAACATTTATTATTATTATTTATTCTGTATTAATTAAGGTAGACAAAGATTGATTCATATTTTATGCAAAAACACTTTAATCAGCTTTTGTCGCGCCGTCACAACAATACTTTTAGATTATAAAATAGTCAAAAAATTATAAATTTGATATTATTTAGCAAATATTTATTTGAATTCTCTGTATGATCAAATTAACAAATTTAATTCTACGAATCGAGAAAATAATTTACCTGCAATTATAAATGAAATAAATTTCACAAAAATTCATTCAAATTATCAGATAAATTTTCCGATAAAATTTTAATTCTTCTGATAATCATAATCAGTGTTTAATTTCATTAATTAATCAATTCGTGATTATCTGCTAATTAATATTTATATTGTGTCAATAGGCATGTCTACACTTTTCCAAAAAATATAAATAAATTAAATTGCGCCTACTTAGCTGACTACAAGCAATACATTTTATAATAAATTTTTCTACTTGATACTCGCTATTCAAATATTAATGCCGTTTATCATATACGGTACATAAAATTGCAAAAAAAGTTTTTATTTATTTTTAATCAAAAATATAATTAATAAATAGTCATACTAATTAAATAAATAATTAATTATAAACCACACAATGCTAAAGAAGAATAAATCAAAATTATTGTTTTTAATAATAATAATACGCCTTTTTGATGCATCATTGATTAAATTTAATCAATGTGGTTGGCCACAGTGAATCACTTGTTATCGGTTAAGTTCAGAGTGGGCTAATATATATTTTTACTTTTAATGGTTCTACCCTATAGACGCCCCAAGCAAGCTGTATTGTTGCACCACCGTATTCCAGTTATTAAAAATAAAATAAAAATTTTTTAAATCAATATTTGTTATTTTAAACGCCTTAACTGTTTCCAGCCACAGGCAAACTGCCTTGGTACTTGGATAGAAAGAAACCCTTAGGTAGAATTTTTTTTTTGACGACTTTTTCCCAGAATTCAAATATTGTCGATGATTTTTTAACCACAAAAGAAGTTATTTTTTCTAAGATTATTCAGCGCATAAAATGCTTTGTTTCTTACACAAAAATTTAAGAATTTTCAATAATTGCAACAGAGATTTGAGCTTTTAGTTTTGTTCTATTATCGATCTGCGATTAAAAAATTTATAACAAACATCTAAAATTTGAACTATTTTAACTGTATTTAATTTACAGGTCATTCAATCCTGTCTAAACTCAGAAGCATACGGAATTCTTTCTGTTATCCAGGCTTTGTTTATTTTGACTATCCAGTACGATTAACTATAACCATGTACATTTTTTTTTAATCAATTATAAGGATAATGTTTTCCATGTTATTCTACATGTTTAAGTGATTTTAATTTAATAAATATTATACGATATATGATATTTTTTCTTTTTAATAAAAATATTTTCTATATTTTCTCTTAAATTAAATTTTGCAAATATATCCATATGCATGCTGAGAAGCTTAAAATATTAATGGTGTTAATTGAAAGATATGTACGTGATGTTTTACTCTCTTGTTTACTAAACTTTACATTTATATTAAGCAGAAAAAAAACGAAAAAATCCATTAAAAGTCTTTAATTAATGCATCAATTTTATGTTCTAGCTAGACAACAAAAAAGAAAAAACATTTTACATAGAGAAAAGTCAACTAAATTTTATGTTATTATTTTTAATCGGTCTACAGCATTTGAATAATATATAATCTCTGTACTACTTTTTTTTTTTGGGTGCTGTGATATAAAGTGATGAATGTGCTTGCTGTGCACACAATAAACTATCATTTTTTACAATAACAACAAGGAGACAAACAAACACAAAAAAAAAATTATAATAAAAAATAACTCATTGATATCGCCTCTATTTGTAAAATTTTATATTCAGAATTTGTTGCTTACCTGTCCAGGTATTAAAATATAATAAATAATAATTTTTTCTATTTTTAATTCATTGATAAATCATGTAGATTTTTTGTTTTTATTTTAAAGAACTTTTTAAAAATTAGATGAAATTTTAAAACTCTTGTGATTTTACTTTAAAATCGACTAATGTGAAATTTTCTATTCTTAAATATGCTTCACTGGTTAAATGTGTAAAACGTTGAATTTCTACTTACCTGTACTATGGTGTTAAGTATTTATGTAAACATTCTATAAGAATATTGTTTTTATTCGAATTTAATGAAAATTTTCACTTTATTTATTAAATAAAATTTCGAGAGTGTACAGCTATGAATACCGAGTCAAATCTATTTCATTTTTCCTAATTATTTTCACTGTTATTGATTAACTTTTAATTAATAATCAAGTTTTTTAAATTATATTTTATAAGGAAAATTAATTATCTGTTTATATTTAAGATAATAATTATAAAATTCCTGTAATTTTGACAATAAAATGTTCCCTACAATGGAGATAACTATGTATATCAATGAAATTTTATTTTTGCATAGGTGTGTGGTGTATGACTAGGTAAATAAATGTTAAAAAAAAATATTCCAAGAATTATGTCCTAGTATTATGCTCAATTAATTTTACCATTGATTTGCAAACAATTTTCTAATCTTGACACGAGTGTCTGTAAAATTTATTTCTGATTCAAATGGTAAATTCCAACAAATTACCAGATTTCATTAACTATGCTATTTATTTTCGACAATTTTTCAAAAGGTATTTATTACAGAGAAATACCTAATAAATGGTCAAGAAAAATATTATGGCTAAATTTTAGTAGAAATGTATTTTAAATCAGAATTACTCAATTCCTTCATGTAAATTAATTCTTAATCAAATTAATTTAATTGAAAACTTTTTATTAGATGTATTGAGATTTATTTTCAGTGCATTCTTTACTCATTTTTTGTCTATATTTCTCTTAATTTGTGTCTGAAATAATAATATATTTGTACCGAATACTGTAGTATATAAAATGTAAAAGTAATAGCAGCCACTATTTGACTTTGAAAATTTCCATTCTTTTAAAGATTTTTGACGCAATTTTGTACAGAAATTAATAAGAATGATGCGTAAATCTCATAAAAATGAAAAGTATCTATCTTGATTGCAATAAATTACACTAATAAGACACTAATATGGAATGAAATCAGAAAATTAACGAGTAAAAATTGCCTTCAGAAACAGGAATCGATAAGAAACACAGAGATAAACTGGAAACTATATGATAATGGCTTGAACTAATTTCATCAAAATTATTTAAACCTGAACTTTCATGTTATGCCTTTAGAAATTGTAAAAAACAATGATATATCCAACAAAAGAACATGTTATGAAGCATGTAGATACCCTTAAAAGCTATTGTACAAGCATTGAAGAGATACAAGACTAAATTTTCCAACCCAATTTAAATCATCAAAAGTTCTTCAAGTAAGCAACCTAAAAACATCTACCAAACCGCTGGAGTAAATATCTTTAAAAAACGACATTTCACTGTAATTAATACTTAGAATCTTAAATAAGGATTATGCATTCAGTATTAAAAGTTTAATGAAAAATTATAAATTAGTCAAGCGATCTAGTTTCTAGAAAATAAATTATAAAGGTAAATAAAAATTAAATCGCTGTAACACTTTTCACGTGGAATTTTTCTATACGTTTATTGAGAAGTTTCTAGTTTATTGAGAATATAGGATTTATTTCTTTTTTCTTCAAAAAATTATCTATTTCGACATCAAGTTAATATATTATTATAACCATTAGTTCAGTTCATTCGTCACTGACTGTAAAACATTTTTTACGTTTTATTAATGCAATTTATTTTTCCCTTTAAATATATATATATGTAAAGAATTTTAACAGAAAAAAATATTTTAAAATTGAAACAGTTTTACATATATAGGTAGGTAATAGTATCTATCATTTTGAACGCGTTTCTTACAATGTTTATTAGAAATTTATTTGATAAATGCGGTAGAGACAATTTTTCTTCTTTTTTTTTATAACATCACGAAAGCAGAAAATTTAATTTTGCTATGATAAAAAAATATTGAGGAAAATTCATCTAACATTCGTATATATTTAGTTTTCTATTTTCTTTTTTGTAAAACTATCATTACAGTATTTGTATGTTATATGTGAAACGCAAAAAGTACATTAATTTCTAGTTAGAAATTCATCTCGTATTTTAAACTATATTTTAAATACTTTTAAATGGCATAAATAATACTTATTTAATATTCTTCGTGGTGTTTATTTTTATTTTATTTTATTATTCAATAAAAGGATATTTTTACGATCGAAATTTACTAGATTTTAGAAAACTACTCATTTTGTATTCAACGGAATAGATATTAAGCATTTAAATTGCCAGTTTGAAATGGTTTTGTATTAAATTTGAATTCTGACAGAGAATTTTCTTTATAAAAAAATTTTATTTAAATTTAAAGTGAGATATATGTTTTTGTCGAAATTTTCTGAGGATGTACGTCTTACTTTAAATATATTTCCGGAATAAAATACATCGATATAAATTCATATTATTAATAAAATTATTTAAAGCGTATTTTTATAGATACGTCAGTCTTTAATAGAATTAACAACACAGTAACTGAGTTTCCTGGAAATATCTACATTAAAAAAAGGAAAAACACTGTTTGTCTATAGCTAGATCTAGATGGGAGTATGTAGTGTTTTTGTTTTTAACATAAATTTTAAAAGAAAATTCATACTTTCATTGTTTTATTGATATTTTTGTTTACTTCGTTTTACTTTAATATGAAAATCTTATTAATTATTTTACAATAAGAGTAGAAAATCTTTTGTCTCATCATAATTAACAAGAACTCATCATAATCATTATCATAGCGAAATAAACCATAAAGATACTTCAAAAAAAAAAACTGCGGTATTCTGGATTGCCTTAAGACAACAAAACACTGAGTATTCTTATTATTATTAAATTATAAAGAATTTCCTTGCTTTAATTACATTTCATCTTTTAACACTGTTATGCCTGAAATAAAAGAAAAAATCAAAATTTGTTTTTATTTCCAAATTATTTGTGTGTTTTTATTATTTTTTCAAGAGGAGTTTTTCTTTTTTTTCATTTTCTCTCTTGTAATTTACATATTTTTTATGATTTTTTTTTTTAAATGATATAATACAAATGGACTAGCACAAAATAAGTAATATTAAAAGTTTAATAATAAATATAAATAATACTTAGAATAAATGATGTTTTTTTTTTATACAAAAATAATAATTAGAAAATACATTTTATATATAAATATATTTATATGGAAATTGTATGATATGGTTAAGAAGATATAATTAATTTTTATATTTATTTTGGTATTTTTATTTTTTTTTTATGGTACTTTTTAACATTTCTTTTCTTTTCTTCTTCCTGATTAAAGATTTATTTCTTAGATACAATTATATTATTGATATCAATGTTTTTCATCTAATATAGTCACACGCTATTGTGCTTTTTTTAAAAAATTATTCCTTGATTAATATGATATTGAAATTTGACATGAATTTTTTTTTTTATTGAAATTAACTAATATTTACAAAACAAAAAAAAATAAACATCAATAACGGCACGAAATTCATTTTAAATTTTTTTTTTATCTACAATTTAATCAATATTTTCTATGTATTTTATCATTATGTTAAAATTATTATTTTCTTATAAATTGACATGGAATGGATTAATAGTATCGCCAGATACAGAAAATATATTGAAAAAAAAAAAACTTAGATAATTTTGTAAAATCGGTTTTTTCTCCCATATAAATAATTGGTAAAACAATTTTTCAATAAAATTTAAATATTTCTTAAAAAAAACAGTACAGTACAGTACAGTAGTTTAATAAATAAAAATACATAATAATGAAAGTAAAATGTTCTCAATAATATTTCAAATAGATAATTAGTTATTATTTTCCAATAAAAAGTTATTTATCCTTATTTGTATTATTTTTCTTATAATTTTGAATTAAAATTAATAACTATACATTAGCCTTTATTTGATTGAGTAAAATTATTTACATATTTTATTTTTATGAATTATTATCTATAAACATGCAATTACTTTCTTTCAATTTTAATATTTAATTTATGTTTAATTAAAATTATTAATTCTTATTTGTAGTAAAGTCAGTACATATGTAGGATTTATTTTAATTAATATAAGTTTATATGGAAGAATTTTTTATTTATTTATTTATTTCGTTTTAAACGTTTAATGATTTTGTATCAAAAACAAGAAAGTTAATTAATTAATTAAGGTAAAAAAATAGAAAATAATTATTATGAAAGTAGTATTTAGTATATATTTATATTAAAACAACCGTATTTGAATAGAATTTATTTTCTTTTTTATATTAATATGCTTTAGGTAAATGGAAAATGCTATTCTTTTTTGAATTTTCTTTCTACATTGCATAGACTTTGTGTGTTAATTTATTTCACATTTTATAAATCTTGTTTTATTTATTTATTATTTTTTTTTTATTTTATTTTTCATCTATTAGGATTCATATTTGTGCTCATGTATTATTATTATTATTAATTAATTAATTAATAAATATTATTATTGTTGATTTATTCCTCTACATACAAATACATACAACAGAGAAATTATTATTATTATTATTCATTTTCTTTTAATTATTGTTTAAAATTAACAGTCTTTTAAAACTTCCAATTAAGTAATTTAAGTATTTAGTAATTATTGTTTTGTTTAAATTAATATTTACAAAAGAAAGGAAAAAAATCTTATTCACAATTTAATAAATATTTTAATGCCTTTACTGTTCTTATTATTATAATTTTTATCAAGGAATTTAAATTTATGCTTATAATTATGATTTAATTATTTATATATTTCAATCCCATCATTTAATTATATTATTTACATATTTATTGGATATATATTTATAAAGAAATGTATAAAGGAGGAATCATTTATGACGATGAGAAACGTATACACGCATAATAAAAATCATTTTACTGTAATTTGATTAGGGAAATCATGAAAAACTATTACACTTAATTACATATATGAACCAATATTATATTGTTTTTGTTTATTATTGTAAGAAAATTCGCTTTTTATCTCAAGAGCTCTTAAACGTACTGTTATTTTCATTGTCATTAGTTTTCCAGCTACCACAAATTTCACCATGCATCGAAGCTTGTGTGTGTTGACTGTAACCAGAGTCTGAACCGAAACTTGAATCTCTTGAATATATTTGTTGTGGTTGATTATGTTCTTGAGGGTGCTGCTGCTGCTGCTGCTGCTGTTGTTGTTGACTTGGTTGTTGCTGTTGACTTATTCCTGTTAACGTATTATTTAAAGCTCTAAAAGTGGTAAATTCTCGCATAATATATGGATAAACATGATGTCTGTTATTAAAGGCATGTGCTAAGCATGCATCATATAGAATCCCTTCATGAAAAACTGGTTCCGTATATCCGCATGATGGATCGTTGGTATTTAAACCACAAATTCTTCGTCTATCCAACGATCTTAAATTCATACGAGCTATATTACTATTATTATTGTTATTATTATTATTATTATTATTATTTGTATTATTATTATTATTTGTATTATTTACGTGATGATGCGATGGTGTATAACCACGAAACGTATTTAGATTGTTTCTTTCTCGAAATATTGTTGAAACTGTATTATTACTTAATTGATTGTTGATTTGGTTACGTTTTTCTACATCACTATTTCCCAAAGACATTGAGAAACAATTTAATGATTTACTTATATTATTATTATTATTATTACTACTATTATTATTAATAAAATTATTGTTTTTATTATTAATAAAATTAATATTATTATGACTATTATCAATATTATTATTCAGAATATTACTATCACTATTATTATTATTATTATTATTACTGTAGTTATTATTAATATTATTTCTTGTAGTGTTGCATTTATTTTTATTATTTATGTTATTATTAATAAAATTATTATTAGTAACGTTATGACTATATGGCAATGTCATCATATTTCTTTGATTATACATCATTGGTATAGCATCTGTTGTATGATCTGACGGTAAACTAATATCACCAACACTGTATTTTTTAAGTTTTCCATTATGATTATTAAATGTTTTTCGAATTTGAAAAGCACCAGTAGGACTACTACTACGGTATTCAATTGTTGATCGATTATCATTTGATGATGACGATGATAATAGTGAATTACGTTCATTTGATATACGATCGTGTACACTACTAGTAGTACCACTATCCGCTACACTATCTGTATTACTATTTAGTTTACTAATGTGCTCTTGATAAATAGTAGCAACTGTTGTTCCATCCGATGCAGACTTCAGGAATGAACGTTCATCAGGTAAACTTAATTCATCACCGGCAAAGTCATCATCTGAGTGAAGTGCAGGCTCCGAATCTGCATCTGAATCACGGGGTGGACCAAGCTCTTCATACACATTATCGTGTGATCGATAAGGATCTGGTCCCGGCGACGAACAAACAAATAATGGTGGAGTTCTTGGCATTGGATAACCACTAGGAAAATGTATTGACTTTGGATGCAACATCTGAAAGCAAAAAAAAAAACATTGTTCAGAGATTTATCTATTATTTATAAACTATTATTTATATTTTATAAGAAAGTTATAAATAATTTAACACGCCTGAAATGTTATTATTGCCGCTTAGAAACATCCATAAATAATTTGTGCTTACTTGGCATACATTGAAAAAAAAAATATCAATATAAATAATTATTAAGCGATAAATATAAACGTATGTTAAAAGAATAATTTAAGATGGACATAAACTGACAATAATATATATATATATATACTCTCTAGTTAGACATTGCTTCGCGAAAATGTAAAAAAGAAATTTTCCCGCGATCACGTAAAGCAATAAATAAATAAAATTATTGGCATTTTGAGTCCTTTTCAGATAAGCAACATGAAAACTATTTGCTAAAACGACAGGTACAGTGAGCATAGTGAAAATATATAGCCAACAAGAGAACATAGCACGTCTTTAAGATATACTAAAAATAAATAAATATTTATCTATTTTCTTCTTTAATCAATTTTTCTTCTTCTTTTTTTTTGCTACGATTAAGCAAGAGAAGATATATATATATATATTATTCAATAAAATTTAATTAATTAATTTTATGATTTGACATTTGTAAATAAGATTCTTATAACTTGTTTTCACTAATTAAACAAGGTATTGTTTCTTTATTATTTACTTTTTGTTTAAATTTCTCGTAAATCAACCTTGTAGCAAAAAGAAAAGAAAAACGTGCAACTTCTTAAGGAACAACGAATGGTCACAAAATAATATAAAACACGCTGCTGAAAGAAGACATTTATAAATTAGAATTTTTACTCGTTTTTTTTGTAAATACTGAATAATTATGTAACATTTTCATATTTCATTTTCTTTTTCTATGTGTAAAAGAACAATTAAAAAAAGAAAAAAAAAAGAAATATAATTTAAACATAATATTTCACACCTGCCAACCGTAAACATAAGCAGAAAATTCTCCTGAGAAAGTTTCATGATTATTTATGTATTTTTATTATTATATATTTTAATATTTTATTATAAAATTGTTTGTGGTTATAAATTTGTATCTTTGTACAGCAAATATCATGCTAATAAAGAAACATTTTTTCTTAGATGAATCAAGTAAGATACCTTGTCCCTTGTTATTTAATTTTTCGCATTCAAAACCTATAGTTCAATTTAGATATTGAATATTAAATTTTATTAATAATTTTGTGTTAGTTTTGAATGATTAAAATATAAAAATCAGCGTTCATGAGCAAATATTGATAAATTTGTGTTTTATTCTGAATGCCCGAAACAAGATTTGTGATTCTACTAAAATAGTTTAAACAATAGTGGAAAACCTTTAACAATGAATAAACTGATTTACCTTCGCTATGCTTATTAAAGTTTTATATTAAAAAACCACCCAGCATAAGGGTTTGCGACAGGTTTCGGTGACAAAATAAATGGTGAATTACATTTATCTGATTACTAAAAATGAAAAAAATTCACTTTTTCATGAAAATCAATAAACTTTTCATTGTAACGATTCAACAACAAATACATAATCGATAATAATTTAATTAAAACACATAAAAACTGTATGTACTTTGTGATAAAAAATTAAGAAATTATTTTTATTTTTTTTTATTACGATCAAAATTGCCAGAAGTCACATTTGTGTTATTATTTTTATTTTTGTCTCGATGTCTTATTATACAAAATTAGAAAAAATATCTTCAATTAAAGTATTAAGTAACTTTATTATATGTATTGAAAACAGCTAATAACAAACAATGAGTATAACTTAAATTAAATGAAAATTAATTAATTCTGTTCTATATAGATATATTTATGAACATATGTTTAAATTAATTAAATTAAATATTATATATTACAATTTAATATTTAAACTGTCTATAAATTTATTAAAGAAAAAAATGTAATTTAACTCTTTGCGTAATATCTGTTTGTAACAATATTGCCTGTAGGGTCTTATTATTATTAAATTATTTTATATTATAAAATATAAGGCAAAGTAAAAGAAATTCTAACAAATATTAATATAATTAATAATTTTATTTCATTTATTATTTGAACAATCTGTATAAGTAATAAAATAGTTATTTTATGTACAATTATGTATATATTTTTGTTATAAAAACGTTTCGTAGACAAAATGAATGTCTTTGATTGAATATATATTTTTAACATAATGTAAAACCATAGAAAATATTGTCATTATACTAAATATACTAGTATATATGATTGATAAAGTCAATTAATGTTCTTAAGTAGTTCATTAGTCATATCAAATGGAAATTAATTATAAAATTTGTCTATCAAAAAAGTGAACAATTATGAACGATTATTAATGTAATAAAATACACATTGTTAATGTCACTCAATCGTTAAATTTTTCGTTATTAAATATAAGTACATGTAATTGATATGAATCGATAAAGTATAACCACGTATATTACATTGAATTTATTTCATTTAAGTTTTTTTTTTTTGATATGCTTAACATTTATTAAACAAAAAGGAACAATCTTATTACGGAAATGCGTCTCCTTGCAAATATAAAAACTGCCAACATATGTATTTCAAAAAGAGTTTATTTTTTTTTTTTATTATTATTAAACAAATAAATGCTTACGTATGCTATAAAAAATTAATAATAATAAAAACTGTTTTTTTTTTTTTTTTTGTTTTCATCTTAATATTTGTTTTGCTTAAGATTTTGTTCTTTTCTATTTCAAGATAAACTGCAACCAACTGCTTGAGAATTGAAAGGAAAATATGTTAATAAAATCTGTCAAAATATTAGGTCGAAAAATGTCACAACATGTCAACGCAGACAATCACTATAAAGTTTTTATTATTATATTATTATTATTATGATTATTATTATTATATATTTCATGCATCACACATTTGTTCAGTATTTGATCGTATTTTAACGCATTTTAATTCCATTCACGAAATTTTATTTTTTGAAGGGAATTGATATTAGAGGAAATACACATTCTTCTTCTTTATATTTATTTATGTGTTTTGTATTTTTATTGTTGTCGTTTAATTTGTCGCAATGTATACAATAATAAAATGAAAGAAGAAAAGGTAAATACACCATCATTATTCAAAGCATAGTTTTGTTGAGTCTTAAGAGCAAAATTAAAATGTTTGAAAAGTAAACTAAACAATAAAATAAAATAAAATACAAAAACGACTATCAAATTACATACGTTATGTTGTTGATGAAATTTTATGTTATTGAGATGTTTCTAAATTATATATTTATCTTTTTATAAAACACGAAAAAAATCTTTTACACTTTTTTTTCGTTTTTTTTCGATTTCCTTTTAAATACAAACAACACGAGTATAATAATTATTTTACATGTTGTTATAAAGATAATAAAATAAATGGTGAGAAAATACCCTTTATTTTTAGTCTAGTAATAAAAAGGATTTCACATTATGTAATTTAATATAAATAGAATAAAAGAAATAAAAAAAATAAATGTATATTACCTCCATTGTATGATGATGATGATGCATTACAAGTGGGCGACGTCCTAAATGTGTATCAGGATCTTCATATGTTACCAAATGGGCACCAGGTGCAACAGATGAATCTAAATGTCCACCTCGTGTTGGTGTTTTACATGGTAAAAAGTTTTGTACTCTCTTTTTATGTCTAATTTAGATAAAAATTAAAAATAATAATAATAATTAGTAAAATTATTAATTAATTATAAAGAAAATATTATAGGAAATTTAATTTAACTTTACTTCGCCGAGGGCACAAGAACTAGACATTTCTGTTCAATTAATTTTCAAACTAATTCCAAAATACGATATTATTTTATGCAGAACACTAATCGATTGTTAATAAACTAAAATACTATTTATCTAATTTAGAAACTTTAGATCAATTGTGAATTAATTTAATTAATTTTTGAAAATTACTTTTAAATAAAATAAAACGAAAGAAAAAAAAAGATTTAATTCAAATTATGTGACAGAGTTTATTATAAATTAGAAAGTCTTTAGAGAATATAGTGACTTTTCTATTAAATACTCAAGATTATTACTTTTCTTTACTTCTTATTATAATCCCATTTGCGACAATCAAACTCTACAACTGTGAACAACTACAATATAAATCTTGTTAATATTAAAATCAAAAAGTAAATATCAGTTGAATATGTCATGTTAAAATATCATATGTGCCTAACATTGTACATACAAAGATTGTCACTTGAATAACATGTTTCTACTGACCACATATATAACAAAGAAGTGAAATTATTACAAATGTAATCGCATATCATAAGAGCTTTATGATAGAGAAAAACATTTTCAATGGAAAATTAGGTGTTATATACTGAATTTTATTACATTAATCAAAATCTCTTTTTGATTTTGTAAAATCTATATAAGAAAATCAAATACTAATAACATATATATATATGTTTCTTTATATCTAAAAATAGCATAATATGCTCTTATGTTTGATCCATCTAATAATAAATATCTAAATTCATAATAATGTTTTTTCTTTTTGATATAAAAATAAAATAAAACCACAAAAATGATTGTACATAAAAGTTAAAATAAAATATGAAAAAAAGATTATATTTATTTTTTTTTTTTTGATTATATGGAAAATTCATATCTATGAGCATTCAATCAGAACTAATCAAATATGAAATAAGATGATTTGTTTTAAGAATAAATATATTTATATAGAAAATGTAAGTAATTTATTTGCTTTTAAATATAAATCATATAATAATTGTATATAATAATAATATATAAACATATTTATATTTGTCTGCTTATTTATATAAAGGAAAATAAAAGTGTGTATAGTAATTTGAAGTATATTACGTTATATATAAAAGAACACATAATACAAATATACAAGAATTATTGTATGCAAAAATTGAAGTGGATATAAATTTTGGTAAAAAATTACCATAAAAATGAAAAGCATTGCATAGTAGTAAATACGAACAATAAAATATTATTTTATGTGACTTATATATACCTTTATATACCTTTTTCTATTTTTCTTTTTTCATAACAAAAGTAAATATTCAAATTATGTATAATATGTACATATAAACCGATGATTCTTATCGTAAATATTATAATTTTTTTTACTAAATTATCCATACGTCACATTGTTAGATAATATTACGAAAGGATTGTAAAATTATATGATTAATTTTGCAATCTTTTTATGCTAACGTTTAGTTTTATTACAAAATATTATTTAATAATTGTCTATATATGATTGCAAAAACATTGTAATTTGTAATATTCAGTGAAATGTGATTCTATTACGTTAAATTCGTTTTGTTGAAAAATCTTTTATAATTTTATGAGTTTTCTAGATTTAAACATAAATGCAATAAATTTTTCCTTTTTTTTTTTTGGCTATTGCAAAAATAGAAAATATACATCGTAAAAAAACATCAGCAATATAAATGTTATTAAAATTTTCATGTGTAAAAAAAAAGAAAAAAATTATTTGGTGTCTAAAGATATGTGAATAAAAATAAAATATTGAAAGCTTTTGATTATATATAAATTTTATTATTTTACATACGTGTCGTAGAGTACTCAATTCAGCAAAAAAAAAATTTTTTAACATTGCAAAGTAAGTAACCAAATAAAAAATATTGCGTAAAAAAAAATAATTTTATTCAAAAGGGTCTATAAGTAGACAACCACATAAATACTATTCAAAGGAGTTGATACTTTCTCATTAAGAAAACACATTTTATATGATTAACGTAATTCAATATTTATTTTATAATTTTTTACATTTTTCTTTATTATTTTATTCATTTTTCTTTTCAAAGCACTTAGATATGCACTTATTATCATATATTTATGAGAAAGAAAGCACAGTAAAACCAAAGCAAAAATAACCCTTATAGTTTTTAATTTAAACACTTTACACATTTATTATTTCAGCGAAAAAATAAATGTAAGTAAGGGTAAAAGCTCTTACAAATGATTGGCATTTAAATCTCGTTAACATGGATAAAAAAAATAGCAAGACTACACCGTCATATAATTACATAAAAGATAATAATTTGTTTAAATAGTGAAAGTATAAAAACAATGGCGTCAGTAATCAACCCTTTTTAATGAACCATTATAAAATTAAATATTCAAATGTAATGTATTTTAATTTTTAATTATATCGATAAAAATGTGTTGAAAAGTGGTAGAAAAAATAAAATAAAAATAATAACCATGATGTTTCAAGAGCATTAAAAAACCCAAACGAAACAAAGTTTTTTAATTTTCTTTTTTCAACATAAAAATAGTTTATTTAAAGTGTTAAATATTATTATTATTATTACCTACGCTGTGTAACATTTATTACTATTATTATTTAATATAAAATGTATTTAAATGGTTTTATATATTATATAAAAAAATACACCGAAAGTTGTTAAAAAATCAAAGTTATTTAATTTTACAATTACAAGATAAAAATTTTTTATGATTTAAACAAAAAATAAAAAGAGCAACGAAAAACATTTTCGAAAATCTAAATTGATGAATATATATATATATATATATATGTAAATAAAAATATAACATGATTTAATACCCCTATCAATCCTACACTATTTACTTTGAATTACACATGAATTGACAGAAAAATATATGTATATAGCATACTTTTCAATGAACGCGACGAATGATTTATGCTGAGATAACAAAAACTGTATTTAACTAAAAATGTATAAAAATGAACATATTCAAATACAGGTAAAAAGCACTGAATTTTCAAATTCACTTCAAAGATACAAATCATACACTGTGAGTAATAATATAGGAATAAAATGTAATAACTATATACTATAGTATATATACTTGGTACATTTCTATGTTCGTTTATTTTATTTTATTTTTTTATTCATAATAATAATAATAATATAAAAATTGTATTTTCAAATAAAATGACTAAATCGTTTTAGGTGTGGTCCATAAACATAATTTTAAGTATCTTCGATGTCAAAGTGAATATTTATTTTATTTTTTTTTTTATTCTCTATGATTGAAAATAGATTTTTATTATTAAAAATTTTTTTGTTTTTATGTATTATAGTGAAATATTAAAGTAAAAATATGTTTTAAATTCATTAAAAATAAAGAACAAATACATGATGTTATTGTTTTCAATATATATATATATCTGAATTTAGGTTAACTTTGTTTAATTTATTGATCGTTTTTATTTATTTTTATTGGTGACACAATATAGAGAAGAATAAGTAGAAAAACGGTGATATTTGGTTATAATTTTTTCTTAGCTTTTCTTTTATGTAATTTTTAGTAATAATAATAATTATTTACTTTATAAAAATGTGTTATAAATGTATATTATTAAAATACATTTGTTTAAGTAATTGTTTATGTATTTAAATTAAATATCTTAAAACATTCAAGTATAATTATAACTGTCACAGTCCATTTGAATTTTTAAGTCACTAATAAATAAAGTAAACGATAGCTTTCGGTAAAATTTCTTATAAAATATTGCAGACAATATTGAAATAAACATCGTGAACGTGTTAAATATTACTGAATCTCAATAACAATTATTGTTAAATTTGTAAATAATATACAAGGAACATAGTTAGTTATTATTGAAGTGAAATACTGATTTTAATTGCTTTGCGGAAGTCTTTCAAAATTCAAATAGATTTCTTAATTGAATTCTAATTTTCAACTGTTATTTCCTGTTTTTAATTAACTTTATTATATTTAATTTGAAATACACAAGCATCTGCTGAATATTAATTAAGTTAAAAGTAGTTCTTTAGTATAAGAGATTATCCCCAATACACCTGACCTTGAAAACCCACTCCGTATTTGTAAGATCGTCTGCAAAATTATACTTAAAAAGCCATTGTGTACTGTATATGACTTACAATAGGCGATCGGCCGACCGTAGAACAATTATGATCATACTCCACATATGTATATATTTATATCAAGACATTACATTTACTTTGTGTGTTCCTATTATTATTATTATTATAATGTCAAAATGTGAAAAGAAAAGTTTTATCTTATGATAAGAACGCATTTATCTGTATTAAATGAATTATAAAGAAAAACAAAACGTAAAATAAAATAAAATAAAATAATAATAATACTATTATTCTCTATATATTGTCAAAACCATGTAACATTTTGAAGAACACTTATATAAAATATTTAGTTAAATAAAAATATATATATATATTCATTTTCTATGTAGAAGCATATTGTTCATTTCCTTTATTATTTTACCACATAAGCAACAAAAGCAACAAATCATGTCTACAAAAAGAAAAAAAAAACTTTTCTTTGCAAAAATACATATGTTTTGTAAATAAAAAAGAAAATCATCATCATCATCATCATCATCAGCCACTATTTAAGCAAAATAAGATACCAACAAAAGAATATATTTTCTCAACACGATCTAACAATTTACCAAGCTTCCCTTAAAGAACATGCCAACATGTTGAAAATCAGTTTTTATATGTATAAACCCTTAAGGGGTCGTCTACATACATATATATATATAAACATATATTGACAACACTCAACAGAGCACTCAGTACACCTATTAAAAATAGCATTCAACAGAGGATACTAAAAGGATTAAATTAGGGATAAGCCTTTTGCAGAAAAGATGTCGTCTCCTGTTACAAACAGCAACAACAGAAAAATAATATTAAAATAAATAAAAAAAAGAAGCATATCTGATCTAATGTAATGATAAAAATGGATTACATTTTAGCTAACAACAAAAAAAATAGAATTAAACTTGGGGATATTTTCTAACTAAATGTTTACTCATTGTATGTTTATAAGATGATAAAATATTTGATATCTATCAAGTAGCTGGCTATAGGCAATAATACATACAACATACAACATAGAAATATTTTTTTATTCTTTGATAAAAATCTAATATAACATAATTTTATTAAATTACTATTACTAACACTTTTCTTTTCTTTTTTTATAACTATTCAGTCTAGTCAAGATAAAGTTATTTTATTTTATAAACGAACGAAGGGGTTAAATAACCGTCAATAGAATGCGTAAAGTGTTTTCTTTTTATTTTTAATTTTTAAAAAACGACAAAGTAAAATTGTCATTTTTACTAGCAAAGTGCACAAACATTAATAAATTTAATAACTGAATAGCAATTATATTTTATTATAAACAAAATACAAAGTAAGTCAGCTTTTGATTATAAGTCATACAATCTTTTTTGATCTATCTAATTCCACCCTATTTAATTAAAAATAACAAATTATATACTAGCTATAAAGAAACAAAACAAAACAACCATTGCATACAAGTTCAATTAAAATGAGATTATTTACTTAAATATAAACATAATTACATTGTTATTTATCATTATTTATTGTGAATCTGTTTACGTTTTTTTTTTTTTGCTACCTTATTATCCTTATTTTAAATAGCATCATAGATTGAATAGTAGTTGTTTAGAGAAAATGAAATTCAGTAATGATTTTCTATTAAAGCGTCAAGTGTATTGTTTTTATGTAAATATATATTCTACGAAAAAATATCATCTTACATTATCAAAATATAACGTTGCTATGACTTTAATATTGTTTAAAAATAAAAAAATATATCAAATAATCAAACAATCAGAGAGAACATCTTACGCATTTTATACTGCCAAAAAAATAAATCAATATAAATTCAGTCAATATATATTGCACGTGCGTTTCTATTGTATTCTGCGTTGAAAATTTAATAATAAATTATATATTTTTTAATTATTATTATAATTATTAATATTACATTTTGCTGCATTATTATATATATTTTTAATTTATAAACTCATTTAATTATATTTATGTATATATAAAATACAAAAGAGAATACACTACCGTAGTATGTAGCTAGTTAATTTGCTTACAAATTTCTATATTTTATATTAAGAATTTTTCAAACATAATAAAACATTTAAATATAAGGGGTTGTGATTTAATGCAATTATTATACATGATTATTATATATATATCCATGTATATACATCACAACAACCATTTATATAGCTTTAAGCATTAAAAAAGTAAATTTTTCCTTTTTTTGTAATTTGATCTGCATTTCGAAGTTCAGGCAGCACGCATTATAAGTTTCCCTTTTACTTTGCTATTTACTGTTGAATTGTGTTATGTGTTTTCTATGTCATTGCAAAAAAGAAATAAACTAAACTAAACTAAAGTATATTTAATAAAATAGGGTGAAAATGAAATTGCCAATCATATGAAAGGAATAGAAGGAATACAACTGTGCGGTTTTTGTGGTGTAACATCAACAACAACGACAAAAATAAACGGAAGAAAAAGTGTGATTTTTTTACTTTCAATAAAGACGACTTCACTTGTTATTTTTAATTTAAAATTAGAAAAAAAGAGGATAAAAATAGAGAAGAAAAACTAATATATAAACCATATTAAATGAAATATCAGACTTATAAAAGCTATTAGTGTCATTACATTTCCCATATTATTTGGAACTTTAATAACAGGATTTGGTTTTCGCTTTTTCATCAGTTATTATTATTTTACTCTTTTTTTTTTTTTTTAAGTAAACTATTATTGTCAATTTTAATTTAAAACAATGTCAACGATTACTTTCATAAACGTATAGTATGTACAGTACATAAATATATGCTTAGTAACATATAGTAATATATAAAACAGGGTGATCAAATAAGAGCTATATATTTTTCAATAGAAATAAGCACTATATTGTTAAAAAAATATATAGTATTAATTTGATCACTAAATAAAAACATTTTTCAAGTATAAATACTAAACTTTAGTTTAATTAATAATTATTAATATTCTTCTTCTTTTTTTTTTTTTGATGACTTTTAAATAAATAAACAGCGAAAGTAGGTGTAATAAAATTTATTTAACAGATATAATAAGACTACTTGTCTTAAGAATTATTATTTTTAATCTAAATAAAGATGATATTTTTGCTGCTTATTTTATTTATTAGTTAGTAACACCTGTTTGTCTGTATATTTAATATTAAAATTTAATAAAATAAATGAAAAACCATTAAACCAGTAAAATGTGAGTAATAAAGTTTATATAAATAAATGAATTTCTGTCATTACTAATTTCCAGTAAAACATACATTCAACAGTAATCTAAATTCTAGTTAAATTAATATTTGGTGACATATGAGTGTATAGGGTGTAAAACACAAATAAAAATATATTTTATTATACAGTGTCAGCAATTTTGAAAAAAAATTTTATGTTTAAGGTTTATAACAAACCAGTTAAGCAATGTTACAAACAATTGTTGAAAATAAAGTTCTACAGCTGCTTCAGCAACTGCAAATATTAAAATAATAATAATAAAAAAAAAACTATATATTTTTCGCTTTCAATTTTAATCCGTATTAAGTAGCGTCCACAACGTTCCATAATAAGTAGAAAATTACTTTAATTAGAATAACAAAACGAATCTTTAAATTAAATGAAATGTTTAATAATTTATCAGATCAGATCTGATCAGAAGAAAGTTAGTCTTTTTTATTGTTTTATTTAAATTGGACAAGAGACAGTGTTGATAAAAGTATACATATATAAAAACACACGGAAAAAAGCTTCCTTTAAAATAACATTAAATTAAAACAGCAGGCTTAACCATTATTTCTTTTATTTATATATATTTATTCTTCCTGTGTAACATTCCGAAATACATATTATATAAATATACGATACAGTGCATGTTTCCGTGTTTTTCCATTTTTTTTTAAGGGAGTCTTTTAGCAAATCTAACAAACACTTTTCACAAAATGCAGATGGTGTGCACTTATCTATAAAGTATATATTTTTCTATATATATATATATATATATATTTGACAATAGATAATGTTGAACACGCGAAGAGGCAACACAGCAGTGGATTTTTATAGCTGTTATGCAACACTAACTTATATATATATATAAATACATTTAGAAAATAGATATAATATTTTTCATTTTATATACAAAAATAATAAATAAATAAAAATCATCATCTTTATCCAACCAAGTGTACAAAACAAATATATATATTATTTTACAATTTATTAAACAGTATTTTTTCGACAGTCACTTCTTTTACTGTTTTTATTCTCCTTTTTAATATTTTTTTCATCCTTATAAACAATAACAATATTTTGAGTACAATTTTATTTTTGAAGTAGAAAAAAATTCTAAAGACACTAAACTTGATATCAAATCTAATGACATATTCTAAATACTTTATAATGAAATATGTTAAATGATAATGATCAGATTACTAAATAATAATAATTATAATAAACTACTTGAAAATGTTTTATACATTTTTTTTTTTGCTATTAAAGGTTCTTATCGTAATATTTAAATATATATAAAGCCTAAAATCTACAATACACTTGACAGGATAAAGAAAAGATATTTGATTTTTCTTCTTTTTTTTTTTGAATTATTTCTTTGACAATTGTTTTTTCATTATATAATCTTTATGCTTATTTATAAATACATACTTATTTTATAATATTGTGTAATAGAAATATTATAATTTAAATTGTTTATAATATAATGTTTAATGTATTTTAAGAGATATTTTTGATATATAAACCTGTCTGATAAGCAGTACATTTATAAGTAGACAAAGTCTACTATCTATTTAGACATAAAAATAATGTGGAATACTACTGTGCAAATATAATATAAATTGTATATTAGCACCTTATTTTAAACAAAACTATATTTTTATAATAATTAATTAAATCAATTTTTAGTTATGAAATGTTAACGAAAGCAAAAATATATTTGCTGATTTTGTAGAAACTATTAGCTTACACGTTATTTTTATTAAAACAAATTACGGCCAAATTGCTTTAATCAGCATTTTAACTATTATTAAATATTTATTTTATATTTTATAGTTGTTTCTATTGATAATAATAGTAAAAATTTAGTAAATATACAACTTTAATACTATTTAAATTAATTTTCAATAAATGTATGGCATTTATTTATTTATTTAAACAACAAAAATAGTGACAGTAGAGACAATATTAATATGAATTAATAATTATAATAATAATAATAAAAAATAAGAAAAGAATTTCAAAAATATAGAGAATTTTAGTGGCCACCGCGATGGTGATAGGACATTGACCGAGAAATATACATAGCACAGTGTTTATTGAAAAAATTTTATATATAAATAGAAATTTTAGACTAAATAACGAATTATAATTAATATTTAAATAATTAAATAAATAATTATTTTCGCATTTTCATTGATGTAATTATAAATAATAATTTTTGTTCTTAATTCAATGATTATGTAATATTTTAATGTTATTATCATTTCTAATTGTTATCCATCTATTCATTCATTCAACAAAAAATCTATTATCGAATAAAATACTTAACATTTTAATTTAAATCGTGCAAAAAAAGGACTTATTATTAATGAAAAATCTTCTTAGAAGATTTTTTAGTTAATTTTCTCACTTAAACTATATAAGCTTTTAGCACATGAATGAATTGATTGCATCAACAAATCGAAAATACAACCCACATTTACGGTTTTTTTTTATTTTTATAAATTTTTTACTTTTAAAAGAATTTACGTGCATAAACATTACGTGACAAAATTTAACGTTTTTATATCGATTTATAAATATAGTTTTACTTCTTGCTGTTTTTTTATTTTTATATTTTAATGTTTAACCAAGAATATAAGGTAAAAACTATATACACAATGTTGGGTTAGGATATGTTTATTTACATAACAATATTAAGTTAAAGTTAGTTTTTCTTTTTTGCTTACATACTACATACATTTGTATTACTTTTATTAGTACATTTGATGTTACAAGATACAAAGTAAAAGAATTTAAACAGTTTTGATTAAGCAGTTTAACCAAGTACATAGAATAATTTAAAAAAGATAATTTAATTTCTTATAGTCAAAAACAAAAAAAAATGTATATTAACTAGTTTTATAAAATCTAATATTGCTCAATAAAGAAATAAGCAGATAAAAAATGTAAAACCCGATGTAAAATCATTTAAATTAAATTTTAAAAAATGTAGAAAAAAAAAAGTTATTTATTTATTTAAATTATTGATCAAAAAAAATGAAATGAAATGAAGAAGAAAAATAAAAAAACTGTGGGCAAAATTATGTAAATTCATTAAACATTAATAAATAGAAAGAAAATAAAAACTTTTAAACATAATTTTCATAAACATATGGCAGACATATGAAGTAAATTAAATACTAGAGATATTAATCAGAAGAAGAGAAAAACACCTCGTTTTTATTTTTCTTTATTTTTATTATTAATATAAATTTGTATTTTTTTTTTCTTTATCTACTATAACATAATTAACACAATCTGTTTAATTACATAAGAATTAATTTTATGGATGATGACAATATATACTTATATACATGTATTAAGTATATTAATTTAAATAAATAAAATTAATGTCATTATGACATTATAACGTTGTTAAAATAAAAATGTGTTTTAGTGAAAAGCATAATTTATGGATAATTTTTTATTATTTTTATTATTTTTAAACATAACATTAAAGTTATAAGAAATTTAATATAAATAATAATATTTAATATAAATAATTATTTATGTATAACAATTATTTATTAAAGTATTTTTTAAATAATAATAATAATATTTAATTGGTAAAAATAATTAATTCTTAATGCAAACATAATGATCATTAAAAATATTATTATTGCTCTTTTTTTTTTAAATAGAAAATCAAAACAGTAATATGTATCGTTATACAATTATTGTTATTATTTAAGTAGCAATTAATATTTATAAATAAATAGATAAATAATAATGATAAAGAATAAATTTTATATTTATTGTAAATATTCTTTGAAAATTTTTATGTTATTTTCATAGTGAAAACATGAACGAGTAAGGCAACCTTTAAAAATGATTTAATTAAAATTTTTGATATATATATATTTTTGCATTAAATTTGTTTAACAAATGTATGCACATGAAGCTATTTAATCATTTATAAAATATTCAATATACATCATACATACTAGTTTAACACAATATGCATATAATTTTGTTAACCTAGTTAATAATTAATAGTTTGTTTTCATAAAACTTTTGTAAATATCGTTATAGTAATTTTATTTTGTTGTATTAATTTTCCAAAGAAAAAAATCATTGCAATTTTATACAATAGAGTTAAATCAAAACATATTTATTATTTTTCTTTATAAATCAGGTTATAAATAATGCAGTTTTAAAAAATATGTAATTTTCCCAAAATACTTGTTTAATACATTATATTCTCTATATTTTTACATAAATTAATTTTTATTTTACTTTATATAATCATGGATTATTATTATTCTTTAACAAAAAGAATATTTTTTTGTAAAATCATTTTGTGATTTGGTTTTGACCATTCAAATTTATTATTCACTAATTTTAAACATTAAAACAATTTTATAGGATACACTTGTGACCTTTCTAACTGCTTTTTACCAAGTGTCTGATTTGGTAAAATGTGCTAAACGCATTAAAAAAAAATATTTAAATATAAGCAGAAACGATTCTTTTATATAAAAGCAAAAGAAAAAAACTCCTTTCTTTCATTGCATTTCCCTATAACGTTTTAAAACCGAAAACTTTTATTTTATATACAAAACGAAGAATATATTAGTTTAATACTTCCGATAAAAGGCCATAGAAATAGAAAACAGTAAAGTTATTATTTGTTCTGAAGAAAAAGGAACTTTAAAAGGAATCTCAAATTCTAAACAAAACGTAAAAAAATGAATACTGAATAGTAAAAAAAAAATATTTAAAACCATTTTTAAAATTGAATTATAACAAACAAAGAATAAAAAATAAAAACACCAGTAACGATGAATACGTGTATGCTACTGTTTAATGCAAAAAAGAAAACCCACAATTTACGAGTACAACCTACCCGACAAACACTTAGTTCCATTTCGTATAATGGATAATAATGTAATAAAAGTGCAAATGAATATGTCATTTTAAATAATGAAAATAAAGTAATATTAAATATGTGAAAATAAAAAATAAAAATACTTTAACTAAATACAAGAATACCGTTGGTATAGGTAAGTCGTGAATATAATTTTTAACGCATCGTATAATTCATATAGAAGAATTATTAATAAACATTATAATGTAGTTTTATCACATCTATAATATTCTATCAACAAAATTCTATTTCATTTTTGTATCTCCTTTATTATGCTGTAAACAATAATTATGAAAACAAAAAAAAAAAAAAAAAATAAAGGAGCCAAGAGAAGAATTTTTAATTATATTAATAAAGTTTTATTCAACAGAAAAATATAGAGAGACTTTCTTTCTTTTTTTTATTACATAAATAGTAGAAGATTTATACCAAGCATCAAAGTAAAAGAAAATAATAATAATAATTTTTAACCCTTTATAAAAAAATAAATAAATAAAAACCACGAGAAATGAATATTAATAAAAAATAAAATAAATAGAAGCAACACTGCTAATACCTTTACAAGTACTTAACAATTTTCTATAATAAATTTCTATGATTTATTCTTATTCTTATTATTATTTCTCAATTTTACTAATTAAAAATATAAATAATAAAAGGTTTTAATTCAAGAAATCAAACTTTCACCCTTTATTCTCTATTTTTTTTTTTTAATTTTAAATACAAAAAAAGAAGAAAAACATTAGAGATAAAAAATCATTTTATATCTATATGCCTAATAATAATAATTAAAATAATAATAATAATTCTCATATCTTTAACAGAAATTATTTTATCAAGTATAAGAGTAAAATCTCTACAGAAAAAACGATGACAAGAAATTCTATTTCTTAAGGGCATATAAATTCAGTCAGTCGATTCAGTTAAACTTTTTTTTTTTTTTTAAACATTTCTTCTTTTTTTTCTTAATTCTTTATTAAAATACCAAAAAATAAAAAAAAAATGTGTTAACAAACAACTTCAATAAAATAAATTAATCAACTTTGAATGTAATAAATATCTAAGGAACAGTCAAAAGAAATATATATTTTATTTAAGAAAAATAAAAATACACAAATTTCCTTATACACATATATATACATAAGAATTTTTTAGCCATTGGCGCTATATATTCCTGTGATCTTTATTTAAGAAGAATACAAAAAAAAACAAGGAAGATGATAAAGAAGTTAATCAAACAAAATTTTAATTAAGACTAATTTCTATGGGAGGTTTTTCTTCTTCTTCTTTTTTAATTTTATTATCCAAAGATAAGATTCAGTTTGATTATAATTAAATTGTGAAGGCGCTATATAGTATTTTTATTATTAAAAATGTTTAGTTATATTATCTAAACTGGATGCTGCTTTGAACATATTGTTGAAACTTCCATATCCAAATATCGTGTGCACAGTGTTTTTTCTCGATTGCATTTCTTTAAAGAAAAAACATTTCTATGGTTTGAGTTTTTAATAAAAATTTCTAATGATTGATGAGCTATTAGCTTGGACACAGGGACATTGGACATTGAACGTTTTAAATGTGAAAAATATTTTATTAAATTAAAGGACTTGTTAAGGAGAGAAAATAGATAGATATCCTTACATAAATCTTAAGCACTACTTGCAGACATTATTTATATAAAATTAATATATACAATTGATTCTAAAATTAATAACCAGAAAATTCAATTAAATGCAAGGACAATCCTTTGTAACAGGTTACATACAAAGTATTCTATTAATTAAATACTATCATTTTGGATAGAGTTTATAGAAAATATAAGATAGTATTTTTACAATCACGTAACCTGTGACTTGTAGTAATGTTAAAAAGGTTTTTAGAACATTTAATGCTACTTTTGTATTTAATTAATTGTAATCAATAAGTAAAGTATAAACTGTGGTTAAATTTTATTGAGGAAATACTTAATGAAAATGCTACTTTCTTTTTTTTTTAACTACATAACAATATATACATGAACATGAAAGAAGCAATGAAAACACGAACATCATTTTGTAAAGTGAGTCACGTTCAAAATTTGATAGTTTAAAAAGTTTACGATAAAACTTACTCAATAATGTAGAGTAGACACTTTAGTTTCGCAAAAAAAAAAATAATAACAATAAAAAAAAAAAATAATTCACTATTTAGCAATTATATTTACTTATGGTCATTTAATTTGGCACACGTATTCGTTCCGGGAGAATGATGATTGCCAGACTTGTTTTATGTTTACCATTCAAGTACATAACTAATTTAGTTTCATTTCATTTCGTTTCTTTTTTTTTCCTTGATTATTCATTCATCAAGTAGTTGCTGATGAGCCATTACAATTCATTAAGTACTTTTAGTGATAAAATAAAAAATATGATTTATGATTTTTAATGAATTTTTCTGTTATAAATAGAAATATTAGTTATATATGTTTTGTAAAAAATAACATAAAATGCTGAAAAATTCGTTTTGCTAATTAAAAAATAAATAAATTTTAATGGTACTCATGTCAACAGTTTAGAAAACATGAATATTCTCTTGTCTGCATTTTTATGCAAAGAATCTAAACTATTTTTAACTGCTAAAAACTATCGATATGTATTTACGTATAAACAAGATTATACTGGTGTATAATTCCTGATTCAAATTGCATACTTTTGATTGATTTTATAAATAAATCGATTGATTAATATAAAAATAAAATAATGTTAATAAACTTGTTAATAAAACTAACAATATTTTCGCAACATATTATTGAAATAATTTCTAACTAAAAGTCAAAAAAAAAAAAGAAGAAATTATTATCGTTCATGTTTTAATGAAATAAATCTAAGGAGCATAAAAAAAAACATAAACCATTTATATATTTTTAACATATGCCATTTCTATATATAAAGAGAGAAAATTTATATTTCAGGACAATATGCTTATGTACTACAAGCGTACTATAGCTCGTAAAACATGTTGGCACTATATAATGATTTTTCTTCTTATTTTTTTTTTTGTTCGTTTTTAGATTTATTAATAATTTTTCGTTTTATTTTATTAAATAAGATGAAGGCGTGGTTGTAAAACGTAACTCAAACTCAAATATCTACAAAAATAATAATAATAATAGTAGTTACGCCCTGGTTGAAAAACAAATGACTTTGTGACAAAAAATTTTCACTTCGAACCAGAAAAATAATGAGATTTATTGCAACATAGAATGGGAATACCACATAGATTAAATTACAATCAAATAAATGATGAAAAAGTCAACAAATAATATAAAAAAGAACTAAAGAAGGAAATACCAATGTTTATTTATTTATTTTTTTCTTCACTTAATCTAAATATAAATTTTCAGAAAATTACTTATTTAAATAAAAAAATTATTAATACTTACTTCCAAACAATTAACGATGATAAAATAATAATTATAAGTAGTACTGAACACAATAGTATAATTGCTGATGCCTGATATGATGGACTGGTGTGATAACTTGGATCTAAAATCTAAAAGATACAAAGAAAAGAAAAGAAAATTAATCAATTAATAAAATAATTATGTTATACAGCGATAAAAATAAATAAATTCACATTTAACAAATATATAACGCGAGCTTTTTCTTTTATATAAAATTTATCTTTATAATAAAGTTACTTCAATATAAAAAATAATTTTTTATCTAAATAATAGAAAAAGATGATGAAAAAAATAATAATAAAAAATAAAAATTAAAAAATGAAAAGAAAAATTGTTGCTTTTATAAAAAGGCAGCTATTATTGTATACAAAGAGATATTTATTTTTTCGTCAAAGTGATAGACATAAGCACCCTTTATACTTATGGCATGGCAGTTTATAAAAAATAAAATAAAATAAACTACATAATAAATGTGTGTATAACATAATTATGTTATCATTTAAAATATAAGCGAGTAAAAGGAAAAAAATAAATAAATTCTTTATATTAAATGGATGAAAAAAAGTAAAAATTCCAGAACTTACAACACTTTTTTTCAATAGGCACTCCTTCTTAAAAGGTTGCTATTTTTATACAAATCAAATTAGAAAAAAATTTTTTCTTTTATAATTAAACAAATATAAAAGCAATATAAAAAAAGAAAACTGTAAAAGGTTTACTTATGCTTTTAATGTACAATAGAAAAGAAATTAATGTTTTAAATCGTATTCTTGTGTACATTACTTTAGTTTGTACGAATTTAATTATTTAATATATCTTTATAATTAATCACAATTTATTAATACTCATTTTGTCAACTGTTGATAATAGATAAAGATTGGTTAGAGTTTTCTATTTTTTGTTATAAATATTATAACCGATTAAACCAATTATACTCATCACAAAACCAGTTTATACCAAAAGTGCATGTCATGTTCTTCATTCAATGGTAAGGGGATAACATAAAGAATGCATTACAATAACGAGTCTGTCTGGAAAATAATAAAAGAAAGACGAAGGATACTTTCTGTCAGACAAAAAATCTATTGAATACGTTCGAATAAAGACGTTAATGAAAATAACAAATAACGCCCGTATTGACAACGAACAGTATTGATGTACAAAATAAAAACACAGAAAAGTTTTGTTTATTTAATCGATATTTGGTTAACGTTGACCTAACCTATTTTTTTGGCATAAATTCCAATACAAAACTATATACCAGTTAGTGGAAAATATTTTACATAAATTAACAACGCTAAAAACTATAATAATACATAAGAAAAAAGGTGAAAACTTTTAACAAACTGACTTTTAAATAGCTTTCAAGATATATTTTAGTCACTATTTTAAGGAAATGTGACAATTCTGTGATTATTTTGACATATTTCTACATAAAAGTTTCATGTAATTTAATGTAAAACTAAGTGACAAAGAAGGATGACACACGTAAATTGATTGTCTTGAATGATTTTTCACTTAGATATTAATGTAATATTCATTTCAAAATGGAAAAATTATACAAAAATAGTCGCTAAAAGAAAAAGCACAGCAAAAAGCACAAAGTGCTTAATAATTAATATAATAAAAATATATATAAATTTAATTATAAAAATAATTAATGCGATAAACATTTGTGATTTATCAATAAAAAGCTAAAAATAAACATTTTTATTATTATTGATTGATTGATTTTCTTAGACATAAACAATTTATATATAAAAGCTTTCTAATAAGCAAAATAAATAAAAGAAATTAAAAGACTTGTATTAGTCACATCAATTGCCTTCTGTAGGTCAACTGTGATGTGATTTTAAATCACCTTTAAAATAACATTTCTCTTTAAGAATTTATTTCTTTTTTGATGTATTAACATCTAAACTTTGTACATTTTAATAAATAAATTAAAAATGAAAAGCACTGCTATCATAGAACTTGGGAGTTTTTCAATAAATAAAAGTTAAAAAAAAAGACATTGATTGCATTCAATCAATTGTACGAATAGTTGAAGGATTTTTAATAATAATAAAAATAATTTAACAAACAGTTCTAAGAATAAATAACGAAATAAAAATGAATAATCAAAAAAAAATTTATTTTTGTGCTTTCCATATAAAAAAAATGAAAAGCTCGTCAAATTTCATTATTTTGTTTGAAAAGTTTCTATATATATATTTTTGAATTCAGAAGATGCATATACATATATTTTTATTTTTAACAATAATAGAAAAAATAATGATTTAACTTTAAACTGCATGTATATGTTGAAGAAGCAAATAAAAATGATAAAAGAAAAACTACTGCCATTTATTATCTATTGAAAATTATATTAAATAATAATATTTTTAATTTAATTTATTATCAGTAATCATGTGGATGTTATTTTTCTTCTTTATTTTTAAAATTATTGTTATTATTTCTATAATTTTGTTTATATTTAAGGTAACTAGCTAGGTGACTATACTAGGCATTTTCTTAAACAGAACAAAAGTTTTGTATACAAATTGTGTTGCGTCAGCCAAGCTAATTGTCGATCGCAGCTAAAAAAATCTCCGCGAAAATTTCTTTCCATCACATTTGACGATTATTAATTTGCAAAAAAAAAAAACATTTGCTTAATATTTATTTCTACTGTTGTTATTCTTATTTAGTTGAAATATTATTATTTTTGTATAAATTTGAACATAGTTATTGATAAAAAGTTAAGCTTTGATATGTAAATAAAAACCATGGCTAGTTATTTCTTTGACGATGCCCTCGTTAAATATAAATGTCGCGCTAGTTTTTATCAAAACAAATATGAATGACAAAACAACTCTATCAGTCTTTATCATTTATGACTAGTGTAATCGCACCGTAACTAATAAGCTTAGAATATACATTCGATGGTGACTTTTATTATTTGCTTTAAAATTATAATAATATACATTGTTTAATATAAATATTTATAAATTGATTAAAGTGTATATTCATACACAATATGATAAATAAAAAAATAAATAAACCTCTTATTTAAATAAACGCATAAAGTATGTCAAAAGGTTCGTTTTTGTCTATTTTTCGTCTTTTTAGCTATCATTATTAATATGCGAATAAAAACTAAATATAAAGAAAGAAAAATTCAAATTTGCTTATTTTGACTTTTATATGTGTTTTCTTTTTTTTTTTGACGATTTTCCTATCTTTCTCTACTTGTTTTTATTTTTTTTCCTGTGCTGCTAACATTAGTAGTTAAAGCTTATTTTTTTTTTATTTTCTTTTCATATAAAAGTCCATTTCTATTTACTGTTAGATCGAGCGTATTTGTTCAAGGGTCGGTCATATAAGTACTTCGCATAAAAGATGAACTCAAGTGTAAACAACTGAAGGAGTGTGGGAGTTAAACGTACATAAAATGTTGACTATTGAGAAAGAAAATAGGACAAAAAAAAATTACGTAAACTCTATTGAAATAGGAAACTGAAGTAAAAACTACAACAAAACAAGCAGAAGAAGAAAAAAATCATAAAAAAATTATCGTTGAAGGGAAAGTAGAATTAAAATAAACGAAAGCTTTTAAAAGAATTTACCTGCTGTTTGAATAACTTATATTCACATGTGTATCATAAATAAACTTCTTGCAAATTGTATCTTTGAAGTGCAAATATATATAGGCAAGAATCTAAGCATTTTTGTATTTTATAAAAAAAAAAAGAAAAAAACCCGGAGAATTAGTCATCCAGTTATTTCTTATCAATAAATAAAAAGACAAAAATCAAATTTAAAATTTAATTCAAACAACAAATGAAACGACAACAACATTTCTAAGTTAAATTTTTATTTATTTTCGTTAAGATTATACCATTGAAAAATTATTATTATCTAATGTGTTCTATAGCTCTATTATCATAATGTTAATAATACTAAAAGAATGTACAGGAAAAATTCAGGTCTCACAATTAACAACAATGGCTAAATAGTAAATTTAGATTTATTATTTGCTTATCTACTAATAATAGAATAAAAGAAATCAGAATTCATTAAGTAAATAAGTAATTAGTAATTAACAAATACACTTTTGTTTAGAGTATTATTATTTTTTTTTGTATATAAAGGTACACCTAGTACACGAAACATGGTCACTTTTAACAATATAAGAATAAACAACAAGGAAACTACAAAATAAAAAAAAAACTTTTCATTAATGATAGCAATAAAGATGAACAAAAACACGAAAAACAAAACAGCAATGTAGCATTTTATGAGAAACAAAAAAAAAAAACAGAAAACATAATAATATATGTAACGTTCTTTTATGTTTAGTGAATAAATAAATTAAAAACAAAAATGCTAAGGCGTGGTCACTAATTTTATATAAATATATATATGTTTCCCCACAACAATATGGTATATTGAATTCTGACAAAACAATGCCACTATAGTGTTGTTGACCAAAACCACAAAGTCAAGACGTTGGCCAAGAAACGCGGCAAAATTTATTTATAAACAGCAATCATCTAAGAAATTTTGTACAAAAAAAAAATAAAAAACCCACCGATATTAACCAATGAATGTTAAAAAAACAGAAACTACAAACAAAAATCAAATAAAAAACTTTTATTAGATTAAGTTTTTGTTTTTCATATCGTAGCAAATATCACATTTTATACACCACATATATGACATTATCTATATTATTTATTAAGAAGATATTTTTATTATAATGCATTTATATATATATATATATATATATATATACATTCGACTAGTATTTATAAAAGCAAAAATAATAATAATAATGTCTAAAGTAGGAATATACATATAATAATAAATTGTTTTTCTACAATTTTCTTCTTTAATAAACCATAAACCCTTAGAATACGTGAGTTGATTATTGTCGATTACTTGTAGCGCACACTAATGATAACATTTCTATTTTTATTTTTATTTTTTATTTTTTCATAAATTTATTACCAATATAATAAAGTATGCATCAACCAAACGTTTAACAAGATTATTTACTGAATAATAATAATAAATAAAATAAAATCTCCTTTCTAATATTAATAAAATAAAATTTATTTCATTATCAAAAAATAGAAAAATCAATACTTGTCTTATATTTAGACATTTAATTCAATTATATATATTATCAGAAATGTATTAATAAAATAAATCAATATAAATATTTGTTAAAAAAAAAATGTGTAAAAGTCACGGTTGAATAACAAAAAACAGTTTGATAGCATTAAATAAATAAAAATATTTACTTAAATAATAAGAATAATAATCAATCAACAAATATTGAGAATAAACAATTAAATATGACATCTTAATAGATAATCCATTAAAATCATATATTATTTTAACTATATCTAGTACTTGTTGTATATGTCTACACTCGCAGTAAGATTGAACGCTACAATGTAATAACTAATAACAACATCGCATTCATTTTATGTTTATTCTATAAATAAGAAAAACATTCAACAGAAAAATCTAAATAATAAATAAAAGTAGACCTACTGTTAGATAGAAAGACACAAAAAACAAAAATGCATTTTAAATTAATTTCAACAGTAATGTTAATCAATTTTACGTGGTGGAATGCTTAATCATTACGAGATAGTGGATAATAGTATCAACATAAAAAAAACGCACGAAATAAATATGCAAATTATGTTTAATATACATAATTTTGTATTGGGGTCTTTTATTCTTGTTTGTTTTTGCCGCTTGTAGTTGGCAAAGAAAACAAAAAAAAAAAGAAAAGAAAAACAATAAAAAGAAAAAGGATTTGAGGGTTTTTTTTTCTTTGGTTATTTTAAACGAAGTTAAACTGATAAGAATTTATACATTTAGCGGGCAAAAAAAAAGATGAAAAACAAACAAACATAAAAGATAAAAAAAAAATAATAAAATTACTTACTGGTATTGCTTCACACATTTCAATATCAGGTAAAGGATCCTCCGTACATTTGCTAAGCTCATGAAAATATGGTGGTCGTGGTGGTGGCGGTATTAAAAATTCTGGCGGTGGTCCTGGACCTCCACATTCTGTTCCACAGTCAAAATCTGAATCAAACATTTCCCACATTAATATTTTTAATGGGGCTTAATGTTCGCACACTTAAATACAATTGTCAAAATATTTCTGTCATTTAAATACTGAAAAATAAGAGAAAACAAAATTATTAATATTTTATATTTAATTAAATAAATAAATAAATATGCGTTATTCTCATTTCGCAATTTTTACGCATGAAAAACGGCTGCAATTGCGACAAAAAAATGAAAATCATTCAGCTTTATCTCATATTTGTGCAAAAAAAAAAAAAAAATAAAATAAATATTAAATCTGATTCGATTGCCTAAGTAAGGATACTTTACTAGATAACAAATAACAAATAACCGCGTTTACCACCATACGTATTTCACAGAGAGATAATTTTATTGTAAAATTCTTTTGAAATTCATCTCACGTCTATGCACACACGAAGTTTTTTTTTTTTAATAATAATAAATAATTCGCATGCGCATTTTTTACATAAATAGCATCTGCGTATGTTGTGATTGCATTTTCTATATCGAAATTTAATTAATTAATTATTTAAATACAGAGAATTTTAGCGTTATAATTATTTTTGTCACTTGATATTATGTATATACACCTGACTTAGAATATTGTTAATATTTTAAATAATTATTATAAATTATGTTTAATTAATTATCTTCGTTATAATAAAATATACAAATATTTAATTAAAAAATTAAATTTTAATTACATATTTATTATATTAAATGATAGATAAAAGAATTAATAAAAAAAAAATACTACAATTAATTGCAAATTCTGTAATATTTACGCAATTTTAATTAATACAAAATTTTAATCAACACAATAATGATTGAATAAAATCAATAATTATGTAAATAATTTGTTGACTTTATAAATAGATTTTATTTATTAAAAAAAGAATTTAAAAATTGATTTATAAAAATAATAAATAATAAATTTATTTAAATAAAAGTAAATAAACTTTATAACACGCGATGGTATTATTATTGACACGTAAAATTTCTTTCATTTATAAATCAAAAAAAAAAATAAATTTTACCGCGTAAAAAATTATTTTGATTAAAATCCTAAAATTTAAAAAAATATTTTTTTATCTTATCTTATATTTTAATTATTTAGATATGATTGTATCGCGGCTGTATATAATATATTTTTAAATAATAATTTTTATTAATTTATTATTACATTACAGTACTTGAATCAATTGTATATTATTGTATATCGATGGCGCTTATGACAAAACCAGTTAAATAAAATAATTATTCAATAGAATAATATATATATGCTATTCAAGTGGTATTGTAACAATACAATGAATACTTAATATGCCCGAGTAAGGCGGCTTCATATATCAAATAAAAATACAAAAAATAATAATAATAATAGAAAAAGTTCCGAGGTGTAAACACTTAGAAAAAAAACATCAATTTCTTAACAAATAAATAATGATATATAATAGACACATAATCATTATACATAATATAGATAATATATATGCATTAGCGTGATTTAAATAAACCTAAAATTAAACATTATAATAAAATTTAAATGTGTTAAAATAATTATTACGCGGGCATTATAATGTCTCTAAAGTTAAGTAATTAGTTTTGTGTCACATGCTAGAGACTAAATTATTGATGATTTATTTCTGTAATATGTACGTACATTGGTATGCTTTTAAAATAAAAATACTATCCAGACATTAATATAACGTCTAATAGAAAGCAAAAAAAAGAAGCCATTGTCACTGATGTTTTGTCGTTAACGTGTTAATTACAACGAATTCCTACAATTAAAATGATAATAATAGTTTTTTTTATGTTTCTTTTCTTGTTTAAAGGGCAAACCTTGATTATAAATTAATTTGCATAATTTTATTTTTCACGTGATAATCTTGTTAAATCACGCATTTGTTTATGCAATAGACAAAAAATTAAAAGAAAATATATTTATGTGGCGAGAAATAATGGTATTTTTGGCTTTATACAAACCACTTTGTTTACTTGTTTTAAAACTTCAAAGTAAAAAACATTACTAACGTTAATTAACTATTTATCAATGATATTATTATCTAATATTCAAAAAATATATATTTTCTGTTAAAAACATAAAGTTTTTTCTTACTGTTGTTTCGCCGGTAATATAAACATTGTTAATAATTAAGTACAATACATAACAATATAATAATAATAATAATAATAATAATAAAATAAAGAAGAAAACTTTTAGTAAAGTAACATTAAAACATAAGAAAAATAAATAAATAATATTCTTATCATAAAATTACATACGTATTTTAAGTTCCTATTTGTTTTATTTACTTAGAAGAAAATAAGGTACCAAAAAAAACAGAAAATATGTAAAACAATGTTATAAAAATATTTACATATTTTTTATAACAAATAGTTTTTTTAATTATTATTTATTTAATGTAGAGAATTTATATGCTTTTATAAATGATTCTTCTCATTTTCTAATTAAATAAAACTAAAAATAATAATTACTATTTGATAATGAAGGAAAAATTATTATTATTATTATAATTATTATTATTATTATAATTATTATTATTTTTGTTATGCAAATATTTACATAAAGTTTTACGTTAACATTATCGTTATTAACATTAACGTTAACATTATTCTATTTCACTTTTCTTTTTTTTTAAATAATTAAATAACCCTTAAAAACCGAATATTTGTGATTTTTTTGTTTAAATAAATTTATTTATAAAGCTGTAAACTGTGTTGTAACTACAGTGCTACTAATCAGATCCACCGATTTACCGTACTGTTTGTAACAGCACTGATCAAGGTACTAACTAGATACAATTTTAATGATTCCGCAAATATTTTTAATAGTTGTTTATTAATAAAATATAATTTAATTATTAGTATTTAAAAATAAATTCTAAATCTAATTGCAATTTAGTACTAATCGAAGCAATGAACAAAGCGTGTTATGCCTGTATTTAAATCAATAAATATATTTAATCTAATTTATATCTGAAGGACTATTAAATTTATTTATTCAAAATGATGCTTATAATAATAATCCAAGTATTAATTAATATTAAAAATATAAAAAATATTTATTTAATCAACATTACAATAACAAACACTTAACGATGCTGCTTTTAAACATTTTTTACTGCGAATGACATATTATAAGGGTTGTGTGCAATCTTTTATTACATTTAATATATATATATGTACATCCTTGTGTTAAAATCATAACCGTTTACCGGTTGATTTAAAAGCACTTATACAGCCACTAATAATCATTTATTTATTATACTTGAACTTTGTGTGTGTTTAGTTTTTTTATTAAAGATTTATTTTCCGAGATAAAATTCAAGATAGAAATGTCAAATAAAATAAATATATACGTTTGCGTGTTTATGCTTATTTGTTTTTCTTCTTCAATTCATGATTAGATTTTTCTTGTAATTTTTATTGCATTAGAGAATAATATACGTGAATGATAAAAACTGAAAATAATTTAATTACGTTAAAAAATACTAAATTGAGTATATATTTACACAAATAAGGGTTCGATGATTTTGATTTTGTTTAAACACAAAAATAAAAGAAAAAGTGAAATCTACCATGTGATGAAGATAAATTCAATTCGATAAAGTATAGAAAAAATGTCGATGAGAATCATGCTAATATAGTGAAGAATCAGCTGTATTAAGAAATAGCATATAGGTATGTATATAATACAATAAAAAGAAGAAAAGAAAAACCGATTTATAATGAATTAGAGTTTAACCTAGTGCAAAATTGAAAAGCTTCGTAATACCATCAATGAGAACGTACAGTACGTCAAAGTACAATTAATTTAAATAAGAATAATATTATCAATATAAATCATACAATCATCATAGTCGTACCTTGCGTAAAGTATTTTATTAATTCAATTATTATAGGAATGTGATAAATAATAAAAATTTATTTTTTTTTTAATAAGAATTAATGCAAAAATGATAAAGCCGGTATACCGGGGTATAATCACACTTTACACAATAACAGTTAATCATAGCAATTTCACTGATTTAGCATTTGGTCATCTATTGATTATATATATATTTATGAAAAACTTTTTTATTTTCTTCACTTTTTTCTATCTTGTGGCTAAAGAAAGTTTTATTACTGTTATATTTAGAAATAATCTTTGTTTTTATTTGTTTAATATTTATTTATTTTATTTTTTTCGCTTTTCTTTTTTATTATTATCTGAGTTGTTGTTGAGTTTTTCTTCTTTTTTTTTTCGGTATAATATAAATAGCAGCATGCGTACATAAAACATAAGATTTTTTATCACTTTTTTTTTTGTTTACCGTTTTTGTATGATTTTGAACTTGATTGCATACATCGTTGTTAAAATAGAAAAAATAAATACGCAAAGTAAATCTTAAGATCTATGACTTGTGAACTTGTTATGTACACTACTGTATATATGGTCTCTAATTACATGGTTAGTAAGCTTACTTTTATTCCCAAATAATCTTGAGAAGATTTAACTGCTATCCAGATAAATGTATTAATTTTCTTTCTTATTATTTTTATATTTTTTTTTAATTATAATAAAGTAATTTCTTAATCCAAACAGTGTTCTTTCACTAGACACTTTAATAATAATTAACAAACCAAAAAAAAAATTATAAAATTTCTTTGGTCAATAAAAATAAAAACAGAACTTAAGAAATGAAATTAAATTCACAAAAACCAATAAATTTTTATTTTATTAAACACAATTCAACTGAATACATTATTTGTAAAATTTATTTTTTAGCATAAAAATATGACTTATAATTGAACACTTTTTTATGAATGAAAATAAATGTCACGATAGAATTCCTTAAGTTTTTTCTTTAATTTCTAATTTAAGCGAATCAATTATTAAAACAACAAAGATACAAAGCACAGAGAACAAATAAAATAAAACACTTTTTTTGTTATTAATTAATTAATTACAAATAATTATCACAATAACAAAATTACTAATTTTTATATATATATATCGCGCGGTTTTATATTTTTTTTTTTTATAAACTACGAACAATTTTATTTATTAACATTTCTTATCCATTTATAAAATATAATGTCTTATTCTACCGACTTCCCGAAATATACTGAAATAATATTTAGAAAAAGAAAAATAAAATGAACGTATAATTTTATTTTTTTGTATTTATTTGTTAGCTGCTGCTACCACAGACGGTATGCACTATGTACGTTAATAATGCTTTGCTCATTGCCTATTCAATTCAACAAAATACACAGAAAAACGTCACATTATTGTAATTTTTTTTTCTTTTAGCTTTTGTAGCTAGTATATCGCTCTCTTATGCAGTTGGATTTATAAATGAATATAAATACTCTTTTATTTAATCTGCTGTGCTCAGTATTAAGGGAGGTGGATTTAACAGGATCGGCAACAGGACATTCTGTTAAAGTTTATAATAAAAATTGTTTTTAAGTAGGATAGAGTACAAGAGAAATCATAAATTTATTTATATATTGAGCAAAGGAGAAATCCTTATTTTTTGTTATTATAAATTGTATCCTTAAATACTGGTAAAGGACGAACATTTGCTAGGATTTTAGTTTACTCAATTCCGGTACTAATATTATTTCTTTTAGCATTTGTGAGAGATGACAATCGTCTGAGAAACAAAACTATTTTTATATTATTAAAAATGAATTTATGAAGATAAAACAACTATATTTCTTTATAAATTAATAATAATTGTAAAAATTGATTATATCTATCTGTAATCAGTGATAAAGTGTTTCTAATCTTAAAATTACCTTAATTAAACATAGAAAAGTATGTTAATTTTTTTTTTTTTATTAAATTTTAATTTATAGATTTAATTGATAAGAAATAAATTTATGTTAATTTAATTTTAATGAAAATTAATGATATGCAAGCTATTAGTGGTTTTTTTTTATTTGTATAAAAGAAAAATGGTTTTAATGGAAGAAAAAGACTGGAGAAATTTAATAGTGATTGTTTAACGTACAGTAAAGGATCTAAATATAGAAAAAGAGAAAATAAAATTACCAGCTCATGACAGTAACAAGAGAATAAGGATACAATGGGTGCATTAAGAATAACCAAAAAAAAAAATACCATGCTCTGTTGGGTTGGCGTACCGGTAACGGATAGTAAAATGCATGCTTACCATATATAAGGACTTCAAAGAGAAATGATACACGTGTCAGATCTTAAAACATTATAATCGATAATTTCCTTATAAAAAATAAATCTTTATGTGCTTGTGTATTGATGCTAAGAAGTGTTAAATCGTGTACATCACCGTATTTATTTGCATATTAAAAAGAAAGAAGAAAATAAACACCAAACAAAAATGAACAATTTTATCTGATTTTTCCTTTCCTTTTTCTTTTGTAAAAAACATATTCAATATAGTCAAAATTAAAGATAAATTGATTGAACTACTTTGCAAGTAATTTTTTCTTTTTAAAACCAAAATAAAGATTTAAAAGATTAATATGTCTATGATATTAGAGTTTTACAGTTAATAAATACGCGATTATTTGTTATCAAAAAAAAAATAAAAATCTCATCACGACAAATCATTATTATTATTTAAAGTATTTGCGTTAGGGAAAAGTAAATAAGTAATACTTAAAGGATAAACACAGGGCAAACATATGCACGTTACATATTTTTGTATTTCATTATGCATGATATGAGAAACTAAAGATGATTAATATTATTTATATGTTTTATATATTAAAACGTGAATTGAATTGAAATATCATCATTAAATATCAGCGTTATTATTATTATTATTAATAATAATAATAATAATAAATAAACAAATTTAACTGATTTGGAGAATTTCCTTTTCATACAAAAAAATAATACTCTTATCGCTTTATAAAACCAAAATTATCATGGAATATAATCTGGTAAAGACACTGCAAAGTCAATTGGTAACGATTTTTTATTTTTTTTTTTTTTTGCAAATATAACACATAAATTTCCAATATACCAAACATCTTATGCTATTCGATTTATTTGTTTATTATGTGTTTATTTTTTTTTTTATTATATTTATTTGCTCTTTTTGTTTTTGCATATTTTCGCTTCATATTATCAAAATACTGTGTGGAGTAGACTATGTAAAGTAACAAAAAATTCATAAACAACATATATAATAATATTCAAAATTTTAAACGGGAATATTTCTTATTTTTTTTTTTAAAGGGGATTATATTTTTCTATATACTTAGGGTTACATAAATATATAAAGTATATATACCTCAGCAGTAGCATAAGCATAAGCATATGTATTTTCTCTTCTATAAAAATACTCTACACGCCTCAGCAATTATAAGCCAGTATTGTGTAGCCATATGGCCCAAGCAGCATCATCGTTGGACAAGTGTGAAAAGGATGCTTCTAGCTACATCAGCATTGTCAACATTATATATTAATAATTTTCATAATTTTATTAGAAACTTGATGCATACAATGTATTTTATTATTATTATTTTTTGTTTTATTTAATGCCATTTTGCTTATTTTGTATATTATGACGTTGCGCAACACAACACAGTACAATCAAAAAAGAAGGAAAATATTAATTGTTTATCAAAGTACTGGTTTATTTGTGGAAAATAGCATAGCCATACATTGTTTATATTTGCTATTTTTCTATTTTTCATTATTATTATTATTATTTTTTTGATACAATTTCATTGATCGCTTGTTATAATTTAACTATTGTTTATATAATATATATATAATTTATGTAAATTTGAAAGCTTTATTCACAATCTATTTATAATAACAAAAAAGCCATTGTATTAAATTTATGCAAAAAAAAAATAATTATAATAATAATAATTAATTCAAATAAATTATAAATAGGAAATTGCATAAGATAGAAGAATCAAGGTTTATTTCCGATAATAATATTAGATTCTCAATACAATGTTTTGTAAGCATTTTAGTAGTGTGATATCAGATTCTATAATCTTGTCGACTATTTTCATTCTTTTTTTTTAGTTTTTCTATCGCTGTTGCTGCATTAACACAGAGATTTGATTCAATAGGACACATAAATCCTATTTTAATAGAATTTTATATATATACAAATTCATAAATGTGAGACTTCAAATATCTTTTACAAAATATTTGAAATAGATTTTTGATGATACATTTTATATGACAGATAAACGAGACTATTCAATTTTAATTTAATTTTTGCCAATTTTCTAATAGATAACTGATATATTTTTTATTTTTGGGTAAAATCACGTTATGGAAAATTATTCTTTAAATACTTATTATTAGAATAACAATTAATCGACACATTGAATAGTATAGTTACTTATAAGCGTTATAAATATAATTCGTAATGCATTTTGATCACAAATCAATTTTATTTATTATTTTTGATTATTATCTTTCACTTTAAATCTATTAACAACTGTAACTATATTTAAATAAGTTTAAATTTTTAATACTTTAATCTATATAATTAATTAATTAATTAATTTTAATTTATGTTTGCTGTTTTTTTTACAGAAATTTACGGCATGCTCCTGGTGAACACTTAAAATGTTTTTGGTTATAAAAGTGCATTTCTAAAATTGCTATACTATTTTCGACAATATTTTATTATTCGATGATCACCTATAAAAATTGCGGAATTTTGAAATAATAATACAATAAAAACTAGAAATAAAAAGTAAAACAGATGGTAACAAAAGAATAATAATAAAAGTTAGGATGTTACGGATGTATGGTGTTTGTGTATAGGTCAAAATATGCTTGCATGAAAAAATTACATTATCAATGCTATACCATATAGAGCCTTACCCTTCTTACTGGTAAAACCATGAAATATCACAAAATTTCAAACTGTGAAGGTTGTAAAAAAAAAATAATAATAATTTGATAAGATCATCATCTATTGTATTGTTTAGTGTAGAGTAGTGTTACAGTAGATAGAGAACATATGTGTGTAGACAAAAAAAAAATATTAAGAAGCCAACAAAAACGATTTGTTAAACCATAAGCAGCACAATAACTACTTAATTAAGATAAATTTAAAATAATAATTAGGATCAATGATATCTTATTTAAATGTGATTCATATCCAAATGAATATATGACAAAATTATTAATCTTGTAAGAATAATAATCTAATGATAAGAAATATAATTATAGTTTAATAAATACATTTATACATTGTAATAATCATAAATTTAACTGTAAATAAAAAATCTAAACATTAAAATAACACAAATGTAGCCACAATAACAACAACATATAATTTTAATTTACTTTTCTTCACCTAGCTCTTTTCAAAATTAGTTTATTTAATGTTTTATTCCTCTTATTATTTTTTTTTATATAAATAAAACTTTATTAAAAAATACAAAAAAACAAAGAAACAAATCCCCAGACGAATGAAGAGCATAAATAGAATATAAACTGAAATTGAAAACTAAGAATAGATTAAGACGTTACAAATAGATGAAAAAAACCTGACAGGTATTTTTCGCTACCTGAGAACTTTAAATTGGTTCCAAAATTGGTTTTTTTTTTATAATTTGTTTATTTGTGATATGGACTACTTTGAACAACAACTAAGGCGAAAAACCAAAGAAGTTATAATTCAAAAACATATTATTATATTCTTCAATAACCATAGTTGCCTACAGGACTTAATTTCTTGTCAGCATCACAAATAGAATAAGTTTTTTCCATAGAAAAATATAAAAATCTTAAAAAAAAAAACGAAACATTTTTATTAGTGGTCATTTATTTTAATAAGATAACTTTTCTTCACTAGAAATTGATGTAACTAGACACATACAACGAAATTTATCCGATTTATTTTTAAAATTGTGTTTTTCTTCGTTTTTATTTTTTTTTAACAAATTTAATCAAAGATAAACCAACTATAAGGCGGGTTACAGCAACATGTTGCATTTAGCAATTTCATTCTAGGTACATTTAGTTTTTTTTTCAGAAGTCATGAACAAGGAAAACGCAAAACTTGACGGTTTATATTTTCAACAAACAAAGTTTTTTTTTTTTTTTGTTTTTTCGGTTATTTAAAACTTTAACGAAAACATACAAAAAAAAAACTTTAAAACAAAAAATTTAAGAAAAATAATAGAGAAGCAAAAAAAAAAAAAAGGATCAAATATATCTTGTACCACTTCAAAAACTATGATGAGGATATATAAGGTCTTGTGTATAAAAAAACAACAGACGGCAAATGTCTAAATAAGATTTTATTTATTTAATTTATTTTACTTCGTTTTCGTTTCTTAATTATTTTATTTTGACGTTGTTTATTTCTTCTTTAAAAAAAAATAAAAATTCTAGCAAAAGGTGTTAACAAGCAAAAACCAAAAATTATTATTATAAGTTTTTTATTTTTATTTATTTCTTCGTTAAGGTTTTTATGTTTAACCTACAAACACTCAGTTGTTTTTGAGTTAGATGATACAAAAATTTCACCTCGTGGCAATAAAGTGTTTTTGTTTTTTAGATGTCATTTTTTTATATTGTAGGTCTTCTTCTGCATAAATTATCTATAGTTTAAAAAAATGGTTACAAATATAATAAATTAGTTAATAAATAATGATCATTATATAACATATTTTCTTTTTTAATTGTGTTTAAGGATGTGTGCCTGCTACATAGGGACTGCGAGCATATTGGCTAAGAATACAGTGACTGCATGCATAGTGACTGCAACCATAGTGATTGTGACTATAGTGACTGTAAGAAATAGAGCGGAAATAAAGAGAATAAACTAATAAACACAGAAAAAAAACAAAGAAATATAATTCTATTATTCTCGTGGCCACTATATATGCACACACCCTTGATATACCGTAAATTTAATTACAATAAAGTAATAACCATAATACTATTTGTTTTTAAATAAAATTGAGGTAGTTTAAAATTTTTCTATTATCTAAAAACTCTAATCCGGAACCAACTCAGAACAAAACCACACCAAAAACACCCCTTAACATACTTTATTATTAAATTATTTAACATTTCTTTTAAATACAAAGAGCAAATCTATCTTCTATTTAATTATTTTCCATTCGATAAATCCCAAATACTCTTTAATACAATAAATGATTTTTTAAAAACGTTTAGCAATAAACATATTATAGAAAATTAAAGAAATTACTTAATTACAATATAAAGAAGAAAGAAACACATACGTTATTCCCCTAAAAGTTAAGAATAATTATAATTTTTGTTGTTGTGTGTAATTTATTATAGTAAAAACTAAGTAAAAATATGTATTGAAATTTTTCTGTACAATCATAAATGCCCCCTTAAACTAATGTATATCTGTTCCTGATTATAAAAAATAAATAATAGAAAATGTGTTTGTATTTGATAAATTATTGTCCGACTATATTGGCAGGCGGTGTTATGTCCCTTCGTCTCTTATTCTATTAATGTTATTATTATTATTATTATTATTATTATTATTACTGTTATTATTAATAATAGTAAAAGAAAAACCAAAGAAAAAATTAATTAAAGCAATAATACAGAATAACGTACAAAATAAAGTTTTGAAATAATTTTTTTTTTCTAATTTCATTACATTTCATTTTTTTTTTTAATGTAATCGTCGCGCATCGTTTCCTCAAATAATGACTTCATTTGTTTCTCTGTTTTTATTTTGTCTGTTAGTGGATGATTATTCTAGTGGTTATTTGTCGGTACATATTTCAGCCCTTTTTTTCTCATTCACACATATTATAAATATAAACATTATGTAAGTAAACATAACAAGAATGTTTATCGCTGATTATTCTATCTGTTTAGAATGTTTATTTCATAAAATTTATTATATTTGTTAAAATAAATGACAATATCCTTTTATAATCCTGTATATAGTTTTTTAACTTGTAGAAAACTTATTTGAGTATCTTTTGTCGGAAAATCATGTAATTTTTTTAATTTAAAAACACCATGCGATAAAACACGCATTTTTATTTATATTTTAATTTTAAAAATTATATATATATTATGTTATGTGAGAGGGATAGGAAGCAGAAAAATATTTATTATTATATATGTTATATACAGGATTGAATAAGGATTATTTACGCAGATTAATTGTGTGACGTCCCTTAGATTTCTTTTGTACAATTAACTTATTTACTTTCTGCATCTGCATTTGATTATAATTAAGTATTTTAATAAGTATTTATTAAAGTACTTTAGCTAAAGATTGCTGATCTGCCCAAACTATTAAAAATTTTTAGTTTTGTGTGTCCAGTTTAATTGAACACGTTTTGTTGAATTATTTCTCATAAATTTTTCTATTTATTTATTTTAATTTAATATATTGTATATAGACTGGACAATGGTTACTTTATTGCATTGCATTTAGTATTTGACATTCAAAATAAAACAATTAAATCTATTTTTGATTACAAAAACATTATCATGTTGTAGCATCAAAATTGCAATTTTAATTATTAATCAAATCTCTGGACAAATAGTATAAATTTCTGAGAGTATAGATCAGAAGAAAGAAGATTAACCAAACTATAAATAATAATATTATTAATTAATTCTGATAGAATTTATCTAAAATAAAACATTTAATATTTTAAATCATATTTTTCATAAATCATGCCCTTCAACCTTAATGCCACACTGTGGTCTCTATATGCTACATCTCATAAAATTTCACTACAATCTTTCAAGCATGAAAATATGCAAAATATTTCCAAATCCCAAATTAATCTTATATAAACGTATTATAGGAAAAAAAAAGAATTATGTATGTACGAGAGTATATTGTCACGAAAAACAAAAAATAATAATAATAATAATAATATTTTTATGCGTTTCGTTTATTTAATATTGTTTAAATTCCATAAACCATAAAAGAAAAACAAGAGGAAAGTATAAAAATACAACAAAAAAAATTTAAAGGAAAATCTGTTGAATTTTTCATTTTCTATATTGTTAAAAATATTATTTGTTTTCTTCTCCTTATTATTATTATTATTATTATTATTATTATTAATTTTTGTGTTTTTTAATTCCTTGTTTATCCAATCCTTAATTAGTGTAAGGAATTTTTTATGAATTAAATATTTAACATTCTTTAATTAGTTTGCAGAGAAGTGTGTTTTATGATGTTAAAAGTATATGTGGGTTGAAAGTGATAGAGAAATATTTCTTTTTTTAAAGCAAATCTCTATGACAAAATAACAAATCGTGAAATACATGAAATATATATATATGTATATAGATTAAAGTGAATACAAAACGAATAAGTACATTTATATACTTTAATAAACAATCAAAAATCACATATATATATATTTATATTTTATTGATTTTGAGGGTAATTTCTAACGTGCCTGTCACGTCATGATAACAGAAATATAAACTTGCCAAAACTTGCACACAACCAGAACACAAAGAACATTTCCGTTGCGTTATTATTATTATTATTATTTATTTTTTACTTTTTGTGTGTGTGTAGTGTAAACATTATTGAGTAACAAATCTAATTTTCCACATCATTTCCTTGTCATATAAAACACAAAACGCACTTTATACATAAAACACAAATAAATTATCGTGTTCATTTGGACGTTAAATAATTTTTTTTTTTTCGGTATTTTGGTTTTTTATACTGCGGTAGAAGAGATTTTGACCTTTTGACGATATCAGAAACCCTCACGTATATATATGTATAAAATCATATTTATTATAAATAATAAAAAAAAATGAAAGGAAAACGAAAACATATAAAAACCAAAAAAATAAAATTTAATAAAAAAAATAAATACTTCTAAGGGGTGCTTTTAATAGTTGTTTTCTAATTTTTCTCCACTTTTATGCTTTTCAATATTTATTATATATTTTAAAAAGTATTTATTTGCGTTAAGAAAATAGCATATTTATGAATATTAAACTGAGACATGGTACTTTTGTAAAGATTGTAGAAGTTATATGATAAATTTAGGAATTAAAAATATTATTTTTTAGTTTTTAATGAATGAAACTAAAGGACTAGGCACTTATTATCCGGTTTACGTTGTTGTTCCGCTTTGATGGACACTTTTCACCACAAGTTCTGTTTAATGGGGATGTAAATTAGCTTTTTTTTTGGAAGAGAATTTTAATCCGAGAATACATTTCACGAAACGAAAAACGCACTCGTAAATTTAATTCACGAGGCATCAAAAAACATTTAGTAAAAAACTCAGGTGTCTTTAAACTTTAACCTTTCGTTTATGTTTCATGCTAAAATACCACATTTATTGAACGAAATAAACAAATTTATATTTTGCGTGATTTGACGATCGAATAAAAATACTTAAGTCATACTAGCAGTTATTGCAGATTTGTTGTTAGAAATATGTCCATTCGGAATGCCAAAATACACAAAATTTATCCAAAAATTTTTAATTTAAAATTTAAATTCTTGTATTACAGTGAAAGTTGTGTATCTGCGTCCAAGTACAACGTTGCTTTTACAATCTATGGATCAAGGTGTGCTATCGAATTTTAAAGCGTACTGCAAGTATCAAATGCTGAAAATGTATACAAACATTGCGAAATTTAAACAAACATAACGTAGTGTCTTCAAACTGTATGAAAAAAGTTTAATAAATACTATAAGCCCCGTTTAACGTTTAATTCACATTAAGAGGGTATACCGTGATATTAATATACATATCTATCCTTGTTAACAACAATTTGTTATGTATAATAAAATTAAAAACAAAAACAAAAAAAAAATAAAAGCATTAAAATTGCTAAACACGCACGCTACTAAAGTATATTATAAAAGTATGATTAAAAATATTACCATAGGTGTTATGGACACGCTACACCAAATATTATTCAGGTAAACAAATATAAATACTTAAATTTGTACAATTACCTATTAAATATAAATTGTTATTTTTCTCATTATTTTTATAATTTAAATGACACTTTAATGATCATTAATAATTATTATTCAAATATATATTTTTATATGAAATAACTTATGCTTTTAATTGCCTTTTTTTTCTTATAAATTATTATAATTAATTGTACCCTAAATATGATTTTGAAAAATAAATAAAAATGTGAGAACGAGTAATTTTCATAATTATAATAAAATAAATAAATAATTATTATATATGATTTGAATGTATGCAATGAAAGAATAATTATGTAGATAGGACGATAAAATGATAAAATTTTGATACAAGAAATTTGTATTTGTGTTAAGAATAAAGTTTTTTAAACAGTTAAACATTTAATTTGATTGATAAACGCTTAAATGATAAACAATATCTTATCAATTACAACAAATTTATATTAAAAATAAAGAAATTCTATTTAATTAAAGAAATATTTATATTTATTTTACTTGATTTATAACAAAAACACTTGATACGTGCTGTATTTCTTTGAAATACCTTTGCGTTAAACAGCTATAGATCTACTCTAATTCTATACGAATGGACTAAAATAAATTATAAAATGTATTTCAAGAACAATTTTTTAAATTTTTTGCAAAGAAAAATTTTTAACTGCTTTTATATTTTATAAGATTTCCTTTAAGATTATAATTTTTGTTATAATTCATAAACATAATTCACTTAATAGTAAAAATTAATTAATTATATTATGACAGCGTAACCAATTATACATATATATATATATTAAAACGCATAAAAAAAAGGAATATGCAAATGTTAAGATTTATAAACTGTTTAAAGATGTTGAGACATAATGATTTTATCCCTTTTTTTTGTTTTAATTGGAAAGTAACAGCTCGCTAAATTATAAAAAAAAAAACAGAAAGAAAGACAAAAAATATGTAAAAATTTATATAATTTGTGATTAAATTAAGAACATTACAATGTCTTATACACATATATATATTTTAATTATTATTATTATTATGGTACAGTGGTTAATGCTTTATAAAAAATAACGCCTCTACATATTATAATAATATTTATTCCATAAATCTGCATAATTTTAATGTTCTTCGCAAATAAATAAACATTTTTTATTATAAATCCTTACATATAATAGTTATAAGGATATTTATATACATATATTACTATGCATCTGTTGAAATATATATATATATATATTTATTTAATAGGGAATTTTCTTGGATTATTTTGAACACCAAAAATGTTGGTTTATTTTAATTCTTATTTATATATATATATTATCATGTGTGTATATTTATTATTCGTTGGCATTTAATGAAAATTAATATCTAGAGAGAGAGAAAAATAAATAAATATATAAAACATATAACCATGAAAATAATTACTTTCGCGCATCACAGCCTAGTCTAATTGGTAGAGAACGGAAAGAGAAGGATTAAAGACAAATAAATACGAACTGGTGTTTGTTCCATGTAAATATTACACAGAAGTATTTTTTCTTTAAATTATTTTCTTGATTAAATTAAAAAAAACTTAAAGGAAACTGTGAATCCTGTATTGTCTATGACTGACTGCATAAGGAATATTCAAGAAAATATAAATAATTCCAGCAGAAAATGTAAAAAACTATTAGCAAAATTTGATTTTTCTTTTTTTATATAAAATATTCTTGGATGATTACAGATTTATCAGTATATTTTTATTAACGGAAACATTGCATTATAATACATAATATATAATTAATTTTAATTAATTATTATTATTATTACAAGAAATATTTATAGAATGGTTAAAGATAAATTAATAAAGACATAGAATATGATTATAATCATTAATTATTATCAATTTGATTGTATATAATTGATAAATATTGATTAGTTAATGAAACTCTATATCTGTATTTTAGGAGTGTTTTTATTATTATTATTATTATTATTATTATTATTATTTTCTTATAACACGTATATACATTAAGATAAGAAATTATTTATATATTTATTATGTAGATTTTTGGGCTTGTAAGAAATCTAATAAAGATAATACAGTTAAAAGTATTTAACTAATATTAATTTAATAGAAATGTTTTTTTACAATCAAATAATAATATTCTGTTGTATTGAAAAATGCATTAAAAATTACTAATTATATTATTATTTTGTTAATAATAAAAATTGTCTTTATTAATTATATATAAAATGTCAGAAAAGTGATAATAATTAATAATAACACTATGATTTTAAGTATCTTATATATATATTTGCATTAAAATTTCTCATTTATTCTCTAGAGTTTAAAAGGATTCTTTAAAGGAAATCATAATTCTTTTCCTTTTTAGTTATTAAATTAGATATTTAATTATAAAGTTTTGTTTTCTTTTTGTTATAATAAACTTCATGTGTTGTATTATTATTATTATTTATAATTTATAATCTATAAAGATTAAAAATTAATATGACAGTAATAACATAGACTTATATAACACTATTTAACATGATTAATAGAGACTTTTAAGTATAAGAAACTTACTCATTATAGCTTATAATTATTGAATAGCTTTTAGTATAGAAAATGTTAATTTTGTGTAAAATTTTTGCATAAGCATAGTGAATGATGTTATATCAAAAAGAATGTAGGTGTAATGAGAAAACAAAATAAAAATAGAAAACCAAAAAAAAAAAAAATACCGTTCATTATTAATTAATTTATAATATCTGTACACTTCATCTGAGTTCTACTTTGCATAGATTTGTTTATTATTGTATATTCTAGAGATGATAAATACTAGAAAAAAAAGTATTAAGTTCCATAACAACAGTGCTTAAAATCTTTTTGAAAAAATGAAAAAATAAAACAAACTCATCAAAGTAGTATAATCTATAAGTAATATTTTTCTATGATGATTATCTCTAGTTAAAATAAGAAAATATTGTGAGAAAAAAACACATATATAGAAAAGGTGAGATTTAATAAAATTTTCTTTTTAATAAGTTGTTACTAAAGATATTTATGTAAATATAACAAAAAAATTAAAGGCGCTTAAGACTTTACATCTCATTCTATTGTAATTCTATGATTATTTTATTTGTCTTTTCTTATTATTATTATTATTTTAGTGTTTATCATGTTAAATACTTTAACAAATATGTATATGATAAAATGTGTCAAAATTTATATATTTATTTATTTACATATATATATATATATTTATGTATATTTAAACATTAGATATGTAAAGAGCCGTTGTTGACTCATATTCAACAGACAATATACACAAAATTCTTTATTTATTTTTAGTTATATTTAATTTTCTAATAGTTTTTGTTAAATATTATAAAAAATAAAAATTTTTATATTATTCTGTTTTTTATGATAAATATTACAACAGCATATTCAGCATAGTCTTGTTTGTTATATTTTGTCTAATAAATATTATATAATATAAATTCTTTGTAGGTACATTTGCATATTAAAATCGTGTGAAATGATTAGTGATAATTGATTGCTTAAATACATTAGTTAAATAATTATACATATTGTATATAAATTTAGTAAAATACGTGTTATTACATATTATTATCAATGAATTTTAAGTAAATTTATGGTAAATGTGTTTGATTTAGAGGATTTGTATCACAACAAAATCGCTGTTTTATGCACATAATTATGTATTTTTTTAAAAAAAAAACATTGCTAATTACTTCACTAAATGTATTACAATGAATTATTCCAAAAAATCTGGTTATTTACCAACAAAAACAAAATTTTTATTCGTGATTTATTTATTTTAGTAATGAATTTTCTTTCTTTGATTGATCACTACTTGGACATAATTTTTGCTTCACAGAAGAATTCTACAATGAAAGTTGTCTTCCGTATTTACGTTTATAAAACATAAAATTTATTATTAATTAGTTAAAGAAAACTCGTTGTTATTTGGAAGTGTTTGAAGAACACTAATATCAAACAATCCGTAAACGCGTAAAACACTTTGCTATTTATAAAACGATTTCAATTCTAGAATATTTGAATAAAAATAATAATATTTTTATTATAAAATCATACACGTTTATGTTAAAAATAATGCTTCATCATTAAACATATATTTTATAATACAATTTACTATTGATAAAAATGAAAAAAATAATCTATTGTTCACGTGCACTTTATATATGTATTATAATTAAATTTATTATTATTATTTTTTTATGTGAAAAACACTTAACAAACTATGAAAACATTAATAAATTATAACACGATAAACAACAATTATTATTATCCATATAAGATTTAAATATATGTTTGGTCTTTCTTTTAAATAATTAATTATTTTTTTATAATTTATTACATCACATACTTAATGTTAAAATAAAAAATTTCTAGACAATTTAAAATTAAAATTACTATTATTAAATGTACTTTGCTACTATGTATTATAAAAATGAAAAGAATATAATCGTTTGTAGAATTTTTAATTGAATTTAACACAATTTTATTGAGTTTAGTGACATTATTGTGTCAACAAAATTATAAGAAATTTTCTTCTTCTATGCTTGTTTTAAGTGTCATTACGTGAAAAACAAGTAATAAAACTGTTTTTCTTCTTTATTTAATTGTTTTTATATATTAAAAAGGAACTAATTTCTTTTTTGAAAATTAAATAACTTAAATGCTATTTAATAAAATATTTACCGAATAAATAACATTTTATAATATTAATTTAGTTATAAAATGTTGTTAATTGGTTGTAAGGAAAGTGAATTACTTATATATTGATTAACGTAGAATTTTAAGAAATAAACAGAGATCCGCTTTATATCATTTTTATTTTTATTACAAAGTTCATTGGTGAAATTCTTCACGTAAGGAAATTTTTTTATGTACTTCTTTTTATACTTTGTTATCAATACAATGAACTTGTTACTTAGTTTAAGTCTCTTTTTAGTCTTTTGGTTAGATTTTTATTTATTTTTTGCTGCAAGTTAATAAAACTTAAAACTCTAAAATCTTATATTAAATTAAGTTATGAAATCAACAAGATTCTACAATTAATTTTTCCAAATTAAATAAATATGTTTCGGTTGGTAAATGTATTAAAATAATTAATTAGAATAAGCTTAATTTCAATAAGGAAATCCATAGTTGTATTTAATCTTTAACATATATTTATATCGTAATCTATTTATTTAATGCATATAAAGGAATAGAATAGATTCTTTTTCTTAATAAATGTTAATTATCCCAAGAATGACCGTGCCCATGTAATGTGATCGAGATCAGACAATAACAAATACAAATCAAAAATTTTCTATTCATAATCATTGTTTATGATTTCTAATATTGTTTATTATTATAATTATAATTCTTATTTATTTACATAAATTTAATTTAACATTAAACTTGTACTATACATAATGTGTTTATTTATGATTTTATAAACTATGCTTTCTAACTAATAACTATAATGTTTATTATGTTTTAGTTTTATTGGAATTATTTTTGTATATATCATTTTCATATAATTATTCAGAAAATAGATTTTCGTAATATTTTGATTCTTAGATTCTGAAATATATAATAAATAGAATTCTATAGAATATTAAGAATGTAATAATATGCATAAATAATCATGTAAATAATTTTATTTATAAATTTATTTTATATTTTTTGCTTTAATGCATATTAAATTAGATAGAAATTAGTTTATTTATTTATTTTTCATATTTAAACTGCATTTATATTACAGATGTTATATTGTCTATAGTTAGGTGAAATTAAAAACCAAAACTGTATTAATTTATTCTGTCTTGAAATGTTCTGTCTCTTGTATTAATTATTTAAAATGATTTAAACAATTTAATACAACTTGATTTAAAACTATTAATTTTAAATAATTAAATGTGACCAACACAGATAATTTGTTGTTATTGTTTTAATACACTTAATACTTATGATAATTACTTTAATTTATTATTTATTGTTAAATCTGTATAAGACATTAACACTTTCTTAGAATTATTTTAACAAATCAAGTGTGTCAAAGTCAATTCTCGAAACAGATGGTAATTTTTTTGTTTTTTGTCATGGGTTTAAGTAGAATTTATTTTTGTATTATAATTAGTTAAACGACTAGTAAAGACTTACTTAAAGATTAGTAGATTTTAATATTATTAAAAAATATTGTATAATTAAGAAATTAACATACTTATAGTAGTATCATGTTAATAATAATAATAATAATAATAACACACCTCTCTCACTAGAATTTATTTTATATCTTAATATTATTTAAGAGAATAAACAAAAAAAATAAATATTTATTCATTTAATTAACCTATATAAGAACTGAATTATTATTATTTAATTTAAATAATTTAAAAATAAATATATTTATATATATATAAATAAAATCAGTATTATTATTATTATTATAATTATAATTATTTGTTTAACTACACCAACGCATTTCAATGGAAATTTTATTTTTAATATTTGTAAAATAATAATGTTATGCTATATAGTTAAAATATGAATAATTTATTTAAGCTAATTTAGTTATAAAATTAATAATAATATTTAATTTAAATTATAATAAATATATACTAAATATATGTATATGTAAATAAGTAAAAAGTTTTGTCAAAGAAATTCATCTGGCAGCGAGTAGTTTATTAAAAATAAATTATTATTATTATGATTATTAATTATTTTTTTTTGTTATTAAATCAAACACGTGCATCTGATAATAAATTAATTTTAATAATAATAAACAAATAAAATTTTTACTTAACTTTGTCCATTTAAAGATATTTAATTAGATAAAAATATTTAGAAAATAATTATAATAAATAAAAATATTATTAATTTTATCGCTAAAATTAAGATCAATCTATATACATATATTTCTTATAAATTTTTAATTAAATTTTGCATTAAAACAAAACAAGAAATTACGATGAAACAAAACAAATCATTTTACCGCAAAAAAAAAAATTTAAATAATAACCAAAATAATAATGAAAAAGAAAAACTTTTATTATTTTTCTCTTTAAACATTATTCAAATATGGTATTTTTTTTTTATTTTTGTTTGTACATAATGGGAAAAAAATTGCACCAATGGATTAGTGAACGCAAAAAAAAAATGGAAAACAATCATTTTCTTTTTAAATTAAAATTCAACATTAACGGATTAACTAAATCGCCTTAAATAAAGCACCATCCGGGCAAACAAACGTTGCTCACTGATTATATTCAAATGCAGATTTAATGTCATGTTTTTTTTCTTTTTCTTTCCACTTCTTCGTCTTTATTTTCTTTATAAAAAAAAAATCTTTTCCCTTATTTTGTTTTGTTTTTTTTTTTTATTAAAAAATAATAATAAAAGAAATTCAAAGAAAACTTTATCAACAATTATTAATTGAAATAAAAAAGTTTATTACAAATGAAGGGAAAACATGTCTAACACTAATATTGGTTTTCTTTTCGTTAAATATGATATGTGTATAAAAAATTAATTTAATATTATAAAAATAATAAAAATAATAATTAAATAATAAAAAAAAAAATGACTAAAAGAAAAAAAGTAACGGATATCCTTATGTATTTCTTAGCGAATTTAATTGTTAACAAACAATGGTACAAGTATTTAGTTATCACCAGTCAAAGTAATAAGGAAAATAAAACATAATTTTATTAACCGGCGGCGTCATCATTATAATTTTTTTATAATAAGTAAGTCAAAATAAAAATTATAATATTTATAATCTAGAATTAAAGAAGTTTAAAACAATCATCATCTTGTGACATGTGTTTCTTTTTTATTTATTTATTTATTTTCCATTTACTTCGGTTTTAGTATTAGTATCAGTATTTCTCAACATTATTTGGTTGACGGGACATTTTACAATTACAATAAATAGAAAATAAATTATTTATTTAGTAAATTTTAGTACCCTGAATTCCTTTTATAAGCCACTACCTTCTATTGAGCATCGAGGCTTAATAGTGTTTTTGAAATTCAAAATGTTTTAGGAATCTTCTATTTAGCTACTTTCCTTTATTACTTCTTAATTGTCCTGAAATATGATCGAATAGGAAGAGGACACTAGCAATCAAAAGAAAAATTGATGAATTGTTTGTTTAGATGAAGATAATTTTGCATCCGATGAAGAAGATTTCGATAAATAAAATTTATATTTCTATATAATTAAATAAGATTCAGTAAAATTTCTTTTCCAAATATATTTTTTAAAACATTAGCACTCTAATAAGCCTCTCACACTATTAAGCATCTACCCGATATTAAGCCGCTGCTAGCACTAAAAATTTAACATTTTTTCACTATTAAGTTGGTGCCCTATAAAGGGAATTCAGGGTATACTTTCAGGTGTGACTCAGTCTTAAGAAAATTAAATCAAAACTAGACTTACCAAAGTCAGCAAAAACACTTGCATTTCTATACAAAAAGTAAACCCTAATGGCACACCGCTTGAAAACCACGGCTATATATCGATATCACATTTTAAAAAAAATAAGAAGAAGCAATTAATTATATTTTTAGAATAAATTATTAAACATATTTCTTATATATACAAAAAAAAAAGATTATGTTTTATAGTTTTTTATTTCTCTTTTTCTAAATACATAAATCTACTGTAGGTTTATCATTCATTGCTTCTACTTCTACATATTTTAAATCATCATTGACTGTAGTAAAAAATAAAAAAAAAACGCGGATAAGAATAATAATAATAATAAAAAACACAAAATTATGATGTTATATGCTTAGCGTGTTTATGTTGACACTACAAACATATATATAGATATTTAATTTGTTTTTAATTAATTTATGTTGTTATTAACGTAATTACATAGAGCTTAATAGGGATTTAAACCATTTAGGGAGATAACATAAGAATTTTCTTTTTTTTTATTTATTTATTTATCTATCTCTGTTTATTATTTACTAGATAATCTTTGTTGAAGTAATAAAATAAAAAAACATGATAATGAAAAATTATTTATAATATAATTAAAGCAGAATGTTTAATTATGATGTTTCTAGTGACACATTTGATATTATTAAATAAGAGAAAAGCTTATGCTTTTCAACTTATTTTCAATGATTTATTAACGGGATTAAGGCGAAAAATGCTTAAATAATGTTTAAATAAACATTTTTTGGTTGTTACCAAAGTGTACAATCATTACTTAATTACTTAATTTACAAGCCAAAAACGGGCAAACAACAACGGAAAAAAAAACGGGCAAACATCAATATACATTTATTCTTTTTAATTATTTTACATTCGTCATGTGTACGATTGAAATAAATTACTGTAAACGATTTTTAAGTACATTTACAATTAAGGATCGCGTGTTTCTAATTTTTATATCTTCTTCTATATATATATTCCCTTGCGATACAATTTGTTTTCTTTATTATGCTCCTATATAGTATGGTTATAGATACAGAAACACAGTGTTTTGTTAATGGTGGTCGGTCATTATTATAAATACAATCGCTTGCGCGTTTTATTTACCAGCTATATATGGTTGTATCTTAATATTTTATTATTTTTCTATTATTTTATTATTTTTATTAACTTTTACTTTAATGTATTTATTTTCATTTTATTCTTTGAACAGCATGTCCTGCCTTCTGTTGGACAAGATATACGTAGATTTAGACAATAAAAATGTGGTTTTCATTGTATTTGTTTTGTGTTTTTATTATATTTAAATAATATATATATTCACGCAGGAATAACTAACCAACAAAACAACATATATATTTATATACATATGTACTATCCTTAAAATTAAAATATATATAAAAACGCATTAAATAAAAAGCCAAGACATAGTACTAAACCATAAGAAGATTATTTAAATGTGAATTTGTTTTTTTATTATTAACAATATGTTTGAAAATAATAATTTACCCTTGTGATGAGGTAATATTTATGTATATATAGATTTATTTTTATTATTATTATTATTATTATTATTATTATTATTATTGTTTTCGACAATTAAAATCATAATTTTATTTTCTTTATAATTTTATTTTACAGACAATAATGTTATTACATTTTTGCAAATTATATTCATAAAATATTAATTAATAATTATATTTATTCTAACTTATTATTAAATTCAATTAAATCAAAACAATAATATTTTGTTATTCTTTTGAAAAGTAATTTTTCTATATAAATAATAATATTACTTGTGATAATGTTGATGTGATATTTTATTGTTAATCTTATTTACATTCATAATGCATATTTATGCTCATAGATAAGCACAGCATTATCTTTTAAGATTTTATTGATAAGAATTTATTTTTTATTATATTTATGTGAAAACAGTTTTTCATTATTTTATTTAAATGCCAATCAATAAATATTATTTAGAAATGTAATTTATCCAATTATTTAATCATATTTATTTTATATAATTAATTACAATATTATTGTAAGTTATTTATGTTAAATAAGTAAATAAATATTACAAATAAATTGTCTCTTGTTGACTTTTTAATTATTATATTTATGCAAAAAGCACAACAAGAATATTATTATTATTATTTTACATTTTATTTGTAAAAATTAAAACAAACAGTAGTGTTCTGTATGTTTAATATAAAAACTAGAAAAATTAATAAAAATAATTATTAAATTATTTAAAGGTGAAGAGGTTGATTAAAAATTAATTCGTTTTTCCACATTAAGGCTCGAACTACTAAAAATAAAATAATCAGACTTTCTTTAAGCATTCATATAGAATAAATTTAAGTCTATGTATTAACACTTAAAAAACGTTAAAATTCATTCATTAAATTGACTTTGTAGCTAGTAGCATTATACACATTTTACATCGTAAATCTTTAACATTTTAATTTAATTAAATAAATCTACTCTCAACTATATATTTATATATATTTTCTTGAAAAATTTCTTTTACACTAATATAATCATTAATTAATTACTTATCACTGTAAAGTGGATTTAATGTAGTGAATCATCGTTGCAACAGGAACAAAAAAATAATAATTTTTATACTTACTTATGGTTGTGATAAAAATTTAATTATTTATATACATAGACATATATATATATATATATATATATATATTCTTATCTTTATAATTAATTAATTTGGTTGCATTATAAGAAAATAGTGTCTTTAAGCTTTAACCTCTTATTAAACAAAAGCTATAGTAAATAGTTTTTCTTACTTTCCTGCATTCAAAATAGTAAAAATATTATTCTTTCTTAATTCACTTCTGAATTGTATTAAGACAATTACTTAAACCATTAATCATAGCATAATTCATAAAAATATTCTCTATGATGTGCTTTAGCATTGACTATAAATAAAAAAAAAAATGTAATATATCATTTTGTATTCAGTAAAATGTTATAAATTATAAATTATAAATTATTTTGTTTGTCAGAAATAATGTGTCATTCCTTAAACACATTCTTATAAAATATTTGCATAATTCTTGCATTGGTACTTTTTATACTAAAAAAAAAAAAATGTCCTTTGAGATTTATTTAAATATAAAAATAATAATTAAATCATTGAATATTGTTTGTCAAATTATTATTATTATTATAATTTTAATTTTATTAACATCAATTTTCATTATGAAAATTTATTTATATATATATATATATCTCTTATAATTATATTTTAATTGTCTCATCCGGTTATATATTTTCAAAAAATTATTTTCCTTTGAAGGTATAACGATGTCAATGCAATAAACTGTTAGCTACAAATAACTGATGCAATGTAAACGTAGCGAGACAAATATAATTAAATATTATTAAATTATAGTTCAACTAACTTGCTTAATTATCCAACTGTCTGGAGAAAACATTTTTTAGTATAGCTACAATTTTATTTTAATAAATTTTAATTCATAAAAGCATATTTTTTTCAATATTTATCTCAACTTTATCGGACTATTATTATTCTTTTGATTTGAATTGATTAAATGCTTACTAAAATTTTTTGGATATTAATGATATTAAATGATTAGACTATGTAAATTAAATTTAATAATATATTTTCTGTATGCATAATAAAAATAATACTATAAATATGCTTCAAACAAATGATACATTTAATATAATAAATCTACATATGCATTAATGATTCATATAATAAAATTCTCTTATTTTTTTTTTATGCATTTTTATGCTGCCTACTTTTATGAAGAAAAAAAATAATAACAACAACATATCTTCTGCATGCATTAAAGAAGAATTAAGTCATAAAAAATACATATAGAAATATGTAACTTGATGTTAATTAATTTGATGTCTTCATTTATATATTGCACGCATATGAAAATGAATATAATTATTTAATTTGTTTGTTACTTAACTATACGTTTATTTATTATTATTTTTTGATGTTTTCCGCGTCTTTAATTTTTCTCTGTTTTTATATATTTACAGACGAAAAATAAATAACCAGCAATATTATTGCCAGGATTTAAATACTTAAGTAAGTAACATATAATAAAACAGAAAATTTAAGATTAAATTACCTTGTTTAGTTGGTAATAATTTTATTATTAAATAATAAATAAATATTATTTTACAAGTATTAACAGTACATAGTAGAAAATTATTTTATTAATTTATAAATGGTAAACCGCGAATACTAGAATTATATATTTTTGTATATAAAACACCTTTATACTTGGGTTTACACATAGTTAAACTTTATACAAATATTTTATCATTTTGTTTAAACAATCAGAATATAAATGATTTTTTTGTTAAAATAAAATAACTAAAAGAATTTACTGCAATAACCGTCATTGGTGAAACATCAAAGTGTTTTGTAAACAAAAATTAAAAAAAAAAAAGAAACTTTCAATATTTTTGGGTGCGGTTAATGGAATTTTATTGTATTAAAGGTGGGTGCTATGATAACGCTGTATTTCTGATATCAAGAATAATAATAATAATAATAATAATAATAATAAAAATATGTAGATAAATTGTTAATAAAAGGAATACAACTACCGATTACTACCGACTAAAATAGTAATAATAATAATAAAAACAACGGAAAAAGTAAACGAAACAGTTAATTTATTGTTTACGGATAAAATTAAATACGCATGTTAGTACTGTTTTTGGCAAATTTTAATTCTATATTATATATAAATATCCATACAACTAATTATCTATGAAACATTCTACGATAACAAAAAAAAAAATTAAAATAAAAAGCAAAAGAAAAGAGTAAAATTTAAGCGAATAAAATAGAACAAAAGATTAAAAATAAGAAAAGTAATTGTTTAAAAGAAAATTGTTTGGAAATTTATCTTGTCGGTCCGCTCATTCCAGTAGTGAAATTTTAACATGTTTTTCCTTCTATTTGTTCCTTTCCTATATAAAAATACACTTTATTATTTTGTTGTTTCTTTAATTATATTAAAATTTTCTTTGTTCTTTTTTTTTGTGTATTTTTGTTTTTCAAAACAAAAAATAAAAATCAGCAACAACGAAATGCTTAGCACAAACTAAGTAGCAATGAAAAGAATGCAATTCATTGTTTGTACCAAAAAAATAAATAAATATAAAAAGATGAAAGCGTTCTAACACAGATATATATATAGATTTTACTTTACCTCTTAACATAGCACGGATAATTCTAGGTGCGAGATAAAGGAGATTATTTTCAGTACCGAAAAACAAACAGTTAGCTGTTTAAAGCGTTTTATTTTTTTATTTTTGGTAAATATTCAACGTAAGAGGATCATAATATTATAGGGTTGAAAATATTCATTAAGATGATTAACAAAAAAAAACTGAAACAATTAAAATGCACGTAAATAATCAATCTTTGTGGGAAATAAACGATATGAATTGAATAAAGCTTAAAAAAATATACATATATAATTAAAATATGCGGTTTTTGTGGTGAAATAAAATTTAATTATTTTTTATTAAATTGAAAGCTTTTCAAATGTAAATCAATCGATATGTTTTTGCACCGAAAATTTTTGTATTGTGCATTTATTTTATTATTTTGTTTATAAAAAAAGTTAAACTAACAAAGTTTTTGCAATTTTCTAAAAAAAAATATTAAATTAAAATTGTGAACAAGAGAATGAATTGCGAAATAATTTTTGTAAGTAACTATAACTGTATAAGAATAAAACATTGTTATGTTTATGACAGTCGTTTAAATAAAAAATAATTATCAATCGATATATGTATGTTGTTTTTTCTGTTAATTGTTTATACACAAGTAGACAATGTAAACACTTTCAAGGTGTATTCTGTATAGAAAATTTAACATATTTAAACTTAAAATTAAAAATAAAAAAAAACCATTTATTGATTGAATAAATTTATTATCAAAATTCAAATTGAAATGTCAATAACAATCAAAACAAATATAATCAAACCAACGAAAAACAAAATAGGCTGTCATCACAATAATCATTTTTTTTTTCGCTTTATCTTTTTATTCACGATTCGTTTTACAACTATCATGTGGTTATATTTTGTACAAAAAAAATAAAAAAATAAATATCTGTTGTTTGTACAGCACCGAGTGACAATTAAACAAGAAATATAAAATAAAAAATAAAATTGCAAATTATACATAAAAACATCAACACAAATTATTTATCCAGCACAGTCATCCAGGATATGCTATTAACTAAATTGCGCCATTAGATATATCATAAAATAAAAATTATTTAAATTAATTATTATCCAGCACATTATTTGTTTGTGATTCAAACGAAAAAACATAAAAATTAATTAAAATAAATGAAAAACAAAATAAATTTGTGTTTAATAAATTAATGTTTTCTTTTTCTTCATTTTTTAAGTTTTATATTTTATTTACCCCTTAAGTTACTCAATACCGGTGAATGGTATACAAATAAATTTGTAATTTAAATTATAATAATAAATTTAAATAATTTTTATTAAAATTTATGTGTCAGCCGTGAATGAACGTAGAGTAAACAATACAATCCAATACAAATAGAAAAAAAAAAGCTTCTAGTAAAGTAAAATCAAATAAAACAGCAAAAAGGAATAAAAAAGTTCTTCTGCATTTATAATTTTATTTATTTATTTATTTATAAATAAAATAAATGTTTATTTAAATTATATTTTTGTCTTATCAAAGTTTTGACTATAATACTTATATAATAATTCTGTTTGATTGTATAAAATAGAGGGAAATTTATAATACAGTCAATTCTGCTTTTATGCGATTTTTCTATATGATTTTTATTCGAGTATTTTTTATATGATATTTTTGGGGGAATTCTCGATTTATATAGTTTTTCTTTATTTCTTGTAAAAGAAATTATTATTTATTGTAATAGAAATATTCTTTATTTTCTTGTTTGGTCTGTTTTCGCATTAAGTCGAAATTCGTGAAGTTTGCAAAGATAATAACTTACATGTTTGCTTGTTAATGATTCAAAGAATAAAATTTTAAACTATTGATTTGATTCTTTTTAATTTTTAACTCATTTTCTCTACAAAAACGTTTAGCAATCTATCAAATTAAATTGTACTATTAGATTATGTTTCTTTTTATGCGATTTTTTTGGCAATTTCTTTGATTTTATGCGCTTTTTTGTCTATTTCTTTGATAAACGTAGTACGTATGCCTATTCATTCCCTACCGCATAAAAAGAGAATTGACTGTATATAGATTTATATTTGGGCGAATGTATGCGTTGTTTATTTATAATTATTTTTGTTTTTCATTAAACATTAAATGACATAGAATAACACCTACAACAATACAATACCAGAAGTATATATATATTAAGTAAAATATCTTCTAAACGAATTATAATTTTATTTTAGTAAAAATTTCTATAGAATATAACCTTCTGTTTTATATCATATAGTTAGTAAAGAATAAAATAAACTAAGGGAGTTATATATTTATAATGCATACAAAACATTGTAGCCTGTTGGTGTTACCGAACATGTAATAACATTTTTAATATTGCTTATATTTTTGCATTAAAACTTTTTGTATACACTTATATATGCTGTTATAATGTAAAATACTAAAGAAAAGAAATTATTTTAATCATAAAACTTTCTTTTTGCTTATTTTTGGCATTTCTTTAAGTATTTACTGTGTAAATATTTTTACTAAATTCGCTAAATATATATAATCTATTGAGAAATATTAAATTTTTATAAATTTGTGACTTCTTCAATCACGTTTTAAGGAAATACTGACTGGTAGCAAAGGTCAGTGAAGAGTAAAATTGTTTTTCATCAAACACAATGCACCTGTTTTTTTATTTTTTTTTATTTTAGATAGGCTTGAACGACATTTTATTCGATGAATTGATGTTTTAAAATTTTTAGACAGGCACGATTTGTTTATATCACGGTCAATGGACAAAGATTAAATAAAAAATTATAATATCTTTTCATTACAATCCGCGATGAGATAAATAAAATTCGTGAAATTGAATGGTAGGTTCATAATGTGACATTACAAAACGATAGGTAAACAATAAGATAAATTATTAATTATAAAATTATATGATTATAACAACATAATGCTTGATAATATAAGGGTTTATTAGCTGTTATTAAGTATTTAACATAGTATTATTCGATTATTGTTCAAGTGAACGCATTAGTACCTGCTAAATACAATAAAAATTAAATCAAATGAAGAAAATATAGATTAAAAATTAATTTTCCATGTCTCTTACAGTGTGAAACGGTGAAATTTTTAATTAATGTAAATCAAATTACAACTTAATAAATCTTTAGAGACCATTTAATATTTTCTTCATCTTTAAATTTTGATTTAAAATTTAAATTATATAATAAGAAAAAGAAATATTTAAACATAATTAATAATTAAAAAAGAAAAAATAAAACTTGAGGTAAATAAGTTTCTTTCTTTTTTTTTATTAAATGATTAATTCATGAATTTTTGATTATCGATTGAATTTACTCATAAAATGAAAGATTATTGTTGCTTAAAATATGTAAAATGAATTTAACAATAATGTACTTTTGTAGACTAAGTAGTAAATTAATTACCATTAATGTTAGTAAAATAATAATAAATATCAGAAGCGTATTAAACGGTAGGGAAATTAGACACTTATTTAGTGCGTCTAGGCGCCCCAAAATGAAATAAATTAATAAAATATTTTTGATTTGTTAATTTTTTTAATGAAATCGACAGGCAACAAAAAACAAATTTCTAAATAAATTGATAAATAAGTAAAAATTGATTAGAAAAATAAAAGTTTTGATAAAAAAAACTCTCAAGAAAATTTGATGCCAAAAGACCTAAACGAGCCGCTGATACGCTACTGATAATTATTATAATTTATATATTCGATTGAAAAGTGTATTATTATTATTATAATAATAAAAAAAAAAAGAAAATTAATAATAAAAAATTGTGTAAATCAAGAAAATCTAATAAAAAAATTCATTTCACTTTTTTATATTAAATATAATTTTTTTTTTCTTTTTCTTCTTTATTATTATTATTATTTTCACCCAATGTAAAGTACAATAAAGATGAGTAATAATAATAATAATAATAATACAGTGAACAAAATAAGAGAAAATATTATCAGGGGACAGAAACACTGTGTAGAGTAAATTGTAGATTTAATACAAAAATGAAAAATACCATTTTTTATCATAGAATTTATTTATCTCACTATACACAATTCAATTGTATTGACAATGTACTTATTATAATAATAATAATATATTTTTTTCCTTGTATTCTTATTATTATTTGTATAATTTGTTGCTTAAACATTTTGATTGTGTTTATCAACAATGCGAAAATACTTTAGTGTTTCCTTTTAGTTGTATGCCAATTGTTGATTATACATATATATATATATATATATATATAAGCAAATAAAACATTCTTCATTCACTCTGTATATATATTTGAATTTAATTTAAAGTGTTAAAGTAACAATGAATAAAAAAAAAAGTATATGATAAAATCAAAACAGGTATATATATAGTACAATGTGTATGTATATAATTAAAATATTTTACCCTTAACACGATAAATCTAAAAGAAATGAATAGGGGTTCCTAAATTAAAATTAAATTTTATCATTGCCTCTCTACTCTACTCTACTCTACTCTACCGTTTTGTTCTATATATAAAAGATTTCAAAAACATTTATTCATTTTTGACATGATATTTGAATTCGTATTCTTGTAATTTATAGATTGTTTATTCTATTTTCTACATTATATTTCCTTATTAACTATCTCTATAATGTTGAATATAATAGGGAAAATATAATAATAATATTATTATTTTTAATAAAGCAGGAGTATTTCTTATTTTTTAACGCCGCATTAAGATCATAAAGTATAAATTTTCTTTTTTTTTTGCAATAATATGATTAATTACTAAATACATTTTAAATTAGATTTTCTTTATTTTTCGTATTTAATTAGTTTTATTTTCGATGAACAGTAAACAAACAAAAAATAGTATAACACCATCTGCAATATTAACATTTGCCAGTTGCTCAAGAATTTGCACAAAAATAATCTGAAAAATAAGAAAGGAAAAATTGAAATAGTTAAAATACCTAAATAAATAAATTTCTTTTTTGTTTTAAAATTTTCAAATAAAATAAAAATTATAATAACCGCATTATTGTTGTGTTAACGAAATATAATTTAAGGGATTCATCCATTGTTGATCAATAAAACATAAAAAATTTCACACTGTTTGTTTACCACAATCACCAGTGGTGTATTTATCGAATAGTTTTACTGGTAAAATGTATGGTTCGTTGACTTAAATCTTGTGTATGATGCAATCATTTTGCTATTTAGTTAATAATAAGATAGTTTAAAAAATACAAAAAGAGATAACATTGTTTATTGATTTTATTTTTCTTTTTTTTTATAACTTTACTATAACGAAACATAGAGAATGCAATTATTATTTTTGTAACTGTATTTAGCGAAAAAAGGGGTGAAAATTTATATTAAAAAAATTACCCACTCAGCAATAATAATAACAAAACAAAACAAAAAATAGTACCGACTGTATGCAATTGTTTATTAAACCGCCATTTGTTTTTTATATTTTCGCATTTAGATTTACCCTTCAAAGGTAATAATTAAATACAAAATAGTTATATTGTGACATGTGCCACTGTATAGTGTACAATTTTATGTGTACATTAACATTAGGGGTAAATAAGTAAATAGACAAATATATATAGTATATAAATGAATGAAATATATAACGTACTTTTTTGGTTTTCTATTTTTATTGTAAATAAAAACAATTTTAATAATTGATGATTCTAGAGTTAATGTGCAAACAAGTAGCAAAAATAAATTAAAACAAACAATATAGAGGAAATTATATAACCCAAAATATATGGTATTAACACTATGATAAAACAGAAAAGTTTTATTTTATTTCTATAAACTGTAAATCTTATAAATTATCTGATTTTCCATATATAATATTTACGTTTCTTATTTTTATTTTATATATATCTTATAATAAATTATATATTTAATGTTTGAGTAGATATTTTGGACCTTTGAATTTTCATTTTGTACCATTTTTTCTCTTTATTTTTATTAAGTATTCATATAAGAATTTTTATTATACTTTTATACGTTTATATATGTATATGCAATACATTTAGCTATAAGGTTAAACCGGAAGTCATATCACCCACATCTCTTTGAATATGGCTAGCCGCGCATATAAAATAAGGCAACCAAAAATTTACATCCTTATAAATAAAAATTTACCCATCAAAGAAGTCCAATATATGAGTGTTAGCCGGCCACAGGGTACATACCAAGAAACCCTTCGGGTTAAAATTTTATTACATATATATTTCTATATATATATATCATACAATAATAAGTGGTTAGTCTCAGGCGCCCTTTTTTTGCATTTCTAAACATAAGAATTTAACGACATTTGAATCTGACCTGAAGCAATCTAATGGCAACAGTTAAATAATATAACACTGTACTTTATTCAATATTGTCTAACTCATAATGTTAGTTTATTTATATAAAAGAATAAAGAAGTAACATATAAAATTCTAAATTTACAGATCATTATTACACATATATACTGTACAATGACTCATTTGATATTTATCTGTTACAACACAAGGATTAATCATTTACTTATTCTTTCACGCTTCTTATAAACATACGTATAAATCTTTAATTATCTTCTTTTTTTTAAATACTATTTATAATTATTTATTTTTAATTATTAATGACAAATACTATGTAAATAGATTTTTAATATTCACTTAACCATGAATAACGTTATATAGTAGCCATCTCTAATTATTTATAATAGAGGAAAATTTTTAATAAAATTTTCTAAATTTTAATTAAAATTTTATATTATTATTATTATATTTTTCGGTTGTATTTTACTGTTGAATACAAATAAGACTTTTAATTATATTATATTATATATATTTTTACCCTTTATTATATATATAATGTTGAAAAATTAAAATTTTATTGTCACATTTTACGATCTGTATTGTTAAGTCTTTTATTTTATTCTTAACCTTTTATAATTTTCTTGAATGTTATATATACACTGAGAACATAATAATAATATTATAATGTAATATGAAAATATATATATAGACAAACATCTTGAACTTCCACTTTTACAGTTTGCCTTTACGATAAGATGTCATTCGGTTGTCAATAGAAGTTTATACTCTTATATATAGCTTAAAAGATGATTGCCACACAGGACATAGTAAGTCGTTGGCATGTCATTGTTAATAATTTTACAATGTTTCGGGGTTTTTTTTTTTTTAATTATAATAATAATAAATGTTCATAATTATAGTGTAAAATGTAAACAACTCTTTGATGAATTAAACAGTTAAAAAAATAAAACATTTAAATCCTTGATATTTGAGTACTGTCAAATTATATTATAAATTTTAAGAAATCAATTCCCCATAGCAAACAAACCAGTCAACAGTGATTAGATTTTATAATATTCTTATTATTAATGAACTTTTCAATGATTTTATATTTATTAAACAAATCCTTTTAGTTATTTATTTACTTATTATTATTACCTTTTTGTAAAAGGAATATTCATTGACGCATAACAAGTGTCTTATAAGAAAAATCCATCCATTTGTATGATTACATAATAATTTATTTAATTTTATTTTATTTTATTCTTTAATATCAATTTATTTTTAGTACTTTTAAATAAATTTTTAACTTTTGTGACAGTTTTATAATTTACAAAAAATATTAAAAATTATTTAAGCATCTTAAAAACATCGAATTTCGTTATTATTTATATTTTAAATAAATATTAATATTATATAGACCTAAAACAGTATTTTCTATAATACATTTTTAGCAAAGATTTTAATAGTTATAAAAGGATAAAAATATAATAAAATATTAAAGAAAGTGTAAAAAAACCTTCTTCAATTAAGGTTAAAGAAAAGGATCAATTTTGTGACATAATTATAACAGTAAAAACTTCTTTATTCTTGTTTTTTGGTCGACATAGATCAGATTAATAAATAATAAAAAATAAAAAATCTGTCATCTTAAGCATCTAAATCTGATTATAATATTAAAAACAACAAAATAAAATCTGTTTACATAATTATATATATTTTAAGTCACCACTAATCATTATGAGATTAAATTATTAGAAAAAAAAACAACAATTGTATTAACACTTAGCGTTAAATCCAAAAAATTTTCTTTTAATCTAGATCAGTGGCTGACAAAGTAGTTGTCCGAGGACCACTGATGATTACTGAGAATATTTTCATAGTCAACAGTGAATGTATAAGCAAAATTTATATTTTTTTAAATTAAAAGCAAGCCAACTTGGATAAATAAGCGAATTGTATGGATGAACAATACAAGAAATCAGTTCAATCTTGTAAGACGCATTGTTTCTCTAATGCAATATTGCATTGTTTCTCAACAGAAAATTGTGTTTGTCTAACAAAAACATTAAGAAATATTTATTAAACACTAAAAAATCCTATAAGTGATCCGCCAGATTTTTTATAATGAATTTAGTGGTTTTATAAGATTATTACCAATTGCTGATCTAGATTATTATACTTTTCTTTTCGATAGAAAATTAACTTATAAATACTTTTTCTAGCAAAGCATGGTAAATAAAATTTATAAAAATAATTAGACCATACGGTTCTAAAAGAAAATTTATAAATAAATAAATAATAAATTAATTCTCCATAAAAGAATGTATTAATTGTATTAACTTTATTTACAATATTTGATTGACAATTACAATGTTGCTTTACATTTGTATTTTCTCCATAGAGGTTGTAATTTATTTTTTTAATTATTTATTTATAATAAATAAATCAAGAATTAAGTCAAAGTATTAATAGATATTTATAATTTATATTATTTATATTAATTTTATGTTATTCCATTTAACTTATCGGTGAAGATGCTACCGATTTATTTCTCCTTACAAATCTACTATATATATACACCCACACACCCCTATTTAAACATGAATCTTTCTTATATTTATAAATCTGCGTCAACATTAGATATAGTATTTGGTTTAGGTATATGGTATTGTTAAACAAAAAATAAAACTACAAATAAACATTATGTAGAATATAATATTTTATATAACTGTACTTAAGAAATGTAAGATAGCAAATACAATGTTCGCAACAGATGCTGGAAATAGCATTAAACGCACGTGATATAGTTAAACATGTACCAATCCCTCCAAAAATATTTGAACTATAATTTTGTGATAGAAATGAAATCTTTCATACAGAAATGAATAAATGAATGAATAAACGAAACATGATTGTATAAAAGACAGAAAATTTACTTATAATTTAGAAAATTATTTTTAATTATTTTACATAGAAAATAATAATATTTATTGAACAGGTTGAATTTTAATTAGAAAAATATTTAACTCTTATATTTATATTTGATGGATTTTGTTCCAGAAATTTATGTTTAAACACATAATTTTATTACGATGACTTTAAATTATTATTATTATTATTTTTTTTACCTAAATTATATATATAACTATAGTGAAATTTTAAAGAGGAGACCGTATGGTTCAAGGGTGCCCCTACCTTGAACCGTAACCATGTTTCTTTTTTTCTATGTACACTTGCACGACTACAATAAACTTTATGGAGCAAAAACGAAAATTTATTATAAACTTTATATATTGCTTGCATTGTACACATTTTTCACTCCCCTTTTTAGCCAGTTTTTTTTTTTGGTTTTTCGTTGCTTTGCTATATATTGTTGTTGAGCAAAAAAAGAGAAAAAAAAAATTAAAGACATAAAAGAAAAGAAAAACTTGCGTATTTCATACTTTATATTATAAAAAAAAATGAAAGAAGAAGAAAAAGAAAAACATTCAAAAGGCTAATAAAAATGATAAAACGGAGTTTTTCGTCTTTTCTTTTGTTGTTTTTTTAATTTTTCGTTTCTTCTCCCCCATATTTGGTTACTATTTTATAAAAGATCAGATTTTTTTTCTATAAAAATATGTATATGAATAAAATATGCTTCGGTTGTTGGCATCTATTGATGGTTATGCTGATATACTAAATGTACTTCTACATATATGAATTTATTTTTTATTTCTTTGCACAAACAATTTATAGGAAACAATATTTTTTATAATGATGGTAATGAATTTTATTTGTCGTGTTAACGTTAGTGTTATTTTGATTTTGATTTTGATTAATAATAAAGTGAAAAGTTTCTTAATAAATTTTATTTTATTTGTATTTTGATTGTGTGGATAGATTTCATAATGGTAAATGTAAGTATTGATTGTTTTAGTAAAAATAATGTTAAGTGACGAGTTTATGCATTTCTTTTAACCTGAATTCCCATTATAGGCCACCGGCTTAATAGAGAAAAAATGTTAAATTTTTAATCCTAGCAGCAGCTTAATATCGGGTAGAAGCTTATTTGATTGAATCTTATTTAATTATAGAAATTTAAAATTTACTTATCAAAATCTTCTTCATGGGAAGCAAAATTATCTTCATCTAAACAAATAATTCATCAATTTTTCACGGATTGAAAATTTCCTTTATCTATTCGATCATATTTTAGGACAATTAAGAAGCCAGCAGTGGCTTTATAAAGGATAGATACTACATAGAAGAATCGTAATACATTTTGCATTTCAAAAACACTATTAAGCCTCGATGCCTAATAGAATGTAGTGGCTTATAAAGGGAATTCAGGATAGTTAGAATTTATTATAAAAGTATCTATATAAGTCTAAACAAATGCATTTAAAAAGTTTGGAGAGAAAAGTTTATTCTTGATATGTATTTTCCGGATAGATGACATTTAAACAATATTATTTTCCAATTGCGGTACATTACTATGAAGTTTACCTTTAAGATGGTTAAAAGTAGGGAATATATAAGTTGCGTTTTTGTATTGCATAGTGGTTTTTGTGTCTGGTATTATTACAAAAAAAAATCTGAAAAATAATATAGAATTCGTCTAGACAAGAGAATTAAAAGTGTGATGACAGAATATCTATTGTTAATAGCAAAACATTTATTGACTCAAAATATAAAATCGATGCTGAAATAAAATAAAAAAAATCTTAGAAATATTGTAGGTGTATCATACGAGAAACATAATATGTCTTATATATTGATGACGCAAAAAAGATTATAAATATTCTGTATTGCACCCACGAAACGTTACACAGTTTTTTTTGTTACAAGTTCTAAGAAATTCTTGTATATTATTATTGAAATTGATATGCTTCAGTAAATCATTAAATGTAATGTTATTATTCAATAGAAAAACTTTTGAAAAAACTCAATTTACCAAAGGCATATAAATTTTGTCCACAACAAAAGATTACAATGAAATTAATTTTACATTTATTAATTAAAAATACTTATAATTAAAATTTATAAGTGAATTTACTATATTAAAGATGACACTTATATAAAAATAATAATAATATAAAGATAAAATCTAAATAATTATCATATACTAGATATATTTTTCGCTTTTAAATGCTCTAAAACAATATAAACGAAACTTTATACAGTTTTATTACTGTTTGCCCATAAAAAAAAATAAAATAAAATAAATAAATAAAGAAGCAAAACAGTAAAAATTGAACGAAATCCTATGACATGAAATGGAACTGTCATGTACCATATATACCAAAATGTGTACCTTATGAATAATAAGTACGCACAATGCCATAAAACTGATGTTGGCTAGGATGGATTTTCGTAAAAGAGGGTAACCGAAAATATTATAATTTCTAAAAGAACAGAACAGTTGCGGATTGCCTTTGCCACTGTTATACTATGTATCACCCTATATAATTTTTAAGATGCGTTTACTATTCTCTTATGCAATAAAACATAAAATTCTCCCACAAATGTGACGACAACCGAAATAAAAACTAAAAATGATAAAGGTTCTTCTTCATCTCGGATACATAGATACGTTTGTTAAATTCTTCAGCAGTGTTGATATTGTTGGTGCTCGGATCTGTTCTATTTTGTTCATTGCTCTGTTCCTGTAACATAATGAACTATTATTATTTATTTTTATATTGTATGGTTGTTTTAACTGCACTATAATAAAATCAAGTACCCTCCTAGGACTTCAATTTATAAGGGTATATACAAATAAAGTATTTTTAATGTTATTACCTTTTTCTTTGTCACTATTTTTTTTATTTTAGTAAATGCGTGATGTAATTTCCTGATTAGAATATAAATATTTAAAATATTTTTTTTAAAAACAAAAAATTTAATAACTTAAATAAATAATGAAAAATAAAATTTCTTAATTTAATTAAAAACAAAAATTTAGAAATTACTTTATAAAGGAAAAAATCATTGTTACAAATATATTTGAATTTATCTTAATTTTATAATTAAACCCTAACAATGTAAAGTATTTGTGCGTTTATTAACTATTAAAAAACAAACAGATAACTAATCTAATAAGAAATAAATTTATTTAATTAATTAATAAATTATTAGAACATATATATTAATTTAATAATTCTCTAAAGATCATTCTAATCGTTATAAATAAATAAATTATATTAACTTATAACGCATTTATACACTTAAGACTAATTTATTTTATTTATAAATTATGATAAGCTATCATTAACACTTGTTTTATACAAACCATTTAATAAAATAATAATAATCATCATTCATATTTAAGAATATTGAACAATATATAAATAAATATTAATATATTTTATCAATAAATGATAAAATATTAATTAAATTTTATAATAAATATAATTATTGATGATTTTTATTAATTAAATTGTTTTTCTTTTTAATAAATTAATAAAAGTTACATTTGCTAAAAGTGTTACAATCATGGAAAACGATTGGAAAACATTATCAAAGGCGCAACAGAACAATTGCAAAAAACAACTAATGCAGTTAGCGACTGGACTAAGCGATGGTGTATCAAACTTAATGAGATAAAATCCATACTCATTAACTTTACATATCTATCAAAAAGTAAATAACAAAATAATAAATATTAATTCACAGAAAATACAATAATATTGTTTGCGTATTAGCGAACCCAGCAAATACTTAGGTATAACACTCGGTACAAAACTCAAATGGAAGGAGCATGTAAAAAAGAAGAACTAAATATTAAGTTTAGAATTGACCTCTAGGAAAGCATTCAGAACTAACAATCTACAATAAACTACTTCTATACCGGTAAATATTAAAGCCTGTATTGACGTATGGGGGGCTTCACAAACAAATCAAACGCAAAGATGGTATACACATTTGATAACAAAGTCTGAAGATGTATTATCAATGCTCCATGGTTTAGAGAAATGATGCCTCGCATAAAGATCAGCAAGTTTAAAACAAAGAAGAATAAATAAAGAAATATGTCTCTAATCATGTAGCATATCTACAGCGGTTATATTCGACACATCATAGATATTCCATCGTTGAAAGACTTCAGACCGCTTAACTGATGAATAGGTAACCAAATTAAAACACAAATAATATTGTAGGAGTAACTATTGTGTTACTACAACCCTTTAAATGTGTACAATATATAAAAAATAATTTATTAGATGAATGAAGCTCAATTGTAATAAATAAACATGTTGAAAAAAACATAATTAAAAGTGTTTTAATAAAAATATAATAAATAATAATACAGATTTATTTTTATTACTTGTTTTTAGTATCTAATTACATTAATAAAAAAATATTTAACACAAACACAAGTTTTTATTGCATGTAAATTTGGCAATTCACCAACTGAACATTGTTATACATGGATTTTGTCGTTTTTTTTTTGCTTTTTGCACTGACTTATAAATGTAAAATATTTTGTGGTCAAAAAATTCTATAGAGTTTCATCTATATGTTTGAGTTTTTTTTTTTTCATTGTTATAAGTTGTTAATAATCTGTGATTATAATGTAATTAGTTTTTTTAAGGATAATTATTAGACAAACAAATTTATATTATGCCTAAGCATTAATCATACATAAGAAATACTAACAGATCGCTATATTACTACAGATCTGATTGTCGGTTACATATATGTAGTCTTATTTAAGTAAATATTAATACTTTTACAAAAGTAATCTTTTAAATTTCATTAAAAAATACATAAAAATTAGTATTATTCTACGCTTGCATTAAATTATTATCAATTTTTTATTATTTATAATAATAGCATTAAAAAAAATTTTCTTTTTATTAAAACCGTGAACAAATAATGTTTAAAAAAACATTTTTTTTTTATGTATAATAATTAAACTTTGATAATATTTATGAACAAATAATTTAATTTATTTTTATTTATTTAAATTAAATTATCAAATTCATTATCAGTATTATTCGTTAATCTGTCGATTAATTTTATATTTTTTTATTTTATTATTATTATTATTATTATTATTATTATTATTATTATTATTATTATTATTATTATTATTATTATTATTATAATTATTTCAATTAGTTTAATAAATTAAATAATATTTTTAAATAATTATTACTATATATATATATTACTTATAGTAATATATATATACTTCTACTATATATTATTGTGGAAATTTTTTTGAAATGAAACATTATTAAAATAAATAGATAAATTTTTGCATTTTAAATATATATATATATGCATATATGTATGTGTAATAATAATAATATCAAGTGTTATACATAGTATATAAGAGCACTTAATTTAAAATAAAAAATAATAAAATTCATTACTACTAAACTTTAAGTGTATTATGAATATTACCACTTTAGTTATCTAATATATATATTAAGTAATGCTGTAGTTCTCTTTTGGGTTAAAATCATTAACATAAGAATCAGGTTGTACGTCGATTTAATTAAATGTTTTTCATATAAACATAAAAAAAAATTAAAATAAAAACATAAAGTGTTAAGTAATTTATATCATTTTTATATACACAAAAAAAGAAATGAAAGGAAAATACACAAAAATAATATTATAAATAGAATTATAATTCACTTTCAGTTACCGCAAATTGCCAGTGCACTTAATTTACTATGATTGTATTTTTAAAGTATTTTCATTATTAATATTTCTGTAGTATAAAACTGATATAAAATGTACGTGATAAAATCATTCATACAAAAATAGCACATAAAAGAAATGTCCATTTTATTAAATATATATTCTGCATTAATAGATTAAAGTTCTACAACTATAGGCTAACAATATGTAGCATTAAATTATTACTAGTATAAAATAGTAATACATAATAATAATAATAGCAGTAAAAAATACGTTAACCGCATATAAAACACTAGATAAGTGCATATAAAATTATAATTGATCTAAAATATGGTTATTATTATTATATTTTTCTTTATTATTTAATTATTATTAATTAAATTATTGTTATTATTCTTTTAAATTTTAATAAATGTTAAAGTAACCTTTTATTACCTTTATAGTATATTACACCTGCTTCTTTAAATAATTGCTTAATTTAAAATATATATATTAGACCAATTTTACTGCAGTTTTAATATAGTTTTTATCGTTTTTAAAAGGTATTTTGTGAATTGGGATATATATATACAATGTATTTCCTTTTCTTTTCTCTACTTTTTCTTATTATTATTATTTTTTTTTTAGATATATAAAAAGTCGGCGAAAAAATTTTTTTAATAATGTAGAAAGTTATTATTAATTATACTATAAAATTTTAGTTCCTTTTATATAAATATAAAAGAAAAAAACCATTTTTTTGAATAAATATAATGTATCCGCATTTAAAAAAAAAAAAAAAAACAAAAATTTGTCTTAGAAAATTCTCAACTTTATTTTAATTATAAAAAAGAAAATAATTAATGTAATGCTTTTTTTTCATTTTTGTTTTCGTATCGTTGATACATAAAATTAAATCAGTTTCTGTGGTAAAATTATTCCTCGGCTATTTTTTTTGTAATTAAATTTTTATGATTTACAATATATTATCATAACACCTGTTAATTGTACATACTAGAGAGGTAACGTATTAATAATATCTCAATTTAAGCATTATAACGATTGGAAATTATACTGTGGATTTTTTTTCTATATTTTATTTTTGGCAGAACTTAGTTAAAATTATTGTTCCACTGAGTGTGACTTTTTAACAGTTTCACGTATATATTTTCTCACTAAAGAAGAAGCATAGTGTTTTCTTTAAAATTTATAACCAATTTCTAAAGAATATTATATAGAATAACCGTAACAAAATTTAACAAATAAGCTTTATTGTTTTCCATTGACAGTGTTACTAGTGGTAATATTGCTTAACGAAAATAATACTTTAGTAAATTAATTCTTTTATTAATTTATTTTCTGTGAAAACATTAAATTGTATTTTTATTAATTTCAATTTTATATTATTAAAAGTTTAATTAAATTAATTCTATTTACTTAGGTTAATAATATTAATGTTTTGTCTGCATGTTCCCTGTTTATGTCAAAGAAACGCACACTGGTAAACACACTTGACAATTTGAGGGTAAAAAAATGAACAAATAAAAACCAAAAAAAAAAAAAAAAAAGAGGCAAAAATTCTGCAGAAAAGAAAAATTTAGAATAAACATTTCTTATGGCTAATTATGTACCAAAGTAGTTATCAGAAATCAATAACATTTTAAACATCTAATTTACGGTATGGTTAATGTTAATGGCAAAAAGGACTAAAAGCCAGCCTTGAGGTTTAATGCATAAACCATAGACAAATATAACTAATAAATATTCTTCGATTGTAAATTATGTTTATAAATACCAAAAAATCAATGAATTAGTCGTATGCAAGTTAATTGTTCAAGTACATTGTTAGAACAACTATCTAAAGTAGTTATAAAATCAACAAAAAAAAACAGGAAAAAAAAAACTAATTACATGTTGTTTTTATTATTGGGTACTAATGACAACTGTAAGCGCCCTGCTGTCCACGTTTAACCTTCACAAACAAAAAGGTACATAAATCCACTTTAAACATAATTTTCATAAATAAGTAATTAAAATTTAAAAATTTAAAAAAACAATAACAACAGCAAAAACGGTCATTTTTTCTTTTTAATTTTAATGAATTAATTTAGCTACCGCAATCCATTGAAATAACAATAAATATCTATTTCCGCTACATAATTTAATAATAAAATTAAATCCTTAAATAAAAATTTATAATTACTAAGAAAATAAGAAATAAGAAATAAAATTTTATTTTAATTAATTAAGAGCATTTAAGAGCGTTTGAAGGAATAAAAAAAATGCATTTTAATACTCAGAAATAGCAAAACAATAAAATACCAAAAAGTTATCTATTGTTAACAAAGATTACTGGTTTGGTTCTGCTTAATAAATACAATACAATAGAAAAATTCGATACGTAGCTGACATTTTACTGATAATTTAGCACATTTTATTTAAAAAAAAGGAAACAAAAAAGAATTCTGCTACACCACCCGCGTTAAAGAAATATCCTTAATTTGTCACGGACTAAACATAACTAAATACCTCTATTGTCACATAAAATAATTCGCTATGGTTACCAATTGTATAAATACGGGTAGTTTTATCTTTTCATTCTCTTCCAGCAGTTAATTCATTGTTTTTATAGGTAACTAACTTGTGGTTAATCGTAAAAAAAAAATGTTCTTCTTCTCTGTTTATTTAAAACAATTTATAGTTGGCTTAAATCTGTCAACCATTTGTGTGCAGATTATGTATTACAGCTTATATAAATTATGTTTAAGCTTAGCCATCAATGAATTAAAACAAAAAAAAACTTTAATTAATGTTTTGCTTGTTTTATTTTTTTTTACATATTTTAGCGTCTTAGGAATATTAGGATGTTTTAAGAAATAAAAGAAAATAAAGTTTGACCTATAGTAGAACTATTTAGCTTCTTTATAATATTATGACTTAATAAAATTGAAATAAAAATAAAAAAAAAATATGTAAAACTTTTAAACCAAGTATTAGAACATTAATACAACACATATCAGCAGGAGTTCAAGTTTTCATCTATGACATAAACCTAAAAAAAAAGAAAAATGTATAAATAATAAAAGTTTCAAGATGAGAAAGGAAAATTTTACATACTAAAAAAATAGTTTAAAGTATTTGATAAACGTTTTTAGTATATTCAAAGTAAATGTACTGAATGTTTCGTCATTTTACTATACATTTAAATATAGATATATATGTTTTGTGTACATTATATACATATTTATAGATATATGATTAAATTATGTTTGCATCATTGGGCACAACAGTTGATATCAAATTGAAAAATTACCTTCATCTCTAGCAGGCATGATTCACATCAATCAGTCAATGTCTGATATGAATATTATAGAAGATGATGAAAAAAATGGTTATAAGTTATGAATATTAACAAATTTTTAATCAATAGAAAACTATAATATAAAAATAGGTGTAAACATAATACAGAAATACATATAAAATGGATAAGCATAATATTTATTTATTTTTTTCAGTAATTTAAACACATTAAACAACACGTTAATGAATATTTTCCTGTTCATCATAACACTAAATCACTTACTTTTAAAACTCCTTTATACAGATTTAATGTTTCCTTTTAATAATTTTTCTATTAAATTATATATACTAGGATGGTGATTCGGTTCGGACAGACAACAAAGACTATATAAATTTTATAAATTTACATCAAAGTAAAAGTGCTACGAAAAATAAAAAAACCGAAAAGTATAGATAAACATTTTTGTTTTCTTTTTTCCAAAGTTATTATTATTATAAATTAAATAATTTATGTTAATTTAGCTATATAATTTTACCGCATCGCTTTTTTTTGTTATATTTTTCATTAAATTCGTAAATCTATTATAAGTGCTTTAAGGTTATTTAGAAAAGAAAAGAAAAAACTTATATACATAATGGCTTAATAGGTAATATAATAACTCATAATAAATGTATTTTGCATGTTTTTTTATTTTTATGTTTATTATAAATATGAATTTAGAGGCAAGGAATATATATAAAAATAATTAAAATTATGAATTTGCATATTATCTATTAATATCTGATATAAATAATATTTTATTAATTATCTACGATGTATTTTTATTTACAATGAAATTAGAGTTATTATTAATATTTTTAAATATTAGCTGTGGATGTGATGTCCTTATAATTTGAGAATTCACTTTTAGGAAATATATATTATAAAGCAGCATGATATCGCAGCAGGACACCTGTGTTATGGTTTTTATTTTCTTTTTTTTTGTTAATTTTTTAAACAAAATATATAATGGACAATACGAGAAATGTTATCTACTTCAGTCATGACCCGCTGATATGTCTTCTATCAAACATTTATATTGTAAATCATGTTTATGGTGTCTCTTTACTGGTTTTAATACAAATATATTGAGGACTGGCATTGTTTTTAAGCATTATCCTTCTTTTTTTTTTAAAAAAATAGATAGAGGTTTTCATCATTGAAAAAAATAAATGTAATAAAAGATTCAATAGATTAGTTTCTATTATTGTCTGTTTAACACTGTCCAACCAATATAATATGTGAAAGGAAGATAATATAGTCAGGGTTAAATATATAATGTTTTTATAGCGACAATATAAGTAATAATATATAACCATTATAACCGTCATTAAATTTTTAAATGTGCTAAAGTTGTTAGTGTTGATTACAATATAATTACATATTTATGTTTAACCTGAAACTATGACACATAAATAAATAATCATATTTAACCGGATAAAGAATTTATTTCTTTTTATTTTATTATTTATATCGTGCTGGATAATGTTTCAGACTAAAAACATTCTGTATTAAAATTTTAACCACTTTATTTGTTCGCGATAAGATGAAACTTTAAACTTGTCAAATAATAAATTAATAATTAAAGTAAATGGTAATACGACAATGATTGAGTTAGGTAATCCAGTATAATTCAATTGTATTAAAATAATCTATATTGTTTTCAATGATTTTAACATTTAAATCAGAAATCTATGCTGAACAAATTTACATAATAAATTTCTAGCTTTTTATAGGATGATCAAATAAGAACTATATATTTTTAAAATATAAATAAGAGTTATACTGTTTAAAAAATATATAGTACTAATTTGATCAATCTATAGAAATAAAATAAAGCCTTTAAATTATTTTCTATGAAAAATAAGTTCCGTTCTAAACATTCTTAAACAAATTTAAATGAATTTAGCATATGAAAATCATAACATTATATGATAAATAATGAGTATTCTATTAACAAAAACCAAAAAGAAAATATGTTTTTCTATTGCTTACCAAGTGAAAGTTAACATATCGTTATAATCTATATTCAACTGTCAATTATAATTTTTAATGTTTTTTATTTTAAATTTAAAAGAAGAAATTAATAACAAAAAATAGAAAAGAAAAAATATGAATGAATTAAGGAAAATAGCAGTTGTCATCGATAACTTTTGATTAGGGACAAATATTTTATTTTTCTTTTAACATATATCATACATTGATGTAACTAAATGAAAACTTTTTGTATCTATTAGTAGGAAAACCTTCGTTTTCTTATATATTCTTTTATTTTTCAAACTACTACTACAACATTTTTTATGGGAGAAAACATTATCAACACGTGCAAGCAGCCTGTATTATTGTTTTGGCACATTGGTTTCTTTTTTTCTTCTTTTAATTTGTGGTATTCTGACCAAAGAAATTTCATATTATTATTATTATTATATTTTACTGAATAATGTGTAATACCAAACGTTAAAAGATTTACCACAATAATTCTATTTAAACTAATATATGTACTCTACTCCACCCATTTCCTATTTAAAAAATAATAATAAAAACTATTTCAGCTGTTTTTAATAATAATAATGACTTTATTTCATATAATTAATACATCACAAACATATAATTTAACGCCAAGTCATATAAAGCAATCAAATAAGTGTAACACAACAAAATAATCATCTGTCCAGAATTATTATTATATAATTTATATCAATTAAAAAACGTTAAGCGAAAAAAAACTTTTCCATCCAAACTAATGGTTATTCTGGAGCAAAATAAAGCAACTTTGAATTGTATTTATGCAATTGTTATTCTTAAATCAAATGTTTAAAATTGTGTAAAAATTTGTCTGTCAGTGATTTATATTGACAGCATTGGCGCCAATCAGTGTTAAAACATTCTTTTTTCTGTTTAGTTTCTCTCTATTTTATTTATTCCTTTGTGTGTTAATTATTATTCTTTAGTTATGTATTTATATAATGAAAATCTAATAAACACATTGATTAAATTTTATTAAAAACAATTTTCACACATAATACAGATTGTCAACACATTATAATTGATGTAAGCCCGCGTTGTTTTTTTTAATAATTTAAACATCAAACAGAATTCCATTCATACTTTAACTATAATTTATATTTTACTATGTATAAACTGTTTTTACACTATAAATTCTTTAACATAAATTATGATTTAATGATAACATTTTTACAAGATGATAGAAATTTGGTATAGAGACTTTCATTTTGGTATTATTTTTCCATAGAAATTAGAATTTTTATTAATGCTCGAAAGATATTGTCGTCGCGGCTCGGATTCATCGAGCAACCGCGACTTCGAGGGTTCCTGCAATCATTGTTGATTCTTTTCTGTGGACGATTTTTCGCTTATTACCTTGTGGCAGTTTTTGGTTCAGCGCTAAAGTCGACCTGTGAATAGCTTTGAGCTACCATGTCAATTTATGGGATGAGATGTAAGATATTTGTGGGCATTTGTTTTAAAGGATTGGACATTAAATTGGTTTGATAATGCACACGCTGGTAAAGCGTTCCATTTCTTATCTGGACGAGTAAAGAAGTAGTTTTGGAACTTCGATGTTCGCACCGTGATTAGTAGTTCTAGCTCTTGTAGATGATTACACTAATCATCCTTGTAAGGCTGCACTTATGCGAGATAAATTGGTGATTAGATTGTCTGTTATAATAAATTAAAGAAAGTGAGTATTTTTTAGCGAACGACCACCATACCAAAATGAAATTAAATCCATTTCCTCTGTTTACAAAAGTGAATACATAATTTTATTTATCTAATATTAAATATTATTTTTTATCAAATATTTATCCTACAGAAGTGAATATATGTATATTTCCTTTATTTATATAATTTAAATATTAGTTAATTAAGGCATATTAAATCATGTTTAAATCAAATTGACCAGTTTAAGTAAATATTTCTAAATAACTGCAAATATAAATTGTCCTTATGCTCCTTTTTTTACTTTAAATTACCAAAGAACATTCAAAAATATTTATTAATGAGCTAAATGTTTAAAGAAAGAAAAAAGGCACAGTAATTTAGTGCGTGTAATTCATTTAAATGATTTTTTTTTTTCAGCAAAATTTTAAATGTTTATTTTATTTTAAATAATTTAAAACATATTAAGCCGTTTAATTTATTATATCGTAACTAATTTAAATTCAAAATGTCACATTATAATTGTAACATTTTAATATTTCTTGGGGTTTTTTGATTTTATTTTTTTATTAATAATAAGTTGACAAGTAAATAACATATTAAATTAATTAACATAAATTTTTATAAAACATTAATAAATTTAACATTGAATTTATGTATTTGTTTGTACAAAAAAAAGGAAAAACAAAAAACCGAAGCAACACATGTCATCTGTAATCATAACATTATTAACTTTCTATTTCATCTTCAATAATATCATAAATAATATATATATAAAAAAAATGACAAATATATGTTAAATAACATTTAACACATAACTATGTACACATAACTACATATTTGAATAAACAACAGCGAAAAAAACTATATTTATTTACTTCGTTAATAGACTTTCATATAAATCGTTATATTCTGTGATATTAATTTTCCTTTCCCTATTTTGTTTAAAAACTTTATAACAGGAAGTTAAAGGAAAAAAGAAAAATGAAAGAAATATTTAAAGTACGGTTTTGTTGTGTATTAAATGCGGCTGCTTATTATTTTAATATTGTTTTACACTGGATACAGGTCTTCAGGGTACAATAAATAAATAAAAAAAGAAAAATTGTGTTACAAATGTGTGATGTAAAGAATTGCTTTTAATGTTTGTCTGGTTTTGTTATGACAAAAAAATAGTCAAGAAAAATAACCAAAAAACAGACATAGTTTTTATATTTTTTGCATTATTTTAATAAATTACATAAAATTTTTTTGGTACAAAAACATAGAAAATAATTGATAAATAAAATAATTGTAAATATAATCAATGATTATAATATGTATTTAGTGTTTATTTTAATAAAAATCATTATTTTTGTGAACATAACTGACATTTTTTAGTTTATTCATGGGGATTTTTATTTATTAATTTAAATAGATACAAAGTAATTAACCTTTAAACGTTCCTCAAAATAAATAACTTTAAGCCACTTAGTTTTTTTTTCTGAAATTGTAAATAATATTTCTTCCGGAAATAATGATGAGGCTAAGAAATTTATGAAAAATATCATAACTAAAATGTAAATAAAATATCAGATATGAAATTTATTTTTATTTTCCTTTTTGACATATGTTCCTAGTCAACCATTTATACAAAGTAATTCATGAAAAAGGAAGAAAAAATGTATATTCTTGATATATATGTATATTCAAAAAAAAAAAAATATTTTTTAACATAAATGTCTTTTACTTTTTCTCACATAAAAATATTAGTTGTAGTATTTTGATAAATTTATTTATTCCGTATATATGTTATACAAACAGCTACTGATATTAAATTTTATTTTTTTCTTTATTTCTGCTTTATAATAATATAAATATAGTGATAATCGAGTGCTAATGGATTATCTTCTAGATAATTTATTACCTACGTTACAAGATTTTAAAGATTTTCCATATTTTCACACAAAGAAAAAAATGCATGTATCAAATATCAATTACATAAGTTACATTTATATGTTAAAAAATAAAAACAATTTATTATAATAATCTAACTTCCTGCATAATAAAAAACTACTGCAACATGATAAATAAAAATTAAATAAATAAATGTGTTTGCATATTTGTTTTTGGTAATTTAACTAAAAAAAAAAATTGAAAATACATATTTTAAAACCTTTAAAAGCTATATAATCTTTAGTTATTTAATTCTTTTTCATGGAAAAATCAAACATATTTGACAAAAAATTAACGATTCTAATTGAGGAAATCATAATATTTGTAAATTGAAAAAAGGTTTTTTAATGTTATTTAAATAACATTAAAGTAATAACCATTTTACATACCATGCTAATATTCTTCTTTTATATATAGTAAAATATAAATATTTTAATAGCAATAATATTTAATAAAATATATGCATGAATATGAATATTATGATATACGTAAAGATTCACCAAACAGATTCGACACGAAAAATAACTATAATATTAATAAAATAATAAACAATTTCCTTTTTGCATAGCTTTATAATACTAATAATAATAATAATATTAATAAATATTTTATATTATATAGAAAAAAACAGATACTTAAGCAAGTATATTTAATTAGCTAATAATTAAATAAAATTTACACAATTACGATAAAAAATAAGCATTCTTAATTAGCATTTAGTATAAAAACTAATTTAAATTAATAATAATAATAAAATAAAATATGAAATACGGATATTTCTGTTTAATAATCTTTTTAAAAGCAAAAAGAATAATATTTTTTTTGCATGCACAAATGGCCAATACACAATATCCCACTAAAAATAATGATGATCAGATATAAACCCTTGATCAGTGGAGTGTAATAACATAAATATGAAAAATGTATATTCGATAATATCTTACCGCATAATAATATAATGTCGGTAAGACTTTAAATTTAGCCTTATTCAATTTCAACTTTCTTTAAATAATCGTTTTTCTTTTTTCTTCATATCAATATTTATCTTTTTCTTATATATTTCAAATTATATTACTGCGTTTAGCAGATCTCATTGTTATATAAATATTTATTTATTGTTGCTAAATAATATAAATAAAAATAGTATTAATCATTATTAAATGTAAAGTAAAAGAAAATTAAAAGATTAGTCTATTGTTTATTATTTACCAAAGAAATTTTTGTAAAAAAAACTTTTTCACCAATAACCACATGTTCTAGGCTTCTGGATTTCACTTAGATTGAATGTTATCCTTTTATCACAGTCGATAATCGATAATATTTTTAAGATGCTTATTCTGAGAAGACAAGTAAAGAATAAACTTTATAAGTCGATCGTGTTACAGTGAATTTTATTTTTTGTGTTCCTTAAACACGACTGTATTAAACTATTTGTTTTATCATAAAAAATAATTATTATGCAATTGATTACTACAGGTTAAATTTATCTTAAAAAATTTAAATTAAACTAAATGTTTGCATATATTGTAAACATTGTTATTATTGACATTTCTACAAAATAATATTTTCTAAATATTAATTATCTCTATAATTGTTAGAAAATTAATTAAAATTTACCCATGATGAAAAGATGTACATATTTACATTTAAAATAATATGTATTCTTGTAACTTGTTCAAAGATATTACTATTTATCAATAGTAAGTGTAAACATACAAGAATCAAAATTCACTCTGCGAGTTTATTTACAAAAATAAAAAAAAAAAACTTTTCCATCATCATCATCGTCTTTATCTTTGTTTTTCTTTAAAAAATATATATATACCTACCATCGGGTCTAGTATAAGGGTCTTTATTGTCTTTTGTTGCTTTTCTGTGTTAAATTTTTGGTTGATCTGTAAATTAGGATATCATCATTATATTTACAACAAAGTATTTAGGTAACAGATGGTTGTTTTTTGTTATTTTTGTTTAGGTTTTATTTTGTATATTATAGAAGTTATTCGGTTTCTTTAGTTTATTTATTTAATTTTTTTTTTTGCTTGAACATATTCTCTATTTAAAAAAAAAAATATATATATGTTTTATGATTTTAAAGTTGAAACATTTTCAAAGAAACAAAGAAGAAGAAAAGAAACAAAAATACCGACATTTAATATATATTATTCAACCAAAATGTAACCTTTCTTCACTTGTGGTTTATATGAAAAAGATAACAAAAAAAAAACCATCAGCATTATATATGGATATATATTTAATTTAATTTTAAACGAAGAATACATTATGTTACAAAAAATTCATTATAATCAAAAGAAAATTATGTAATTTAATAAATAAATAATAATAATAATTTTAACAATTATTAAGTGTTTAATTATAATTATCAAAATTTCTTTTAAAATTCTATATACAACACATATTAGATAATGATTAAATTTTACTTTGTTATATACAGCGTACCGTTTAATAATAATAATAATAATTGCATTTTATTTTTACTTTGATCTAATTTATATATACTATAATTAATAAATAATAGAATTTCTAGTTAGTACAATTGAATAAATTTTAATTTTACTTTGACTATAATACTGAAAATAGTGAATGAAATTTATATTTTTATTATTTTATTTAATTAAATAAGTATGACTATCACCAGATGACAACAGATTGTTCTTATTTGTGAAAAAAAAATCAAGAACAGTAAATGATAAAAAAAAAGAGAAAATTGAAATTGTTTTTCCTCTTATACTATTATAGTTGTTTATATAATCCTTTCTCCTTATTATAATAAGTCCAATTTAAATTGATATTTTTATTAATTTAAGAATATACAAAAAATGTATATACAGAAAAAATAAAATAGAAAACTTTAAAATGAAGACATTAACTGTGTTTGTAGATCTTAATTTTATCTAATAAACATTTCTGTTTTATGATTATAACGAAAATTTCATTAAAAATTATTTTTTAAAAAAATGGAAAGAAAATTAGATAAGTTTTAGTTTTGATAGAGAGTGGCCGATAGAGAAATTTATATACTTATGTAATAGACAAGAAAATAAACAATAAATATATAATAAATAAATTTTGTATGATCCTTTTCGGTTTTGATATTTAACCGCCAAGTGATTTTGATTTTAAGTTTTTTTTTTATCCTTTTTTTCTTTATTTTTTTTTACGGGGTGAGAAATAAATAAACATTTTAGTAACTATAATGATAATAATCATAAAAAAATAATAATAATAAGAATAATAGACAGTTTTTTTTTGGTGTGAATTAATAACAATAATGTTCAAAAATGTACCGACAGTATAAGCCGAATTGTTAAAGAAAATTGAGAAAAAAAAAAAAGACAAATTCTCTGCAAAAAAAACAACAAAATCAGTGATGCCGAAAAATTATTTTTACCGCATTGTAAATGGTTTTTCCTATTGTAACTATTATTATTTATATTCTATTTTTGTTGGTTTTGATAAATCAATGAATCTTTATATATAAGATAAATAAATAAATAAATAATAATTTTGTTTTTCTATTTATTTTTTTTTTTGCTTATATTATTGTCTATAATAAAACCACTGTATATAGTACACCCTGCGGAGTTACCTTTACAATATCATCAATAAATACAATCAATATAATAATGTTAAATAGACATTTACAAGACATAATATTACAATAAGAAAATATAAAAAATAAAGGAAACCGATTTCAATGACCAAATGACTTTAAATATTTGTTAATATTTATTTTCTATTGATTGCTACATTCTCGTCAACAAAAATAAAGCATTATTAAAATTGCGAATATTGTCACTGATATAGTTACCGTCAATAATAATAATAAATAATAAAAGATTTTTACTTTATAGATCTTTACCGTCTTCTATATCATTCATTTGATAACTGAAGTTTTTTACCCATGATTTTCTCCAATGTACAGTACCGTAAGGATAAGTAAAGTAACTACACAGTTTGTCTCCGTATGTGAGACTATAAAAATGTCAGAAAATGCATTATCATAGAGTGGAAAAATTAATTAATTAAGGCACTAACTATAATTCACTAAATCTTAATTGATATATAACTGAAATTGTATTATTTATTTCTTAATAATTGTTTCTGTTTTAATTTCTATAATTCGTTAATGTAATAAAACGAAATAGAAATTAATATAGAAAAAAAAAGAAGCAAAAATCATCTTCTTTTGAATCCTTCTAGAAAAAATTTTCACCACATCTCTGCCAATATACATTCCTTTAAAGTTTAATTTTCTTCTTTTCCAATATAATTGTTTACACTAACTTCTTCTCAACTATTTCATACATTTATATAGATAACAATTTTCATTAAAACTATTTGTGAAAAACTATAGTAAAACAATTTGAAATTATTTTATTTAATAATATTTCATTTAAAGTTTATATTATAGATACTCTAGCTATTTATATTTGAATTAGAAAATATTTGATTTGATTTATTTTTTGTTGCAAGTAGTAAAAAAATGTCACATATATCATAAAAAGTAATGATAAACTTAAATCCCTTTACAATTAAATAGCAAAAGGGAAAAACTTATACGCTCGATTAAATATTTGGTTTAATAATTGGTAAATTAAAAAACTATTTTATAACGAAAAAAGAAGAAAAAAAGAAGTCTAATAATAATAATAAATAGAATCAATAGATGAGTTTTTCAATATTCTTCATGTACATCTCTAATATATAAAAAATAAAATAAAACGATGGATTATCTCTTGTGATGAAATAATACTTGATGGCATCACTATTTTATGGATTGTTGTCTAGTTCTTTATTTTATTAAATAATTGACAAAAAAAAATGAAATTCATTCTATGAGCAAGATTTAATTTAACAAAAAACATATTTCTTCTATTTAATAATACATCCTGTGGACTGTAAACAGAAAAATTAGGATTTAAAAGAACTAGGATTAAAAATGTAATTTGTTTATTTTTAAATAATTCTCTGAACAAATCACTGTCATCAATATTTATTCGTTATTATTTATACTCAGGATTATTTTATATTACATATGTCCTTCTTATACATAGTTTTATTGTCTTTTTTTCTTGTATTTTTAATAATTTTTTATTATATTCTTTGCTCTGTACGACAATATCGTTGTTCAATTTCTTCTTTTCTTTTTTTTTAACAATGTACTTACATATTTTGTTTTAAAAATGAAAATATTCGATGAAATTAATTAATATTATAATACTTAAATAATCTTTACTACAAGATTATAGAAATTATTTTTATTTGTATATTAAAATAACTAACAGCTAACACTAAATAAAACTGTATTATTATTATTATTATTATTCACAAAACAAGTACTATTTATTATATGTTTGACCAAAAACTTTAAAATTTTACTATAATCCCTGTTATTGTTATTTTGAAATTGAAATCATGTTAACAGACATTAAATTTGAAAACATGTGTCTAGATTGATAAGCCTTTAAGGATATAATGTAAAGAAATATTATTATTCAGATTTTTACCACATCCTATCACAACTTGGCAGGAGACGCTGTTTCCATGGCCCATTTCCTATAAAGGGCCTCAACTTTATGTATCAGATAATAATATTCTAAAAATTTATATTTACTGGATCCTATATAATACTAGTTGCCCTGGGCCTCGAAATTTCTTTAATATGTCCTGACTATTAATATTTTCTTTTCTTAAAATTAATTACATTTACCAGGTGTAAATTATTAATAAATTTTTACCGATTTTAATTTGCATTGTAAATATTTAGACCATGAAAACAGCATTAAATAAAAAAAAAAAAAAAAGAATTAAAAATAAGCGATGAATAATAACATAAGGGATGATATAAAATTTGTTTTACTATTTTCTTCTTTTTCTTTTGTCATAATTTTTCTTTACCTCGTATGATAGATAAGATGCATAGAATTGTGTATGAATATGACAATAAATCCGTATTAAGTGTGTTAAAAGGATGTCCCCGGTATTACAAGCAAAAAAAAAAAAATAGAAATAAATTCGATGCATGCAAAAAAAAAAAAAACGAAAAAATCTTTTAAGAATAAAAAATAAAAATTCTATATTGAGAACAATAATGTATTTCATAAGCAAAGGACAACTAAAAATTGAAAATTCAACGGACGACAAAATCATCTTTAAAGGTAAGTAACTAACAAAAGGAAGGATCAAAAAAGAAAAAAAATACAAGAAAGAAACCATAACTCAGCTTAGCGAATCAATTATAGAAAGGAGGATTGAATTCTATAAGAATTGTACTTTTTGATCCTTATATGCGAGACTTATGTGAATATATAAATTTTGTATTATTTAAACTTATATGTATTTTAGAAAAAAAAAAATGAAAAACATATGTTCAAATGTTGTTATCTTGCAGAACAAGCTTTACTTTATAAATCCTCGTGCATATAAATCTGATAATATATTTAAATTTCAATATATATGTATATTTCACTTACAATATTTTCTATTTTAATAAAACTTAATATCAGTATTAGATATGATATGATTATTATAAATAGATAAATATATATATTTATAATTTTAATCAATTATATTGATTATATAATTGCTTAACTTGCATAAAACATAACAATTTATCAATTCATTTATATATTTATGCTTAACGATTGTTAAATTGTATACAAAATACAAATTACAAATATATTTTTGCGCAACAGTTGCAAATACAGTGTGATCAAATAAGTGCTATATATGTTTCAATATAAATTAGCGATATTCTATTTAAAAAAATATATAGTACTAATTTGATCATCTTATTAATACTGTATAAGATGATCAAATTAGTACTATATATTTACACATATAATCTTATACAGTATTACCTAAATTATTAACATTCACCTGAAAATTATATAATTAATTTTACTTTTTTAATAAATAAATAAAAATTTTTTATGTTAATCAAAAAGAAAATTAAAGATATTTGATATATTTGTTATATAGATAACAGTTATAAATTTACATAATAACTATACGATACATCTGTTTTTTATAAAATTTATACGGTATGTACAAGTCAATTCACGTTTTTTATATAAATAAAAACTGTATAAATTATGTATGGCCGTATATATGGAAAATACACATCTTAAACATTTCTATAATTCAATGTCACAGATTTAATTATTAATTTATATTGTACGTTTTTAAAAATTACAAATAACTATTAATAAATTCTTAACTTTAATATTCTATCTTTTTTTTTTTTTTTGAATAGAAAATTTACGTTATTTTTAATTACTTTTTAAATGATAGAAAAACCGATTTATAAATGTTTTTATTTATAAAATAAAAACATATTTTTTTTACTTTTATTATAATAAATTATGTTTTGATGGAGAAAACATAAAATAAATATAAATATTTCTTTAATAACTAAATGTAAACCATGGCTAATAAAGTTAATAAAACAGTTTATAATTAATAATTAATGAAATGTCACCTTACTTATTATATATAAATGTGTTAAATTAATTATACATATAACTAATTATTTATTTACAATAATTACTTTTCTAAAATTGTTATTGCATAATATTTTTACCTTTTTTTTTTTAAATTAAGATAAAAATCTTTATATTTTCTGTTATGCAATTATTAATTTTTTGTATTATTTAATTATTCTGAGTAATAATCAATAATGATTCTATTGGTATAATAAAACATTATAAGCCATAATATATCTTGGAATAGTATTTGTTTATTATTTTTTATTTGTTTATTATAATAAACCAGAGCAAGTAGAGCTGGTAAAAAGACTACAATTTTAAACGTTGTTCGTAGTAATTGATAAAATTGATAATGTTATATACTTATGATATTATTAAAAAAAAGGAAACGAAATTAAGCTTTCCTTACCATAATTCATTTACCAATTATCATTATACAGTAATTGCTGCAAATATTATGAAATGAATTTCTATATAATTTATAAAAGGCTTTTTTTTAATCTCTTTACATGCGGTAATCGTTGCACAAGTATAAAGTTTATTTAATTATTTAAATAGAAGGTAAATAAGCATGTATTCTATAAAAATTGGTTATAAGAAAGAAGTTTTCTTCTACTTAATTGATTTAATTATATAATAAGAAAAATATATAATTTAGAAAAACATTAAAATTTATCTAATCCTTAATAATTCAAACAAAATCTCTAATTTTCATAAATAATTATCAATGATTCTGATTTATGCATAAACTCTGCTAAAACTGTTACTAACACTAATAATATTAATACGAGATTAAATATTTTAATTAATTAAAAAAACGATGAATGATTTCACATTTTCTTTAAATATTTTCGATAATTTTTTAACTTTTATTTCAATCGTGCATTAAATCCATTTTGCCGATATAAATGTGCATAATAATTGTGTTGGTATATTTGAAATAGTCAAACGACAATAAACATTCCGGTGTGCAAAGGTTAACTAAATAAAATTCATTTGATACACATTAATCATTATTTGATAAAACATACGAAAAACAATTTATTTTAACATGGTACAGGTGTCCATTGTGCATGCTTTAGTTTTTCATTTTTTATATTTTATTAATTTTATTTATATTGGTAAAATCAATTTTATAGTATTTTTTAAGTAAATAATTTGTATTTATATTTATAAATGATTTTTAATTAAATTTATCGTTTACTTGATATTTAAATTATTGTATTATTATTTAAAAATCATTTTAAAATATTTACTTACACCGCGAAACCCCGCCGTTATTTATATTATTTTGTTTTTACATTTTATCTGCAAATGATTTATTTTTATAAAATTGTTTTTTAATTTTAGAAATTTGATGGAAATTTTTATATTTTTTATTTTTGCTATTTATTTAATCAGCATGCTGTTAGTCAGTGCGTATTCTACTCAAACTATAAAAAATACTTGTTCTGTTTTAATTTTGTCATTTAAATACCATTGGATTCTGGTGTAACGCACCGCATTCCTATAACATATAAAAGTTTGTACGGATTATTATCGAGTGAGGTATAGGAATATATAGTACACACGAATTTTACCTGTATATGACTTAGATTTTAATTTATTTAAATGTGTCAAACTGAAAAATGCCCTAACACTAATTGTTCCTAAATAAAACTATAGTTTAAAATTAAATTCAATAATTTATTTACCGCAAGAAACCATGCAAATTTCAGTAAAAAGCATTAACGTTTTTTATGAAATTTATTAAAATCATATGGTAGTTAATAGAACATCTTTATTTTATAATTTATTCTGTGATTATTTATAAATTAAACTATATTTATATTCCGCTAGCATGTGCTCTTTTATTTAACAAATTTTCATCAATTAAATTTACAAAAATAAATATTTTAATAATGAAATACAATTATTATTAATAATAATAATATATAATTGAAGCAATAATCAAATAAATTATTTATTTTGGGACATATTATGTGTTATCGTTTTTAATATTAATAAACATTTTTTTATTATTATTTTTTATCACACACAAAGAAAATATGATAATAAATGTTCTAATTTGTCAAATTTTCAAGTAAATATATGTATTGAGTAGATTTTGTTGAGTTATTTTGAAATTCTACTCATCTATTCTTATAAGAAGTCGTATGTATCCTAGACAAATTAAAATTAAGAAAATTGATAATATACGTTGTAACTAGTGAGTATATATAATTATCATATATAAGAGAAATATATTTTTAACATATATAATAAACGAGAAGAGAAATTGAGTGATATTTGTTGGCGGTGTATTATGATTGTGAACACGAAAAACAAAAAATATTTGTATATATACTTTTCTAAGCGGTGATTGCCTTCAGCTGGTTCGTTGTGTCTCTACATCGCGTTGAGTGTTAGTTTTTGTATCAGTGAACTGTGCTATTTGGTTTATATTTAAAACAGAGGATAATAATAATTACATATAATTGTATAAAGTAATTTATTTTAATAATAATTATTATTTTTTTAAGTAAAGAAAAGAAAATCGGTGTTTTTTTTTTTTGTTCATATTATTCATTAATAAAAATTATCAAATAACTTATCTTAAAAGTTTTAGTAAAAAAAATATATATATTTTTTAAAGGTTAGCAATTGACCTTCATATGACATTTCTTGTACTTTAAAAATGCAATGCTGGCTTACTAATTGATTGTGTTAATAATATAATAAGTAAATAATTATTAAAATTAAATTATTTAAAATCATATTAAAAAACTAATTAATTAATAGATTAAAAAAAAATAATTAAATTATTTATTCAGTGCTTTTTCCATTTTTATTGTTGCGGTTTTTTTTACACAAATTAAATAATTACGATTACAAAATACATTCTTTATTTATGAGTATCTAATAATAGATTAATTTAACAACAAAAATTATTTATAGATAAAAATGCATTTAGAATGGCTCTTATAATTATTGCATTACCATAAATATTTGAGAATCTTTGACATTGACATTTCTATAATTACATAACCTTAAAATATAATTAAAATTAACAAAACAATAAATAAATGAATTTTCTAATAAATAAAAAAATAACTATAATTTTGCATCTTTACAATATAGATGATGAGAAGATTTTCTCGTATAGAATCTGGAGGTGACCTTTCCACATTTCTTGACCGTGGACATTTAGCACATAGAGAAAATCGCTGGACATTTGAGGTAGCATGGGAAGCCGCTAATAAAGGTAAAATCTACTATATGTTTTTGCAATAATTAATTTATTAAAAATATCCTTTTTTAGTTGGTGGTATTTACACTGTAATAAGGTCCAAAGCTTATGTATCAACTGAAGAATTGGGTGAAAAATACTGTTTATTGGGTAAATTCTTAATTAAATGTTGATATACTCTTACATTTGTTTATAAATATGATGTTTTTTGTAGGTCCGTATAAGGAACAATGTGCAAGAACAGAAATTGAAGAATGTGACTTTCCAATTGGTCATCCACTTCAAACAGCTGTAAATGCGCTTCGTTCTATGGGATTTAAAGTATTAACTTCAATAAATTGTAACATAATCCAAAAAATATATAATTAATTACATTTCAAAGGTTCACACAGGACGTTGGCTAGTTGATGGTAATCCACAGATTATCTTATTTGATATTGGTTCTGCAGCGTGGAAATTGGATGAATTTAAGCACGAATTATGGGCAAAGGGACATATTGGTAAATCAATTTCTAAGTTGTTTTAATATATTTATTATGATTTTCAATATTTTTAGGGATTCCACACTTGGACGTTGAAACTAATGATGCAGTTATTTTGGGCTACATGGTAGCTCAATTTATAGAAGAGGTAAAATTAAATTAAAAATTATCAGTTCAAAATAAATAATTATTTATATTTCTATAAATATAGTTTAAAAGAAGTGCAGAAATTTATTCGGAAGAAAATGAATATGGTCCTCCAAGAATTGTTGCCCATTTTCATGAGTGGCAAGCTGGCGTTGGATTAATTGCTTTGAGAACTCGTCAAATTGATGTGGCTACTGTCTTTACAACACATGCTACATTATTAGGAAGATATTTATGTGCTGGCAGTACTGATTTTTATAATAATTTAGATAAATTTTCTGTTGACGAAGAAGCTGGAAAACGCCAAATTTATCATAGGTAGATACTATATATATTTAAAGGCATTATTTTTTCTAAATAATTTTTTTATTTCAATAGATATTGCATAGAAAGAGCTGCAACCCATTTATCTCATATATTTACTACTGTATCCGAAATTACAGGTAATTGTTTATATCTTTAAAATACGTAAAAATAACCTAATAATTAAAATTTTATTTTATTAATTTATGTCAGGATATGAGGCTGAACATTTGCTCAAAAGAAAACCAGATATAATAACACCGAATGGTTTAAATGTTAAGAAATTTTCAGCTATTCATGAATTTCAAAATTTGCATGCTATGAGCAAAGAAAAAATTCATGAATTTGTTCGTGGTCATTTTTATGGGTATTTATTATAAAAAACAATATTTATATATATTACAATAGTATTTTTTTTTTACTAATTAATTAATATTTCATTTAGACATTTTGACTTTAATTTAGAGAAGACTTTATACTTTTTTATCGCTGGTCGTTATGAATATACAAATAAAGGTGCTGATGTGTTCATAGAATCTTTAGCACGTTTAAATCATTATTTAAAGGTTTAATAATAATATAAATATTAAACTAATTAAAAATTTGTATCAATATAAAAAGTTTTATATTTTAGTCACAATTGCCAGATGTTACAGTTGTCGCGTTTTTAATTTTCCCTGCCAAAACTAATAATTTTAATGTTGATTCTTTGAGAGGGCATGCTGTAACAAAACAGTTAAGAGATACTATTCAACATGTTCAACAGCATATTGGAAAACGAATGTATGATACATGTTTAAGGTATTTATTGCTATATTAATTTATTTTAAATATGCAATATAATCTATAGATCAATAATGTTTTAGTGGGCATTTGCCGAAATCAGAAGATATACTAACAAAAGAAGATATTGTTAAAATTAAACGTTGCTTGTATGCACTACAAAGAGATGATATGCCACCAGTAACAACACACAATGTGGTATGTTCAAGTCTATGTTACTAATATTATTATAATAATGTAAATAATTTATGATATTGATGTTCAATTTTAAAGGTTGATGACTATAATGATCCAGTTTTAGGAGGAATAAGAAGATGTCAACTATTTAATTCAGTCAATGACAGAGTTAAAGTAAGTAAATTCATGCTAATCATTATAAGAATATTTTTTATGTGCTTTTAAAATCCAGATTGTATTTCATCCTGAGTTCTTATCATCAACTAATCCACTATTTGGTCTTGATTATGAAGAATTTGTTCGCGGTTGCCATTTAGGTGTATTTCCTTCATATTATGAACCTTGGGGTTATACACCAGCTGAATGCACAGTTATGGGTATACCAAGTGTAACAACCAATTTATCAGGATTCGGATGCTTTATGCAAGAGCATATTGCTGATCCAAAATCTTATGGTATATACATTGTTGATAGACGATTTATCTCACTTGAAGGAACCGTTCAACAATTAGCTTCATACATGTTCGATTTTACTAAATTAAACAGACGCCAAAGAATTATTCAAAGAAACAGAACGGAACGTTTAAGTGAATTACTAGATTGGAGAAGTTTAGGAATTGTAAGCAATAATTTTGAATAACAATAAATTGTATAATAATACTGTTTAAATATTTAAGTACTATCGGCAAGCAAGAGTAAGAGCACTGCAAATTGTCTACCCAGATTATATTGATGAAGGATCTGAGTATTTAATACAAACCAGAAACTTTAATTATCCGCGTCCTTTGAGTGCTCCACCTAGCCCAAGTTCATCACGTATGATTATTTATTGACATATATATGTGAATAGGAAAACTAATAAGTGTGTTTTTATTTAAAGGTCATACTACTCCGGCTCCGTCAGTGCATGGATCTGATGATGAAGAAGATTCAGTCGATGAAGAATTGGAACTTCATGAACTAAGTCTAAAAGATAAAGAATAAATATTGCTATACAGTAATATAATATTTTTTTGTTTTGTTTGTTGATTAGTTCAATTTAGATTCAATTAAATAATGCTTAAGTAATCTATTCATTCATGTGTTCAAATACTCGGTTAGAATATCAATTGTAACCATAAATGAGGAAAATAAATTGAAAAAAGTAAGATGAAATTTATTTATTAAAGAAATTAAGGTTACGCATTTACATTATTATTACTATATTTAATTAAAAATACGTACATATATATTTGGTAGATATGTAGTGATAAAAATTTATATAAATATATATATATATATAATATATTTACGGCACTAAGTTATTTAACACAAAAGAAAAAGTGTATTCAAATTTAATTTAATAAAAAGAAAAATTATTATAATATATATTTTAATGAATTTCTATTTATATACTAATAAAAAAAAAAAACCACCTTCGTGACATTATAGTTTCCTGGAATCTTATCGCCGCCTTATAATTATTAGTAAATATTTACATAAATAAATGATAAGTTTAATTAATCTATTACAATATTTATTTATTTATCACGTAATCATTATCTATCTATAGTAATGTATTTCTTTACTTATTAATTAATTAATTTTCTAAAACATAAAATGCGTAACTAATTATATAATAAAATAATATTTATAAATAGTTTATTTATATTTTATATATATATATATACAACAAATATTTTATTTTATGTGATAAACACTGTTCGATTACGTTTAATCAATGAATAATTATAATTGTGATAAAAATATTATTATTCTTTCAGATTATAAAGTAGGTATCGTATAAATATATTTAATTAAAATTCACAAACATAACAATTTAAAACGGAAATATATTTATATATTTCTATAGAAAAATATGCTATCAATTAAAAATTTAATAATTTTCTTAATTTTATTAATTTTAAATGATAAAAGGGGTCACATTGTTAGCATTGGTTTTACATATAATTAATTAATTTATTTATTAATAATTTTTTATTTTTTCAAAAATACAAATATTATTCAGCAACACAAAGTCCTTCGATCATGTTTACATTATATCCTATGGGACATCGTCGTACACATTGGCTACCATTAAATACATAATTTGGTGGACACGTTTTCTCATCATATACACAATGTGAACGATTTTTATTTAGTTCGTATCCATGTGGACATAGTGGAATACATCTATCAACACTTAATATATAATTTTGTGGACAAATACTATCATCATATATACATTTTTTTTCCGTTGTACTTAATTTATATCCATATGGACACTTTAGCTTAACACATTTATCTTTCTGTTCAATAAAACCGCTTGGACATCGTTGTAAATCTTTACTAACACAATGATCTCCATTTAATTCATAATCATCAGGACATTTAAGTATAAAATTATTATTATTATTATTATTCTGATTTCTTATATCTCGAATACACTCTTCGTTGTTTTTATTTATATATCCAGATGGTCATGATATATGTGTCCGTACATTGACAACATCTGCTTCACAAGCATTTCCATTACATGATATTTTATTAATTACTTTGCTATTAACAGTTATTACCACACTGATAAGCAAATAGAGTGTTATCTGCATCTAATTATATATAATAATAAGTTTGTTTTATTTTTATAATTTTGTTAATTAAATAATGTGATTTTACCTTGACTTATACTGTTTTGTCTTAAGAATATTAATAAATTTTTGTTTCCTTATGATTAGGCGGTTTAAATAAAACTAAAATTTTTATTTTGATTTAATTTTTATTTTCTACTTTGTCTTGTTGTGATATTTACCAAAAAAAAAAGAATTTTTTTTTTAACAATGATTATCTAAATTAAAATTAAACTTGACCCCCTACAAATCCAATCTTATCTTCTAAGTGAGTATTTTTAATTTAACAAAAAAAATTGTATATACATATATGTTATATATTAATAATTTCTACAACCAGCACTGGCATAACATCCATCATCTTCATTGCAACCAGCCCCACCATATGTAGCACAAAAATTATTTTGATCTATATAACCACAATTTTTATCTCTGCAATCATAGTTATAGCATTCAGATGAACAATTTGATGATCTACGACGATTCATGCAACCGGAACAATCTTAAATAAAATAATAATTTAATCATTTATTTTCATGAATTAATTAAATAATAGTAATAAAAAATTACAAATTAGATACTACTAACTTGTTGGCGGACATGCGTTTCCTTGACAATTTGGTGTATATTGAGTACCAGGACGATATCTTGGTGGTATAACAGCTACTGGATCAACGTAAATTGGTCGTCTGGGTTTCATAAACACTTGTGGATTTGTGCAAAATTCACCACAACGATTATATTTCCGATGGTAACAAATCCATTGGTTGTTCTCATATTTACATTGCCTCGGTGTCATTACAGTACAACAAGGTTCCTCTCTTGTTACGGTCACATCGCTTCGCTCAACATTTTCAATGTGTGTTATGTTTTTTTTATCATCGCCAGATTCTGCTAAAACTCTGGTATTTGTTAAACCATATACAAATATATTATTAACGTTTGTTGAATTAATATTTGTTGGATTATTAATTGTATTATTATTGTGAACAATATTTGTAATTTCAATAAGATTGGAAACACTACTAGGATTTACTGAAGCTGGTGGTTGTGGCCTAGAGATATATATTGGTTTTGGCATTGGCATTAAGGGAACTTCAATAAAATTTGGATTAATTGAGGGTAAATTTGGTACAACTGGTATTGGTGGCAGCGTAACATGTGGCTCAAGTGGTTTAAGAGACTGTATTACAGTGGCTGGAAAAGTATCATAATATGGTTCTATAGATGTTAATTTAGGCACGTAAGATTGCTGTTCTTGATAAGCACAATTTCTATTTTGCTGACACGGTCTGGTCTGCTGACATGAATAGCATGGTTGTACATTTTCAACACAAGAAGACCCTTGGTTACATAATTGCGTTGTTGGTTGATCTTGTTGCTGTTGCTGTTGTCGTTCTAGATGCTGAACACAGTACTTTCCATTAAATGCAAAATTTTCGGGACATTTTGGAGTAAGTGATACACAATTTTTATCAACTAATTTATTATTTGGTGGACACCATAGTTTTTCATTAGCAACAAATTGTTGCGATAATCGAACAATTGAAAAAATAATTAACAAATAATTAAAATAATTATTAAAAAACATTATGTCACACGTATAAGTCACTAAGTATTCTATAAATTTTGTTAATCAAATAGAATTTTCCAACTGTTAAGTTTTAAATAAAATATTAAACTATATATACAATTCATATTAAATTGATATGAACACATGGATGTTACAAAATAATAAACACTTATCATATAATTTGGTTACGGGTCATTATTATGTATTATTAAATATGCTAATAAAATATACATACATACTTTTTTTTGGCAATATTAAATTCTGGTGCTATTATTATTATTATTATTATTATTATTATTATTATTATTATTATTATTATTATTATTATTATTATCAGTGTCGCTTTTAAGCGAAAATCGAATCAAACTTAAAACAGGGGAAAAGCGTTTTTTTTTTTGGGTGGTAGTAGGACATATTAAAGAATTTTTTTAAACGTTCAGAATTAAAGTAAAATTGAATTAAATTTTCATAATCGATGTTCTGTTCCGTTACACATTCAAGATTAAATATGTTATTTTTAGATAAGCACCAAAGAGTGTCTGAGAATCATAAGCAAAATATTTTTTGTCCACAGAATATTCTAAAGCAGCATAAAAGCAGATCGAATTTTCGACAAAAGACCCTACGAAATCTTCAAGGCTCAAAGAATACCTGACGCTGCACAATACTTCATGAATTTAAAATTTTGCTCGCAAAAGGGACAAACGGTAAAAAATTAATTAATTTTCATTTTTCTTCTTTTTTTTTCAAATATTTTTGTAATAATTTTTATTTATTATAAAATATATATATAAAAATTGATTACAAATTTACTTCACTAATTAATTCTACTAATTTTCATAAATTTTGTACATAATAATAAAATAAAATTAACAATCATTTATATTGTTAATTATCAAAATAATATACTTTTATTGACATTTGTATATTTTTATTATTATTTAATCAAACATATTAATTTAATCTATATTGTCGATAATAATTTATGTAATTTAATTTTTCTATTAAATACTACAATAAAAGCTAATTATTACATTAATTAGTGACAATATAGTCATCATCATATCCAAATTCATTGTTATCTAAATTTCTATTATCATTATTATTATTATTATAGTTATCTTTTACATTATTTGATTCGAATGAATGTGTATTTAAATGTCGATTACTGTAATAAGGATAATTGTTATACATTAGTGGATATTGATAATTATAATATGGCATCGGAACAGGCATAGGCATTGGTACGGGCATTGGATAGTAATAATTTTGTGGCATTGGTGGAGGCATTTGAATATTTTTATAATAATCCATATATTGATCATTATTATTTGATCTAGACTTTCGAACTCCACTATAAGGATCATAAATATTATTTTCATTGTCAGTTGTTTGTAGATTTGGCGAAGCGGCATATGTATTATCAAAATTATGTGTACAATTTTGAATACTAATGGTACCATCATCGGAAATCACTTGACATTTTTCAATTGGTACAATCGCATGATCATCATCATCATCAAATTTATCATCATAAAATGGTCCCAATTCATAGTCTGGGTATGATTCATCAGCTGCTGTGTCTGGAATGGATTCTGAGATATTATTTTGAATAAATGGATCATTGTTTGCTTGATAATTACATGATTGATCTGGATATGGATTAGGATAGTATGGCATGGCACATGTTCCTGTCAAATAGCAAGGTGGTTGATTATAATAATTTGGTGAAAAAACTGGTCCTGGTCTATATAATTGTCCATAATCAAATCCATTATTGTAACATCCTCTACAGTGTTCCGGCGGACCATTATAGCCATAGCCATAAGGATCGTAACATCCATCACAATTTTTTTGATAATTTCCACCGCATGATGCATAGGGCCATTGATTTGTATAAATACATTTTGGATTATCTGGTTGAGGCACATAGTCAATCTTTGGTTCGCATCCATATTCATTGCAATGTTTTTTCGACTGTACATGTATTATACGTGCAGTACATTGATCCCCACATGTTTTGTGCCTTTTATGATGGCAACGAATACCACTTGTTGACGGCAAACATGTTTTGGGACGAACAGCAAAGCAACAATCACCTTGTTCAGTGTAGCCCATACCATATTTACCACCTTCAGTGGACGATGTATTAGCAATAATATGAATATTATTTATATTCGTACTGTTTATATTCGTTGGAACATTGACCACATTTGTATTGTTCACGATGTTTGTCAGTTTTATCACTGTTGTAATATTAGCAACCGAACCCAAAAATGGACTTTCGAAAGTCGCTTGTTCATCATTATCATTATTATCGACAACAACAGTATGATATCCATCTTGTTGTGTATCGCAAGGTATTGTTCTGCACTGTTCGATACATGAATCGATTTCATTGCAATCACTAACACACTCTTTAAATTGTACGATGCACTCATTTGGACATAAAGATTCCAGCCTCATGCGTTCTTTTTTATTATTTTCAGTCGATGAAGAATTGGAACTTCATGAACTAAGTCTAAAAGATAAAGAATAAATATTGCTATACAGTAATATAATATTTTTTTGTTTTGTTTGTTGATTAGTTCAATTTAGATTCAATTAAATAATGCTTAAGTAATCTATTCATTCATGTGTTCAAATACTCGGTTAGAATATCAATTGTAACCATAAATGAGGAAAATAAATTGAAAAAAGTAAGATGAAATTTATTTATTAAAGAAATTAAGGTTACGCATTTACATTATTATTACTATATTTAATTAAAAATACGTACATATATATTTGGTAGATATGTAGTGATAAAAATTTATATAAATATATATATATATATATAATATATTTACGGCACTAAGTTATTTAACACAAAAGAAAAAGTGTATTCAAATTTAATTTAATAAAAAGAAAAATTATTATAATATATATTTTAATGAATTTCTATTTATATACTAATAAAAAAAAAAAACCACCTTCGTGACATTATAGTTTCCTGGAATCTTATCGCCGCCTTATAATTATTAGTAAATATTTACATAAATAAATGATAAGTTTAATTAATCTATTACAATATTTATTTATTTATCACGTAATCATTATCTATCTATAGTAATGTATTTCTTTACTTATTAATTAATTAATTTTCTAAAACATAAAATGCGTAACTAATTATATAATAAAATAATATTTATAAATAGTTTATTTATATTTTATATATATATATATACAACAAATATTTTATTTTATGTGATAAACACTGTTCGATTACGTTTAATCAATGAATAATTATAATTGTGATAAAAATATTATTATTCTTTCAGATTATAAAGTAGGTATCGTATAAATATATTTAATTAAAATTCACAAACATAACAATTTAAAACGGAAATATATTTATATATTTCTATAGAAAAATATGCTATCAATTAAAAATTTAATAATTTTCTTAATTTTATTAATTTTAAATGATAAAAGGGGTCACATTGTTAGCATTGGTTTTACATATAATTAATTAATTTATTTATTAATAATTTTTTATTTTTTCAAAAATACAAATATTATTCAGCAACACAAAGTCCTTCGATCATGTTTACATTATATCCTATGGGACATCGTCGTACACATTGGCTACCATTAAATACATAATTTGGTGGACACGTTTTCTCATCATATACACAATGTGAACGATTTTTATTTAGTTCGTATCCATGTGGACATAGTGGAATACATCTATCAACACTTAATATATAATTTTGTGGACAAATACTATCATCATATATACATTTTTTTTCCGTTGTACTTAATTTATATCCATATGGACACTTTAGCTTAACACATTTATCTTTCTGTTCAATAAAACCGCTTGGACATCGTTGTAAATCTTTACTAACACAATGATCTCCATTTAATTCATAATCATCAGGACATTTAAGTATAAAATTATTATTATTATTATTATTCTGATTTCTTATATCTCGAATACACTCTTCGTTGTTTTTATTTATATATCCAGATGGACATGATATATGTGTCCGTACATTGACAACATCTGCTTCACAAGCATTTCCATTACATGATATTTTATTAATTACTTTGCTATTAACAGTTATTACCACACTGATAAGCAAATAGAGTGTTATCTGCATCTAATTATATATAATAATAAGTTTGTTTTATTTTTATAATTTTGTTAATTAAATAATGTGATTTTACCTTGACTTATACTGTTTTGTCTTAAGAATATTAATAAATTTTTGTTTCCTTATGATTAGGCGGTTTAAATAAAACTAAAATTTTTATTTTGATTTAATTTTTATTTTCTACTTTGTCTTGTTGTGATATTTACCAAAAAAAAAAGAATTTTTTTTTTAACAATGATTATCTAAATTAAAATTAAACTTGACCCCCTACAAATCCAATCTTATCTTCTAAGTGAGTATTTTTAATTTAACAAAAAAAATTGTATATACATATATGTTATATATTAATAATTTCTACAACCAGCACTGGCATAACATCCATCATCTTCATTGCAACCAGCCCCACCATATGTAGCACAAAAATTATTTTGATCTATATAACCACAATTTTTATCTCTGCAATCATAGTTATAGCATTCAGATGAACAATTTGATGATCTACGACGATTCATGCAACCGGAACAATCTTAAATAAAATAATAATTTAATCATTTATTTTCATGAATTAATTAAATAATAGTAATAAAAAATTACAAATTAGATACTACTAACTTGTTGGCGGACATGCGTTTCCTTGACAATTTGGTGTATATTGAGTACCAGGACGATATCTTGGTGGTATAACAGCTACTGGATCAACGTAAATTGGTCGTCTGGGTTTCATAAACACTTGTGGATTTGTGCAAAATTCACCACAACGATTATATTTCCGATGGTAACAAATCCATTGGTTGTTCTCATATTTACATTGCCTCGGTGTCATTACAGTACAACAAGGTTCCTCTCTTGTTACGGTCACATCGCTTCGCTCAACATTTTCAATGTGTGTTATGTTTTTTTTATCATCGCCAGATTCTGCTAAAACTCTGGTATTTGTTAAACCATATACAAATATATTATTAACGTTTGTTGAATTAATATTTGTTGGATTATTAATTGTATTATTATTGTGAACAATATTTGTAATTTCAATAAGATTGGAAACACTACTAGGATTTACTGAAGCTGGTGGTTGTGGCCTAGAGATATATATTGGTTTTGGCATTGGCATTAAGGGAACTTCAATAAAATTTGGATTAATTGAGGGTAAATTTGGTACAACTGGTATTGGTGGCAGCGTAACATGTGGCTCAAGTGGTTTAAGAGACTGTATTACAGTGGCTGGAAAAGTATCATAATATGGTTCTATAGATGTTAATTTAGGCACGTAAGATTGCTGTTCTTGATAAGCACAATTTCTATTTTGCTGACACGGTCTGGTCTGCTGACATGAATAGCATGGTTGTACATTTTCAACACAAGAAGACCCTTGGTTACATAATTGCGTTGTTGGTTGATCTTGTTGCTGTTGCTGTTGTCGTTCTAGATGCTGAACACAGTACTTTCCATTAAATGCAAAATTTTCGGGACATTTTGGAGTAAGTGATACACAATTTTTATCAACTAATTTATTATTTGGTGGACACCATAGTTTTTCATTAGCAACAAATTGTTGCGATAATCGAACAATTGAAAAAATAATTAACAAATAATTAAAATAATTATTAAAAAACATTATGTCACACGTATAAGTCACTAAGTATTCTATAAATTTTGTTAATCAAATAGAATTTTCCAACTGTTAAGTTTTAAATAAAATATTAAACTATATATACAATTCATATTAAATTGATATGAACACATGGATGTTACAAAATAATAAACACTTATCATATAATTTGGTTACGGGTCATTATTATGTATTATTAAATATGCTAATAAAATATACATACATACTTTTTTTTGGCAATATTAAATTCTGGTGCTATTATTATTATTATTATTATTATTATTATTATTATTATTATTATTATTATTATTATTATCAGTGTCGCTTTTAAGCGAAAATCGAATCAAACTTAAAACAGGGGAAAAGCGTTTTTTTTTTTGGGTGGTAGTAGGACATATTAAAGAATTTTTTTAAACGTTCAGAATTAAAGTAAAATTGAATTAAATTTTCATAATCGATGTTCTGTTCCGTTACACATTCAAGATTAAATATGTTATTTTTAGATAAGCACCAAAGAGTGTCTGAGAATCATAAGCAAAATATTTTTTGTCCACAGAATATTCTAAAGCAGCATAAAAGCAGATCGAATTTTCGACAAAAGACCCTACGAAATCTTCAAGGCTCAAAGAATACCTGACGCTGCACAATACTTCATGAATTTAAAATTTTGCTCGCAAAAGGGACAAACGGTAAAAAATTAATTAATTTTCATTTTTCTTCTTTTTTTTTCAAATATTTTTGTAATAATTTTTATTTATTATAAAATATATATATAAAAATTGATTACAAATTTACTTCACTAATTAATTCTACTAATTTTCATAAATTTTGTACATAATAATAAAATAAAATTAACAATCATTTATATTGTTAATTATCAAAATAATATACTTTTATTGACATTTGTATATTTTTATTATTATTTAATCAAACATATTAATTTAATCTATATTGTCGATAATAATTTATGTAATTTAATTTTTCTATTAAATACTACAATAAAAGCTAATTATTACATTAATTAGTGACAATATAGTCATCATCATATCCAAATTCATTGTTATCTAAATTTCTATTATCATTATTATTATTATTATAGTTATCTTTTACATTATTTGATTCGAATGAATGTGTATTTAAATGTCGATTACTGTAATAAGGATAATTGTTATACATTAGTGGATATTGATAATTATAATATGGCATCGGAACAGGCATAGGCATTGGTACGGGCATTGGATAGTAATAATTTTGTGGCATTGGTGGAGGCATTTGAATATTTTTATAATAATCCATATATTGATCATTATTATTTGATCTAGACTTTCGAACTCCACTATAAGGATCATAAATATTATTTTCATTGTCAGTTGTTTGTAGATTTGGCGAAGCGGCATATGTATTATCAAAATTATGTGTACAATTTTGAATACTAATGGTACCATCATCGGAAATCACTTGACATTTTTCAATTGGTACAATCGCATGATCATCATCATCATCAAATTTATCATCATAAAATGGTCCCAATTCATAGTCTGGGTATGATTCATCAGCTGCTGTGTCTGGAATGGATTCTGAGATATTATTTTGAATAAATGGATCATTGTTTGCTTGATAATTACATGATTGATCTGGATATGGATTAGGATAGTATGGCATGGCACATGTTCCTGTCAAATAGCAAGGTGGTTGATTATAATAATTTGGTGAAAAAACTGGTCCTGGTCTATATAATTGTCCATAATCAAATCCATTATTGTAACATCCTCTACAGTGTTCCGGCGGACCATTATAGCCATAGCCATAAGGATCGTAACATCCATCACAATTTTTTTGATAATTTCCACCGCATGATGCATAGGGCCATTGATTTGTATAAATACATTTTGGATTATCTGGTTGAGGCACATAGTCAATCTTTGGTTCGCATCCATATTCATTGCAATGTTTTTTCGACTGTACATGTATTATACGTGCAGTACATTGATCCCCACATGTTTTGTGCCTTTTATGATGGCAACGAATACCACTTGTTGACGGCAAACATGTTTTGGGACGAACAGCAAAGCAACAATCACCTTGTTCAGTGTAGCCCATACCATATTTACCACCTTCAGTGGACGATGTATTAGCAATAATATGAATATTATTTATATTCGTACTGTTTATATTCGTTGGAACATTGACCACATTTGTATTGTTCACGATGTTTGTCAGTTTTATCACTGTTGTAATATTAGCAACCGAACCCAAAAATGGACTTTCGAAAGTCGCTTGTTCATCATTATCATTATTATCGACAACAACAGTATGATATCCATCTTGTTGTGTATCGCAAGGTATTGTTCTGCACTGTTCGATACATGAATCGATTTCATTGCAATCACTAACACACTCTTTAAATTGTACGATGCACTCATTTGGACATAAAGATTCCAGCCTCATGCGTTCTTTTTTATTATTTTCAGTACATGTTTTATATTCATTATATTCAGTTTGATTACATTCTAAAAAATCTTTATCGAATAATTTAGTACATGGATTTATTGATGTTATTGCAGTGAATGTGCTTATAAAGATAATTGCTATAACCGAAATTACCTTCATCTAAAACGAAATTGTTTAACAAAAAACAAACAAAAAAATAGTATTAATTATTATTACAAAAAAAAAACTTTTATTAAAATTTTTTAATGTAATTAGATTTGATAAAACAATTTAACCTTTGATAAATATATAATTTTTGTAATCAACTTTTTAAGATAGTGATTTTTTTTTTGATGATAAAAACTCCGTTAAAATAAATTATTAATAAAAAAAATAAAATTCTAGGAATTTTTTCTTATTTTGTCATATATATAACGTTATAATTTTTTTTTTTAATAATGATAATACTAATCATTTATGTTATTAATTTCACATGATGAAATAAAACAGATTTTTCGCCATTTGAATTAAATATTTATTGGGGAATTCCCTTATTTTTGTTTTAGTCAGATAATCACTTGTTGCAAAAAAAAAAGCGACACGTCATTTTTTATGTAAAATTATCAATCACGTTTAATTGTTAACGAATAAATTCTTTATTTTTTTTTTTCACAAATAATTACAATAATATTTTTAATTAATAAAACACACTTTAATTAACTAATTAATTTATTTACTATTTAAAATTATTAACTAATTAAATCAAACACAAAAAAAAATAAATAATTAAATACTTTTTAAAATAATTAACACGACTTACCTTTATAAGGAAAACTTATTAAATAAGTAAATAGAAATTCAAATAATTTCGCTATCTTCTAAACTATATATATATGTACATAAGATAATTGTATAAAAATAATATTTTATTTTTATTATATCAATTTTCATACATTAACGCACATTTTTAACAATTTTAATTTTGATAAAAAAAAATAAAAATTTATTTTTTTTATTATAGGTGTAAATAGCAAAAAATTATCAATTCAATAAAATTGTTTTATTTATTTTATTTTTTCTTCTTCTGATAAAAAAAAAAAAATAATATAATTTTTAGGCTTTTTTTTTTGTATTTGGATTATAATATTTTGTGTAATAGGCAAACACCCCACTTATGACATAGTAATATACATATAATGGAATTTATATTTATCATACTAATATTAATAATAATTAAAAAGGTTTTTCACTTATTAAAAAGAAAACAAAATCATACACAGTAGTAACATATTTCGGGAAAATTTATCTCATTTATTGCATTTTCTAATAATTCTTGTAAAATTGAATTTTTCCATTCAACAAATGACAAAATTAATGGTTGTCGAAAGTCAAATGTTGATTTCATCTAAAATATATTAAATTTATGAATAAAATTTATTTTATCTTTTATTATTTAAATGAAAATTTACTTCTCTTGCAATTAATTGCATATAACCATTATTTGGACAAAATTGTGCAATCAAAAGGTTTTGACTGCCTATTGTTCCATATTGTATAGTCGGTGTCACCAGTTTTGTTTCATGATCTTTGATTATCGTTATTGGAAATTCAATGTTCGGAAACCAAAGAGTAAATGATGCTTCTGCTTCAAAATCAATAACATCTACATTTAAATCGTAAACAGTTTGTACACCTTGTAATATAATTGTACCCTTTATTGTCGTCTATTAATAGCAAAAATAAATAATTATAATTGTTTTTCTTTTTTCAAACACGTTTTAATTAATTATAAACATTAAACATTAATTACTTCCTTATCAACAACAATTGTTTGAATTGTTCTAAATGGTAGGACAGCTGATTCAATACGTGACACAAAACCAGAATGAAAATTTACTTTGCCAATAACATCTAAACCATACCTTGATGCACTAATAAGAGCAAAAATAATAATAATATTAAAATTTATAACAAACAATTATAAAAATGTAAAAATTATTTACTTAATTTGATTTTCAAAATCTTTCATTGGCAAAGAGTTACCACTGATTGGACGCTCTTCAAGCTTCTTAATTATTTTCTCACCAATTGTCTGAATATATTTGTCCGGATTCACAGCTAAAATAAACATATGTTAATTATTTTTAACAAATTAAGTAAAGTATTTTATTTATTACCTTGACTGTTTACAAACGGTTTTAAATTTAGAAATAATATAATATAAAAAAATTGTTTAAAATTTAATTTAACCATTGCGAATATTTGATTTTATTTTTTTCTCGTAAAATTTAATTATTTAAATGAATAAAAAAATATGTACATGACTGTCACTAAATATTTATATATATTTTATAATTATTAATTTATCAGTAAAATTATTTAATCTGTAAATTTAGTGAAATAATATATATTATTGTATAAGGCATAGATTAAACAGTTTTTACCTTTAATTACATTAGCTGTTACTTTTAATATAAATCCGTTTATAAATTTGGAGACTGCTATTAAACTCGTAAATAACTAAAGACACATATTAGTCAGTATTCATACCATATTACAATTTTTGTTGCACTGTAAGCCGATCGTCAATTTCAAAATGGTATTTTAAAACTAGATGGCGTGTAATATTTACATGTACTACATTTCATAGTAAGGATTAAAAAAAAAAAATTATAATGGGATAATGACAACTAATCAGTCAGTGTTTATAAACATAAAAAGATTGTTAACATAAATTTATAATGGCTAATTCAAATGAAAATATAGTTCAAAGCAATAATAAAGTGAAAAATTCTTTTAGTAGAAGAGGCTGCTGGCGACCATATAATCGTGGTTTTACATCCAATAATGTTCCCAAGGAAAAGCCAGTTGTTTTTCAAATACCGGAAAATAAAAGTGATGCCACAAATAGACAACCTTTTATATCAATTAATATAGATAATACACCGGCAAAGTATCCAGGTTGGAAATTATACTTTCCAAAAGAATGTAAATTATATTATATAAATTTTATAAATTAATTGAGTGTAATATTTATTCATTGAGTTTATTTTTAAGGTTATTCTGATAATTCAATGACGGTTAGAAAAGTACAAGCAATGGAGGAATTTATTAAAGAAAATTATTTTCCGAATGACATCATAAAGATTCGTGTTACTTTATGGTTTACAGTTAAAATTCAATTATTATTAGAGGACGTAAAATTCACTTCCTCTTGGGTAAATTTTCAAAACGATTTATTAGAAAATCCGGAATTTACATTGAATTGTTTCGGTTTAGCTATGCATCAACGAATATCTACAAATACTTCTATTAACTCGCCAACGCAAAATTCATCTAATCACATGCTCTTCTTCCAAACAATTAGAGCTAGATTAATTGGACATAGTCCAATAGTAAACTTAAGATCCTTGAAAGTTAATAGTTATAATAAGTTAACAGCAGTACGAGGAACAGTAATCAGAGCAAATGTATCTCAGATTCAAAGTACATGGCTCGCATTTAAATGTTCAATTTGTAATATGGAGCAAGCTATTATGCAACCAGATGGAATTTACGTAGAACCGACGAATTGCCAAAAAGGTTGTCGAATTAGAAGTAATTTTATACCATTACTGGACTCACCATATACACGTTCAGAAGCATATCAATCAATTCGTTTACAAGAATCTATGCAAGGGGAACAATATGATTCGGGACGTGTTCCACGTAGCATTGAAGTTGAGCTAAATCAGGATCTTGTTGATTCCGTGTGTCCAGGCGATGATGTTACGGTTACAGGAATATTAAAAGTTCGTCCCCAAGAGGAGAATTATCGAAAAGGGGTAGCGAATATGTATAAAATGTATTTACAAGGAGTCACCATAGTGAGCAATAAGAATTCAATGGCTTCAAGAAAATCCGAATTTACTGATAAAGACTTACAAGCAATTAATCTCATTAAGTCGGAGCCAAACACATTTAGATTATTGATACATTCTCTATGTCCAACTATATACGGACATGAAATGGTTAAAGCAGGATTAATTTTAGGACTTTTTGGTGGTGCTGGTAATATGATTGGACGCAGAACGGAAACTCATGTTTTAATTGTTGGCGATCCCGGAGTTGGAAAGAGTCAAATGTTACAAGCTTGCTCTAATGTCTCACCTAGAGGTATTTTCGTATGTGGCAATAGTAGTTCTAACGCTGGTCTTACGGTAACTGCCAGACACGAGAAAGGTACTGGGGGTTCCTTAGAGGCTGGCGCTCTAGTATTAGCTGATCAAGGTGCTTGTTGTATTGATGAATTTGATAAAATGTCAGCAAATCATCAGGTAACTTATTTTATAATTTTAAAGATTACAAATTTTTTCAATCAAATAAATATTTTTTTCCAGGCACTCTTAGAAGTGATGGAACAACAAACAGTTAGTGTTGCTAAAGCTGGTGTATTATGTTCGTTACCGGCACGAACGTGCATTTTAGCAGCTGCAAATCCATCCGGTGGCCATTATGATAAATCAAAAACTGTTTCAGAAAATTTAAAATTATCACCAGCTCTACTATCAAGATTTGATCTAGTATTTATACTATTAGATAATGCAGATGAAAATTTGGATAGATTATTAACATCACATATACAGACACTCCATTCGTCGACAGAGCATTGTAATACATCAACAAATTGTTATATAAAAAGTAAAAATAAAAAATCAAATAATGTTGATAATTGCAATAGTAATGAAAAATTATATGATCGATTAAAGTTATTGCCAAATGAAAACATTGATCTGTTGCCTCATGTATTAATGCAAAAATATATTGGTAATTATAATCATTTGAATTTTGTCCTTATTTTTTACTATTTAATAAATTTTCTTTTATTGAATAGGTTATGCTCGAAAGAATATACATCCAATACTGTCCAATGAAGCAGCTGAGACATTAAAATTGTTCTATTTGAATTTGCGAAAAACACGTCAAGGTTTTGATGCAATTCCGGTGACTACAAGGTATTAAAATTATTATAATTATAAAAAAAAATGTTTAGTATAAAATAATTAAGTTATTAATTTAAATTTAAAGGCAACTAGAGGCATTGATACGGATAACACAGGCAAGAGCACGGTTAGATTTGAGTGACGTGGCGACAATAAAGCATGCAAATGATGTTTTAGAAATTGTCAAGTATAGTTTTGCGGATGTATTTAGTACAGACACAGGTGTTTTACAAATGGAAAGAAACATTAATGGTTCCGGGATGAGTCAAACAACTCAGGTCTCTTGTTTTTTTTCTTCTTCTTCTATTTATTAATATTTATTTTAATTTTATTATTTATATATATTTTTTTCATTTTTATTTCCAATAGATAAAAAAATTTCTCCATAATTTACAAATAAAATCAAGAACATTAAATAAGTCAGTATTTTCAACAGATGAATTAAAAGAAATATTATTGTGTACGGGTATACATATAAATTTAAGTAATCTAATTGAAACATTAAATATACAAGGATTTTTATTAAAAAAAGGAAGAAATTTATATAAATTATTAAATGATTAAAATTAAATTAAAAATATTTTTTACTATGTTTTTAATTATTAATATTAATTATCTATTTAAGTATTTATGTGATTTAAATGTAAATAAAATATCTGCTCAATTTATTAAAAAACAAAATATTATTAATTTGTTTCTTCCATCTGCCATTATATTTGTAAATATTTATTTACAAATTTTTATTATTATTATTATTACTTAGTATTTTTATTTACATTAATTCGTTATGGGACGGAAGTGTTTTTCTTTTTAAATTTGTATTTACATTTAATATATAATTATATATATTTATATAATAATTGAAGTTATGTTTGGTTTGATTAAAGATCTAAAAATAAAAATACAAGTTAGAACAAAGTGCGTTAAAAAATTATATATTAAATATTTACTCATTGTTTCCTGTTGTATTTCAACTTTGTAACTAGGATTATCATAAGAAACTTCATTTTTTCTTGGCGGTGTTATTGCAGCTGATTGATGGCCACGCCGCCTCGTTAAAATTAATAATAAAATTAATGTTGACATAACGGCTAATGCAGCTATAACAGCGACAACAACTAATGGCCCATAATAATCACCTGAGGTATGTTCTAAAACTGATGCATCACCGGCTGTTAATAATTTTCCTTTGAAAGAAATTTAATTGAAAATATTGTATATTATTTGTTTAATTAGAGACAACAAATGAAGTTTTTTTTTTTTTACCAGTTTTTCCTGGTGGAGCAGGGCCACCAGGTTTTGTTAAGAAATTAACAACATTAGTCTTCTTAATGTTTCCATTTGTTAAATACATTTCTAACCACAAACGATAACGTGTTCCCGGCTTTAAATCGGTAATTAATGTGCCGGTAGTCGAATCACGTTTTGCAACTTTAAAAACACTAAAATAAATAATTGATTTAGATGAATCACTGATTAAAAATAAATTTCTTATAAGTTATTACTTTGAATCTTCTTTGCCAGAATCACTTTGATAAATTGCACTGTAAATATTAACAAATTTATCTTCAGGATATGGTACACCAGTCCATATTACTTCTACACTGGTCGCTTTTACTTTGGTAACATTTACAACAACTTCAAAACCATATTCGTTGATTTTTGGTGCAGTTACTACATCGATTGTTTCACCTACTTTTAACTCGGTTCCATGATCTGGTAAAGGAATTAAAAACATTCCAACTTCATATCTTGTATCAGGCTTCAAATTATCAATTGTATAACTTGTTAATGATCTAAAATATATATTTATAAATAAATAAATTATAATATATGGTGCAAATGGTGGAAAAAGTTATTATTAACCTGTGAATAAGTGGCGTTGCATCATATACCATTCCTTCAGCTTCTTTATACCGCAATTGTATGCCATCAACATATAGCATTTCCTCCTCGGTAAGTTTTCGCCAAGACATGTCTATCCACGTCGAATTAATAATGTTACCTTTTAATTTAGGGTCTGCTATTGTTTTAAATATATCATTGATATCGATTGGATAATCAACAGCTGTTGATGGTGGTGTAATTGTTTTCTCATATGGTGTACGAACGGTATAAATTTCGCTCGAAGGCTGTGAACTAATGTCACGAAGCAATAATATTATCTTAACTTTATACTCTGTATTTGGTTCTAAATCCGGCAACTCAAATTCTAATTGTGACGATGCAATTAAATCATCTGGCGGTACAAACACCTGTGATGTCCATGTTAATGTGTCATTATTTCTAAATAATAATGAAAAAATTTCGTTAATTTATGTTTATATATTTATATTAATTATGCAATATTTATACTTACTTTCCACTGGTATATCTTAATTCAACTCGTCCATGCAATCCGACAAATATTTGCGGTACTATAAAAACGACACTAACTGTAGTGGGATTTATAGGTTCCAATGAAATCACTTGCAAGTCAGACCGTAGATTTGGAAACCCGAAACCTATTTTACATAAAATATTATCAATTAATATGTTCGTTTGGACATTTAGTATTATTTATTAATAAGGAAATATGCAAAATATGAGTGTATATTATGGAAAATATATGATAGAATGAATAGTCCACCTGTAGGTCTTTGAGGTAGTCCTAAATGATCGTTTGACGGATGCTGTTCAATATATGGATAATTAACACCGTTTTGATGAACATTGGAAAATGGTAATTGAACGTTTTGACCATGTAGCAAGTGTCCTTGATTCGGATCTTGACCCTGGATGTGTTGCAATAGTTGATCAAGCCGAATATGCGGTGGTAAATTTTGCGTATTGGGGCCAAGAACATTATATAATTCAGGTGACTGTGGCTTTTCAATTGGTTGCTGATGACCACCATGTTCATAGAGACTGTAATCGGGGTATTGATTTTTACTGGCGTCTGGATTAAAAAATCCAGGTCCTGGATTTTGCTGAGAATGATGATGTTGTCCAATGTCATCATCATATTGATTGTAATCAAATTTATTTGGATCATTCGGCAATGGTTGAAATGGTATCTGTTGCTGGATGTGCTCAGTTTTTTTATCATCTTTGTTTGGCTTCTTTTGTGGTTTTTCTTGAGGCGTTTTTGGAGGTTTCCCATCAATTGTTGGATAGAATGGCATTCCTTTACCACTATCCTTGTCATATGTCGGTGCATAGATATTCATATTACTAAATGGTTGTGATGGTAATGTTGGCGCCGTAATAACTGTTTCCTTGCCTGTAATATAAATATTTGCTCCCTCAAGTTCTTTAATGTCTGTTTTAAGTCATTTAATTGCAAAAAATTAATTAAATTTTTTAGTAAAGTGAAAGACTACTAGGTCCAAAAGTATAAATTTAATTATAACTGTCATTGCGTTTAATATTATTAATAGTAATAATAATAATAATGAGAATGAAAATCAATAATATTATGGATTAGCAAGAAATATAATTAATGTAGAAACATTTTAAGATAAGTTACACAAAATTTACCTTTATTTTTATCAATATCAGCTACACAAGTCCATTCCTTGCAGCATTCATAATCAGGGCTTGGCAATACTTTAGCATTACGTGGATTGCACGGTAAATGCGATGGTGGCATCAACGGAACAGGTGCACACGCTGGTCTACACTCCACTGTTCCTTGTTCACAATAACAATGTTGTTCACAACCTATATTTAAGTAATAATTATCCTTTCAATTAGTCTACATTATTTGTGTACTGCAAAATAAACTTGCCTGTTAGATTACTTGGTATTTCTGACCAATTATCGAATGTGTAATTCTGATAAACACATGATCCATTATTAACACATTTCATTTTTTCTGGACAACATTTTGGTGCGATTGCACGAAACGTTGCTGGCTCTGGTTCCCATCGTAGACAATGTGGATTAATAGCATCCAGTCCAAATTGTGAAGGACATTCTAATTTCACACAATGAACACCTTCTTCCGAACATAAACATACTTCATCGCAACCATCATTAAATTGTTCACCTAAAAACAAAATATAGTTAATCAATTATCCAAAAATATCAATAAATAAATTACCCTTTTTATATTTGTTTCCTTTATGTTCACATATACCCTTTCCATCTAGTTCAGTAATCATATCTTTCACAATTGTTTTCTCTGTATTTGCCTGAACAATCATCATATTTGGTTGTTCGTGATCGTCCAACGTTACATCACATAATTCAATTTTACAACAGACATCATTTGGATCACGTACAGTTACACACTGTTCTGATTTTGTATGATTCATTTGTGCACATCGTGGCTTACATTCCATTTTACTCATAATACATGTGCATATATAATCACAACCATTTTCTATTTTTTCCCCATTCATATATTGTTTTTCTTTATAAAAACATTTTGTGTCAATTGATTTATCTAAATATATATTAAAAAATACAAAAATTAGTTAATACAATTTGTATTTGGTAAAGAATTTTTAACAAATTGTTTAACTTAACATACATTAAATATTAGAGGACATAAAAGGTTACAAGTAAATCTATAATAAACATGCTTTTACTTATATAGAAAACAAGTTGACATGTAAATCTAATATTTTCGAAAGTTAAATGACTTATTTACATTATTATAATTAATTTACTTTCTAACAAAAATTATTTATTTACAAATAATGTTCAACAAATAATATGCGTTTGTATATAAATAAATTACCTTCAAGACTTGTGTCTGTATGATCTGTTATATTATGTTTTTGATCACAAATTATAACTGAGCAACAATCATCATCTGTTGTTGTCTTCTCAAAACAATGTGGATCAGTTATTGGTTGTCCACGTTTAATAAACGCACCGCGACATCTTGGCCGACAGTCCCAATCACCGAATTTATTACATGTACATTCCTCTGAACATTCTTTTTGTATTATTTCACCAATCTTTAATAAATAAAGTTTTTTTTTTTTTTTTAATTAATTATATACTTATTACATTTTTAGAGATTTTATTTTATTTTATTATTTTAAAATTTATTTTATACTCGAATGTACGAAGATGTTTTAATAAAAATTTAATTTATAATAATAAAATAGGAGAAGCAAAATAAAACTATAAACAATTGTTTTAAAAATGATCATTGTACTAATTCACAAGGTAATTGATGAATTGTACGATTAATGAATATGTGTTTCGTTAAATTTTAATATTAATAAACGTTTCTATTTAGTATATCGATAAAGAAATATTTTTATTTACATTTATTTGATTAGAAATACAATTGATTTGCATTTTTTAGAATTAAAATTTGTGAATATTAAGCTAGGCATTTTTTTTTCTTTAATTAAGAAAAAAATCTGTAATTATTAGATTATTACATCTAATTTGGTTAAATATATATATTTAGTAATTTAATTTCTTTTATTTTATGTATTTTTTCTTTTTATAGAATTCATTTTATTGTACTTTTGTGTTGTATATAACAAAACAATTGTGCTTTGTTTTAACATAATGAATGTAATTAATGAAGAGACGTTGATTTTTTAAGATGAAGAATTATAAATAAAGAAATGTTTTTTTTTTTTTTGTTAAATATTGTTGTATTATTACAAAAGAATATGCTAAAATAAAATAATAAATCTTAGATATTGAATATATTTGAAAATTAGTTAAAAACAAAAACTGTAAGGTTAAAAAATATATATCGAAAAAGCCAGTCGCAATATTCCGAATAATAATTATTATGAATAAATAAATAAATAATTTGGTTTTTTTTTGTTTCAATTTCAAAGTGCAAGTAAAGTAAATGCAGTAATTTTTTAAATATTTATTTATCGTATTTTCGTATTATTAAGTTGTCACACCACTGTATCAGGTAATAGATTTATCTGTTTATGCAATAAACCAGCAATAAGTTGTAACTAATTTTATGTAATCTTACAAAAAGTAATATTAATGCACAATTGTGCTTGAATTTATAATCTTGGCAATAAAATATATTAATCTATGATAGAACTCGCGCTTTGAATAATTCAAGTAGAATCACTTTGTTTTATAGTAATAAATAAATAAATTTATTAATATGCATGTTTTTTTATATTATATTAGAATATTTAATAACTGCTTGTATTGTTTCTATATAAACAAATGAATTATATAATTATTTAATTTAATTAGAAAGAATAAAATGAATTATATTTTACCTTAAATTTTTTAGTATTGTTTGTACATTCAATGGACTTGTTGTCGTCATTGTTATTATTATTTCCAGTATTCTGATGCATTGAATTTTTATTACTTTTGTCATCATCTTCATCTTCATTTTTATTATTATTATTATTATCAATATCGTAATCATTATTATCATCTTCATCCATATTAATATCACTTAAATCTACATTTGACTCAAATGTCTTTTTTGACGAAATTGTAGGTTTTTCATTTGCTGTTTTTGTAATTAAAGTGCTATTTATTTTTATTTGTTTATTATCTTCAAATGTTGAATTAATTGCACGACCTTTTGCTTCCTTTGGAAACATTATTTGTTCTGTTATATTATTTTCATTGTTTTCATTAAAGATTACTGGTATTAAATTGTCAGTATTTTTCAAAATTGCTTTACTATTATCTGATATTATTGGAATTTCAGAAGTCATCTCCAAATTAATATTACTACGTACTGTTGTTGGTAAAAATATATTTTCTTTATTAAAAAATGTTGTATTTATATTCTGGAAGTGTTTTTGATTATACTCTTCATCATTATTATTTAATTCTTTATTCATTAAAATTGATGAATTAATATTTATTGAATTCTTGGTGACATTACCAATAATATTATTATCTGTATGCTGATTTATTTCATCTATATTTAATGTACTCATTCCATTTAAATCTTTTACATTTGTTGAACTGTTATTTTCATTTATATATTCTAATGGTAAAACGGAAAGACTTGCTAATCCATTTGTTGTTGGTTCTGCTAAAAAAAAAAAAATGATTAAAATAAATAAAAATAATTAAAAAATAATAACACAGGCACACATAGAGAGAGGAAAAAGATCATATATAGGTTAAAATGTATAATTTGAACTCAATATGTTTGATGAATATGCCATCATCCGGCTTAAGATGTTAATTTTTTTTTTTTTTTTTTTTTTTGCTTGGTAAATATTTGTCGATATATTTATTTAATAAATAAATTTTCTTTTTGAGTAGTCTATTTTTCTTTCAATTAAATAAAATTTTAATAATAAGAATGTATAAGTAAAATCAGGTTTCTTTTACCCGTAGCGTTGAAATCTTTTATTATGTATTAAAAAAAAAATATATACATATATACATATACTATGAAAATATTAAAACTTACTGTCATTTTGTGTTGCTACCAAATGAATAAATATCACAAGTAATCCAAAAATTATATTTAACTTATAAGACATTATGATTTATCTTTTCTTTTTTATATTTCTTGTTTACACTAAAAATATTATTTGTTTTGTTGTTAAAAGACGACAAATATACACACACTCTCACACAATAAATATTTATTGACACTATTAACACTTGATCATCTTGTTTATAAAATTTAGTTTATATATACTTTCACATTTTACAAAAAAAAAAAAACATAAAATTTATAATTTAATAACATTAATGAACTTGTAACATATAATTTTATGTTAAAAGTATATTTCTAATTATCACTATTTAATCCAAAAAATTTGATTGTAATTGCTTATTAATATCTATATAAGAAGAAAAAAATTCTTTATAATTATAATAAAAATGATATTTTAATTTTAAATTAATTTTTAACAATTAAACACTTATAATTAAAAATAATAAATTCACACATAAAATTACTATATATTTTTTAATTATAATATTCCCATTAAATAATTTGATGACACATTTTTCATTCATATTATATTATATGTATTAAAAAGTAAATGAAATATTTAATTAATTAATTTTTATAAACCATATAAAATAACAAATCCGTATAAATAATGAGTATTTTTATAACACAATCAACATTTTTTATTTTTAATGATATTTTCGCAACAAAATAATGAAAAATCCAAAATGAAATTTTTTTTTTTTTTTAGAAAGTGTAAAAATAAATAAATAAAATGAATCACAATTATAAAAAGACTTTGGTGACAAATAAAATTAAAAGAAAAAAAAAAAATTGGTAATTCTAGTAACACACTAAAGGTAATTCTTTGAATTGTCAGACTCATCAAATACCACAAAGTTTTAAATAAATGTTGATTGTTTATGAAGAGGCCCAGCTCTTTAACAGAAACCTTCGCACTATCAACTTGTTCTAATTATAAATTATTTATTTAAAAATAGAAAATTAATTAAATTTATTTTTGTTTCTACTAAAAAAGATTAAATTTTTTAAAACTGGTTTTATAAAATATTCTGTGTGTTTTTTTTTTTATTAATTCAAACATTAATAATTAATTATGTTGACACACTTTTGTTATTATTATTATTATTTTCTTAGTTTAATTCATGTTGTAAGTAAAATTATAATATATAAGATATGAAATTTTGAGAAGATAGTTAACTAAATACTAAACACTACTATTCTCTATTCTTATAGGAATATTACTCAACTATGTTATAATAACTAAAAAATGTATAAAGATGTTATTTGTACACAACCAAAGAAATAATATAAAATACAATTGGATGCCATTTCAATAATACCAGCCAAAGTAAATATTAAAAAATTGAATAGATTATCGTGCCACAACTGTATAACCGGTTTGATTAGACTAAAAATATTATTTTTACCATCTTACTACTTATTTAATTCATTTTATCTTAAACTAAAATAATAATAAAAATCTGTTTATAGAATTTTTGTTTTAATCGATAAATTAATAAAGTATTCATGGTCTGAATAAATGTTATATTAATGAAAATATATACAATATTCTTTGAATTAAAGCCGTATAGAGAGGTATTTAACTAATTTAAAATGGAATAAATAATTATTTTAATATAACTATTGTATATTATTTATTATTTTTTATTTAATATACATTAAATTCTCGTTGTATCAGTTCACTGTTGTACACCTGCAGAACTTACACCGAATAATTAAAGAAAAAGAAAAGACCTAATGTCCAAAAATTCATGTAAAAAACTGACTTTAATATGTAATTCGTACATCAAAAGTTCATTAATCTTTGTTAAATCAATGCAAAAACCAAAAGAGTAGAGTATTGTAGTATTACTTGACACTTGTCAGTAACAAAAATTATTTTAAAGTATAAAAACCACAATTTATAATCACAACAAAAAATATTAACAATGAATGAGTAAACATTTTTATTATTAATTATTATATTCTTAAATAATATAGATTTATATGCATATTTAACAGGAGGAAATTAGTTAATTCCTCTTATATTATTCGATTTGATAAATTTGTTAAAATATGAATTAAACTCTTTTTTTTTTTATTACCACAAAACGGTACTAATTTTCTCATACGTAGTTTAGCAACAGTTACACGTTTTAAACTGAACTACTCGTCTTAAGTTGAAAAAAAAAAAAACACTAATGCCTTAAAGAAGTGGTAAATTTATAAACGCATTAAAGTTAAGAATGTGTGTAATACACACCAGAGTATTAGTTTTTTAAAACTAATAAGATAAAAATAAAAATATTTGTATATTTTATGTATTCATGTATAATTCAATTGCTCAGAGAATGAGTATTATTACGGTGAAAGTATTGAGAAGCATGTTTAAATGTTACTAAGAAATATGTTTAAAGAAAATAAAATGCGTTGAACAAAAATCCATTGTTATAACATGCTAAGCTGAAAAAGAATTGAAAGAACGAAGCATAATAAATTTTAATTTTTTAATAAAAAATTATTTTTATTATACTGTTTCAATATAATAATAATATAATATAAATTCATTGAATTTTCAGTTAAATGATAAACCAAGCATAACGTTCAATTTTTCAAAACGTTTATTATTCACAATCATTTTGAAATGATCACAAAAGTATATGATTTTTTATTCAGGATGTAAACGATTGACATAATTGTTCCAAAGTCTTTTGAATGATTACATAATCTTCAATTTGAACTTTAGATTTTGCCACTTCCATTGTAGCAAACATTATAGACCATTTCATCTTGCCTGAAATAAAATATGTTAAAAATCCTTGGAATTCTTTCCTATAAAAACATGAATCAATTAATTATATATTTCTTTTTACTAAATACGCATACGAATAATAAATACATAAGCATTGCTTCAACAAAATATGATTGCATGTATTTTTTTATAGAATTTACTGTACTACCGTCTCGTTCTAGATTTGAAACAGCAATGCAAGTATACCCTCTTAAAAACATAATTATTATTTATAATTTATAAATTGTCGCAACATGAAAATAAAATTTACTGTAGTGTGTTAAATGGCTTAATTATTAACGTATATCCACCCGCAAATTTATCTTTTAAATACTGTGAAGAACCAATGCATCTGAATTCGCTATTAGCCATAACTGCAATTTTTGTACATAAAGCTTCACAATCATTTAAACAATTTGTTGCCACTAAAACCGTACTTCCCATACTTCGAACAGTATCTATTACATTCCAAAAATTTCGTTTCGTTTTTGGTTCCATACCGGTTGTTGGTTCATCCAAAATAATAAGCGATGGAAAACCGATTAGTGCCAATGTTATACTTAGCTTACGTTTAGTATCAGCACTGTACTCTGCTACTTGTTTGTCAATATGCTCCAAAAAGTTTAAATGAAATGCCAAATGAGTTGAAATGTCATTTACTTTGCCTCGTGGGGCACCGCGCAACAAACAATATATATTTAATGTTTCTCTACCAGTTAAATCTTCAATTAGAGGATCTATCTGTGGGCAATAACCTATGGCTTGGTAGATCTTGTGATTTTTAGCCGTTTTTAAGCTCATACCATTTAACCACGCATTGCCTCTGGTCACTTTTACATCTCCTATTAACATTTTCAGCAGCGTTGTTTTACCAGCACCTTTTATGCCTAATATTCCCAAACATTCCGATCTGAAAGCAATAATGCAAATAAAATTAAAAGCAATATTGAAGTAAACGATTTGATGTAAAGATAATAAACTAACTCCCTCAGAGCAACAGATATACTATTGACTGCCGTAAGTTTATACTTTTTTGTTAATTCATCAACAACTAAAGTATAGTTAGAGAAATTTCTATCATCTATTATTTTAGCAACTTTATTCTTTTCCGCAAGAATGTCACTATCCATAAAACAATTTATCTTTTTTGGTTTACCATAATATTTGTTTGCATTTATAGCACCACCGAATAGTAAAAACTCTTTGATTATTAAAATGGTAAATAATATTAATCCAATGATGAACAAATAGAATATATTAGAAAATATACCAGGTTCTGACCATTTTAAAAAATCTAAATCTGGATAATTGAAAATGAAATAAATAATATTAATATAGAGAAGAACAAGGCAAATCTGTGAAAATACCACAACAATACGTCTTATGCTTTATATTACAAAGATACTCGAATGTACAATTAGATTCTATACGCCTACAAGCGTCGTTACATATCTGGAATAATTTTAACAAAACTAATAAACGAATAACAATTCTACAGATTATTAACGATTTGAATTTACCTGGTCATAACCGCCAATTAAATTTATTCTATAAAAGCCCTGTATTAATAAGTAATTTGGGGAGTATGTGCCAATTTCTGTCAAAATATCAGCTACAATGTTTGTATCATTATTTTCCACAGTTAGGATATATGTGGTTAAAAAAAAAGTAACACCAGTTATTATGTTAAACAATACCATACAAGCGAAACCAAACAAGGGTATTTTAAATAACATAGATGCTAAATAGTTCAATGGTAAAATTGCCCATCCAAAGGAAAAGGAGAGTACAAAGCAAAAGCCTGTAAATACAACCTCTAATTGTGTAAAATCGCATTTTAAATTTCTTATTTTTTTAAATACCAACTGCAGTCCGTGAGCTCAAGCCATCGTCTTGCAATATAAGTAGTGTACCAGCAATTACCAAACATGTTATTGCAAATGTTCCTAAATCCCATAAAAATGCTGTTATCCAGTATGTAAGCACATTTATACCACTGATAAATTGCAATAGTTTTGCATCACTTTCGCGTTCCTAGAAGCATGATTATATATATATTTTAATTTTATTAGAAACACAAAACGAAACTTCACTTTAATATAATACAAGATATAAATAGCGCCAACAAATGACATGGCAAAGCCCACATTTAAGGCCAATGTGAACCCAAAACTATTACCATCTTCTAACATAATTGCACGTGTTTGATCCTTATATGGTAGAGGATAATTTACAGCTTGGAGGTAATCTAAAGTTTTATTATAAACTGCCCTAAAAATATATGTGTTGATTAATTATTTTATAAAAATAAATAATATTGCAATTACTTTACAAAACAATCATAATAAAAATTAACTGCTAAAGAAGTTGCATGGTATGGTTCATTATTAAAATATACATGATGCATGTCTTTTCCTATTGAAATTCCAATTAAATATTGTTCTTTAGCTTTAAAATAATTGCTCTTTTGGAGTTTTAGCATGTATTCGTTTAAGTCTTCCGTTGTTGTTTCGTAATTTACATACGAAGGCATTTGATTGATATTATTGATTATAGCTTGATATAATCTACATATATTTTTTAAGAAAATTTAAACATATTTAGGCGTAATGAAAAAATAAATTTACTTACAAGTTTTCATCGTCACTGGCCGAGTAATTCATTCTTATAATTGTTATAGATTTCTTATAACTTTTCAGTGTCATTGATAATGGGGGTAGCCTCGTACCACTAAGAAATAGTTGCGCATTTATAAATGCAAGTAGAATAAATGCAAAGGGTATTAAACTTTGTAGTCCACACAAAATCCAGTTTCTGAGTGTATAGAAAGTTTTCTTCAAAAACATTGCACTTAAATGGTTGGGCAGCATGAATTTATTAATTTTATCTATAAAATAAATAGATGACAGACTCTAGATAATTATGATAATAAAGAATATAATGACAAATAAAATAGTTACATGAACACTGTTCTATTGTTGTTAATTCTGAAATGCTATCATTGCAGTGGCACACTTCTTGTGGCATAACATTACTCACATTGTTGTATACATCTTCTAGCGTTGTGTACGATAATCCGAATGTGGATATCCCCAAATCACGTTGGTGGTCTTCCAAGGCAAGTAACATCTTCGGGAAATCATTGGTTAATGGTTCGGAAAATTCGTAACTTAACTCATTGCCAATATCACTTTCAATTTTAGAAGACGGGATGTATTTTTTTAATAATTCGGTCACGGCATTAGTCTTACAATTTTCAGTTTTGATACAATTCTTAGAAGAAAAAAGAGTTAGTAAATGTTTCGTTGTATTTGTATAATAAATCAATACCAAATGATAGCCAACCCCAAACATTTTCTTAAGGACAAACGGTGTTCCACAACATTTAATCTTTCCTGCATACATTATTTCAATGCGATCGCCTAGATAATCTGCTTCTTCTATAACATGTGTTGCTAGTAGAATTGATCTACATTGCTTTTCCTGCTGTAAAACATCCCACACGATTTGTCGGGTAGAAGGATCTAATCCTATTGTTGGTTCATCGCATAATACTACTTTCGATTCACCACACAACGCTAAAGCAACAGATAACTTTCGTTTTACACCTTCAGTTAATCTTGACGATGGCGTATTAATCTAAGAATAGAGAGTAAACGCTAATTCGAGTCAAGATTACTAAGAAAAGTATAATTACATTTTTTTTCAATTTCAATAAGTAAATATATCTGCTCACATCTTCTCTTATCTGTGAATTATTTAATCCTTTTAATTTGCAAAAAAAAATGATATGCTCTAGGACTGTCAATTCATCAAACAAAATGTTATGTTGCGGGCATAAACCGAGTGACCCTCTTGTTTTATTGAATTCCGCTCTCAAATCTTTACCATTGATTATTGCAGTTCCAGACGTTGGCCGAAGCATACCTTAAATTATAATTCGCATATTAATAAACTTTTTTTATTACTGAAAAACGTATAATCACCTGCCAACATAGATATTGTTGTCGTTTTGCCAGCTCCTTTATATCCTAATAAAATTGTAATTTGATCTTCGTAAACATTCATTGTCAATCCATCTACTGCAACGACATTATAATCATATATTTTTCGTAAATTCTTAATTTCGATACCGACAATTTGATCTCCAGATTTTAATTGAACATATTTTTTATCGTCAATATGGATAGCACTTGTCGTAAATTTTTTTTTTTTTAAAAAGTTCGGGTGCTGTTTACGGTTATCTGCATCATTTGACATCAGTTTTTCAACAAATAATGCAATAACCAAGTATAACAGAGTATCAAAAAATATCATTATCCATGCATATCCAATAGTAAAGTCATCTCTTGATGTAACTGGTTTAAATATATTATGCCATTGTAAGCCTTCTGTTGTTCCTTCATGAATTATTAGCATTTTGAAATGGAGACCCATCGCAGAGTTTTGAAACAAGCAAATAAGCAATTTATAAAGAAATCCCATTTCATAAAAACTTCCTTGAGTGACCATGAATGGAAAATAAGACATAAGCCATACTGCCCCTGTCATGAACATTGCACTATTGGCTGGAATTTTAATTATTTTCAAATAAAAACAACTATAAAAATATGACACGAAATTACCTTTAGAGAAAAATACACTCATCATAAAGCAATAAGTGGTGATCGCCATTGAATAAATAGTAAAAAATGCACACAACACCGTTGTGGAAGAATGTGTAAGTACCGACACTTCAGAACTTGGGAACCAAGATATTTTTAATAATAATAAAATTACAAGACAGTTTACAATAGTCAACAGAACCATGGATCTGATAAACCATGCCAACCAATGTATCCAATAGTCGATTCCCATTATTCTCATTATATTAGTTAGTTGTTTCTCTTTTTCCAGTGTAATTAACTAATAAAAAAGAAAATCTTATTGTTTTATCTATTTTAGTAATTTCTTAATTTAATGTTTACCTTAACAGTATTCATGCTTACGAAGATGTAACTGAAGAGAATTGCAAAAGATAAAGCCATCTCCAATTTACTTAAAAAAGCATCTTGTGTATGGGCTGCTACCGGAAACCGTCGCAGCTGCCAGTTATGGCTTATTTCTTTATATGCTGATCGATGATTACCTTTAAGATGGTTTACAACTATATCTCTTGGAAAAAAACGTTGAGATGTAAGATAACCTTCTATGTAATATCCTAAAAGTCATACCGTATATTAAAAATAACACAAAATATATATTCGCTGAGAATAATATCAAAAATTATACCTGGAGGATAACCTCCTGTTGAATCATTTAGTTCACGTAGAGCTCCAGTTGTAGGATAAAGAGGGTAAAGTAAATTTGTCATCCAATTATAAAGTAAAGGTTGTGATGGAAATTTATACGATTCGCTAGGATAACGAAATACTAACCTATAGGGTCTTGTTACAGTTTTTTTTTTAGGCTATAAAAATTGAAACACAAATATTAAATGAAATAAAATTGTAAAAAATTTTTTTTGATTCTAGTTTCACTTGATATTCCATTATTAATTAAAACTCTTTTTAGACAATTAAATTTACATCACTAGCATACTCTTATAGCTCTTTTTCTATATTCATTCAATTTATTTTTATTTAGGGCCTTTTATTGATAAAAAATTACTTACAGGTAAATAACTTAAATTGACGCCGAAAAAACAATCATTTTCTGCGCAATAATTGTCCATTTCTTGAAAAGATGATACAGCTTTGCTTGTTGTGCTATATGTGTCAGCATATAATTCCATTTTTATTTTGGGACCAACATCATCTGGTGTATATAATATTAATTTACTTCTGTCTTGCCTGAATAAAATATTGAAAAAAAAAACAGACAAAAATCTTTGACAATGAAAATTTTTGCAATATAAATTAAAGAGAATATTACCTTATTTGCCAGAAGTTTTTATTATCGCTTGAATTTCTAAAAGAAATTAATTTTATAAACAAAATGAGTTTTATAAAAAAAACACAATTATATAAATACTAACTGTACAATAGTGGGTAGTTCAATTACATCGAATGCTTCATAACTTGTATCTTCAGTAATGATTACGGGGTCAGTCAAAGATCGAAGATATACTAATATTCCAACAAACACGATTGGTAATATTATTTCTATAAATGTTTGCATTTTATGCCTTGTTTGCACCAACCAATTCTTCCACATTATTAATAATATGAATTTATTCATTTTAAAAAATAAAAGTTTTTTCAGCAACGTATAAAAAAGGAGCAAAATGAATACAAATTTTGTTTTATGCTTTGCCTTTTGAATCACAGTAATAATTGAAGGCTACTTCGATGCTAAAAAAAGTTTTATTGTAAATCACATATTTCTTTACAAACTGTGTTCTGTCTGTTTAAAATTGTAATTCGGGTCAGACAAACTGTAATGAATAGAAATAAAATTAATATTATTTTTAATAGCAAAATGAAACCGAATTTATTAGACTCAAAGTTATTAAATTTGGCAATTTTACACCCAAAGCAATGTTGCTTGGTAATGTTGCAATGTGGCTAATGTTTATTTAAATATTAATTTGTTGTTTTTTTACTATGAACTTAATGAATGGCTTTATCTGCTTATGCAATAAGCCAACATATTTCAAATAATTTTATGTAATCTTACAAAAGTTATGTTAATGTAGAATTGTGCTTGAATTTATAATCTTGGCAATAAAATATATTAATCTATGATAGAACTCGCGCTTTGAATAATTCAAGTAGAATCACTTTTTTTTATAGTAATAAATAAATAAATTTATTAAGAAGCATGTTTTTTTTTATATTATATTAGAATATTTAATAACTGCTTGTATTGTTTCTATATAAACAAATGAATTATATAATTATTTAATTTAATTAAAAAGAATAAAATGAATTATATTTTACCTTAAATTTTTTAGTATTATTTGTACATTCAATGGACTTGTTGTCGTCATTGTTATTATTATTTCCAGTATTCTGATGCATTGAATTTTTATTACTTTTGTCATCATCTTCATCTTCATTTTTATTATTATTATTATCAATATCGTAATCATTATTATCATCTTCATCCATATTAATATCACTTAAATCTACATTTGACTCAAATGTCTTTTTTGACGAAATTGTAGGTTTTTCACTTGCTGTTTTTGTAATTAAAGTGCTATTTATTTTTATTTGTTCATTATCTTCAAATGTTGAATTAATTGCACGACCTTTTGCTTCCTTTGGAAACATTATTTGTTCTGTTATATTATTTTCATTGTTTTCATTAAAGATTACTGGTATTAAATTGTCAGTATTTTTCAAAATTGCTTTACTATTATCTGATATTATTGGAATATCAGAAGTCGTCTCCAAATTAATATTACGACGTACTGTTGTTGGTAAAAATATATTTTCTTTATTAAAAAATGTTATATTAATATTTATTGAATTATTGGTATTACCAAAAATTTTACTATCTGTATGCTGATTTATTTCATTTATATTTAATGTGCTCATTTCATATAAGTCTTTTACATTTGTTGAACTGCTATTTCCATAAATATGTTCTAATGGTAAAACGGAAAGACTTGCTAATCCATTTGTCGTTGGTTTTGCTAAAAAAAAATTACAATAATATATATAATTATTTAAAAAAAAAATAGTAATACCGCATGCACACACAGTGAGAGAAAAAATTACATATGTTCGTAGAAATAAATAATTTAAACTCAATATGTTTGATGAATATGCCATCATCCGGCTTAAGATGTGTTTTTTTTTGCTTGGTAAATATTTGTCGGAATATTTATTTAATATATAAATTTTCTTTTTGAGTAGTCTCTTTTTTTCAATTAATTAAACTTTTAACAATGCATAAGTGAAATCAGGTTTCTTTTAGCCATAGCGTTTAAATCTTTTATTACACATTAAAAAATATAAATGCAAACTATGAAAATATTAATACTTACTGTCATTTTGTGTTGCTACCAATGGAACAAATATCACAAGTAATCCAATTTTACTAAACTTTGTTCTTAATGTGATTAGAAATTTACCTCTTTGTTAAGGCATGAGTGATGAGTGTTTTTTCAACATAGTGTGCAATTCGCAGATAGTTTTTGAAAAACTTATAAAACGAAACAAACTTTCTTAACTTGATTATTAATTATCATATTATAGTTGTTATTATTGATGGTAAAGAAAATATTGTTTCTTGATATTGGAATAAATTTTATTTATATAAGATCTAATCATGATGTATAACAATCTTTGTAAGAACTCTTCATCTCGAAAAAAGTAGAAAAGAAAACTGGAAAAATATATTGTGCCATTAAAACATTATACGATTTAATGCCACATAAGGGCAAAATCAAACATTAAATAATATATGTGATCAACAGTTAACTAAATTTAAAATTGAAATACTGAATAATTTCCTTTATTTTCATATAATTTATAATATAATTTTATTGAATTTTCAGTTAAATGATAAACCAAGCTCAATAAAATAATAATAATAATGATAAATCAAGTTCAATTTTTCAAAACGTTTATTATTCACAATCATTTTGAAATGATCACAAAAGTATATGATTTTTTATTCAGGATGTAAACGATTGACATAATTGTTCCAAAGTCTTTTGAATGATTACATAATCTTCAATTTGAACTTTAGATTTTGCCACTTCCATTGTAGCAAACATTATAGACCATTTCATCTTGCCTGAAATAAAATATGTTAAAAATCCTTGGAATTCTTTCCTATAAAAACATGAATCAATTAATTATATATTTCTTTTTACTAAATACGCATACGAATAATAAATACATAAGCATTGCTTCAACAAAATATGATTGCATGTATTTTTTTATAGAATTTACTGTACTACCGTCTCGTTCTAGATTTGAAACAGCAATGCAAGTATACCCTCTTAAAAACATAATTATTATTTATAATTTATAAATTGTCGCAACATGAAAATAAAATTTACTGTAGTGTGTTAAATGGCTTAATTATTAACGTATATCCACCCGCAAATTTATCTTTTAAATACTGTGAAGAACCAATGCATCTGAATTCGCTATTAGCCATAACTGCAATTTTTGTACATAAAGCTTCACAATCATTTAAACAATTTGTTGCCACTAAAACCGTACTTCCCATACTTCGAACAGTATCTATTACATTCCAAAAATTTCGTTTCGTTTTTGGATCCATTCCGGTTGTTGGTTCATCCAAAATAATAAGCGGTGGAAAACCGATTAGTGCCAATGTTATACTTAGCTTACGTTTAGTATCAGCACTGTACTCTGCTACTTGTTTGTCAATATGCTCCAAAAAGTTTAAATGAAATGCCAAATGAGTTGTAATGTCATTTACTTTGCCTCGTGGGGCACCGCGCAACAAACAATATATATTTAATGTTTCTCTACCAGTTAAATCTTCAATTAGAGGATCTATCTGTGGGCAATAACCTATGGCTTGGTAGATCTTGTGATTTTTAGCCGTTTTTAAGCTCATACCATTTAACCACGCATTGCCTCTGGTCACTTTTACATCTCCTATTAACATTTTCAGCAGCGTTGTTTTACCAGCACCTTTTAAGCCTAATATTCCCAAACATTCCGATCTGAAAGCAATAATGCAAATAAAATTAAAAGCAATATTGAAGTAAACGATTTGATGTAAAGATAATAAACTAACTCCCTCAGAGCAACAGATATACTATTGACTGCCGTAAGTTTATACTTTTTTGTTAATTCATCAACAACTAAAGTATAGTTAGAGAAATTTCTATCATCTATTATTTTAGCAACTTTATTCTTTTCCGCAAGAATGTCACTATCCATAAAACAATTTATCTTTTTTGGTTTACCATAATATTTGTTTGCATTTATAGCACCACCGAATAGTAAAAACTCTTTGATTATTAAAATGGTAAATAATATTAATCCAATGATGAACAAATAGAATATATTAGAAAATATACCAGGTTCTGACCATTTTAAAAAATCTAAATCTGGATAATTGAAAATGAAATAAATAATATTAATATAGAGAAGAACAAGGCAAATCTGTGAAAATACCACAACAATACGTCTTATGCTTTATATTACAAAGATACTCGAATGTACAATTAGATTCTATACGCCTACAAGCGTCGTTACATATCTGGAATAATTTTAACAAAATTAATAAACGAATAACAATTCTTCAGATTATTAACGATTTGAATTAACCTGGTCATAACCACCAATTAAATTTATTCTATAAAAGCCCTGTATTAATAAGTAATTTGGGGAGTATGTGCCAATTTCTGTCAAAATATCAGCTACAATGTTTGTATCATTATTTTCCACAGTTAGGATATATGTGGTTAAAAAAAAAGTAACACCAGTTATTATGTTAAACAATACCATACAAGCGAAACCAAACAAGGGTATTTTAAATAACATAGATGCTAAATAGTTCAATGGTAAAATTGCCCATCCAAAGGTAAAGGAAAGTACAAAGCAAAAGCCTGTAAATACAACCTCTAATTGTGTAAAATTGCATTTTAAATTTCTTATTTTTTTAAATACCAACTTCAGTCCGTGAGCTCAAGCCATCGTCTTGCAATATAAGTAGTGTACCAGCAATTACCAAGCATGTTATTGCAAATGTTCCTAAATCCCATAAAAATGCTGTTATCCAGTATGTAAGCACATTTATACCACTGATAAATTGCAATAGTTTTGCATCACTTTCGCGTTCCTAGAAGCATGATTATACATATATTTTAATTTTATTAGAAACACAAAACGAAACATAAAACGAAACATAAAACGAAACTTCACTTTAATATAAAACAATATATAAATAGCGCCAACAAATGACATGGCAAAGCCTACATTTATGGCCAATGTGAACCCAAAACTATTACCGTCTTCTAACATAATTACACGTGTTCGATCCTTATATTGTAGAGGATAATTTGAAATTTGCAGACTACTATCATTAAAATGTACCCTAAAAATATAAACGGTATTTATTTATTATTTTGTAAAAATAAATAATATTAACAATTACCTCAGTAAACATTCAGATATAAAATTAACTGCTAAAGAAATTCCATGGTATGCTTCGTTATTAAAATATACATCATGCTTGGCTTTTCCTATTGAAATTCCAATTAAATATTGTTCTTTAGCTTTAAAATAATTGCTCTTTTGGAGTTTTAGCATGTATTCGTTTAAGTCTTCCGTTGTTGTTTCGTAATTTACATACGAAGGCATTTGATTGATATTATTGATTATAGCTTGATATAATCTACATATATTTTTTAAGAAAATTTAAACATATTTAGGCGTAATGAAAAAACAAATTTACTTACAAGTTTTCATCGTTACTGGGCGAGGTATTAATTTTTATAATTGTTATAGATTTCTTATAACTTTGAGGTGTCATTTGTAGTAGTGGTAGCCTCGTACCACTAAGAAATAAATGCGCATTTATAAATGCAAGTAGAATAAATGCAAAGGGTATTAAACTTTGTAGTCCACACAAAATCCAGTTTCTGAGTGTATAGAAAGTTTTCTTCAAAAACATTGCACTTAAATGGTTGGGCAGCATGAATTTATTAATTTTATCTATAAAATAAATAGATGACAGACTCTAGATAATTATGATAATAAAGAATATAATGACAAATAAAATAGTTACATGAACACTGTTCTATTGTTGTTAATTCTGAAATGCTATCATTGCAGTGGCACACTTCTTGTGGCATAACATTACTCACATTGTTGTATACATCTTCTAGCGTTGTGTACGATAATCCGAATGTGGATATCCCCAAATCACGTTGGTGGTCTTCCAAGGCAAGTAACATCTTCGGGAAATCATTGGTTAATGGTTCGGAAAATTCGTAACTTAACTCATTGCCAATATCACTTTCAATTTTAGAAGAAGGGATGTATTTTTTTAATAATTCGGTCACGGCATTAGTCTTACAATTTTCAGTTTTGATACAATTCTTAGAAGAAAAAGAGTTAGTAAATGTTTCGTTGTATTTGTATAATAAATCAATACCAAATGATAGCCAACCCCAAACATTTTCTTAAGGACAAACGGTGTTCCACAACATTTAATCTTTCCTGCATACATTATTTCAATGCGATCGCCTAGATAATCTGCTTCTTCTATAACATGTGTTGCTAGTAGAATTGATCTACATTGCTTTTCCTGCTGTAAAACATCCCACACGATTTGTCGGGTAGAAGGATCTAATCCTATTGTTGGTTCATCGCATAATACTACTTTCGATTCACCACACAACGCTAAAGCAACAGATAACTTTCGTTTTACACCTTCAGTTAATCTTGACGATGGCGTATTAATCTAAGAATAGAGAGTAAACGCTAATTCGAGTCAAGATTACTAAGAAAAGTATAATTACATTTTTTTTCAATTTCAATAAGTAAATATATCTGCTCACATCTTCTCTTATCTGTGAATTATTTAATCCTTTTAATTTGCAAAAAAAAATGATATGCTCTAGGACTGTCAATTCATCAAACAAAATGTTATGTTGCGGGCATAAACCGAGTGACCCTCTTGTTTTATTGAATTCCGCTCTCAAATCTTTACCATTGATTATTGCAGTTCCAGACGTTGGCCGAAGCATACCTTAAATTATAATTCGCATATTAATAAACTTTTTTTATTACTGAAAAACGTATAATCACCTGCCAACATAGATATTGTTGTCGTTTTGCCAGCTCCTTTATATCCTAATAAAATTGTAATTTGATCTTCGTAAACATTCATTGTCAATCCATCTACTGCAACGACATTATAATCATATATTTTTCGTAAATTCTTAATTTCGATACCGACAATTTGATCTCCAGATTTTAATTGAACATATTTTTTATCGTCAATATGGATAGCACTTGTCGTAAATTTTTTTTTTTTTAAAAAGTTCGGGTGCTGTTTACGGTTATCTGCATCATTTGACATCAGTTTTTCAACAAATAATGCAATAACCAAGTATAACAGAGTATCAAAAAATATCATTATCCATGCATATCCAATAGCAAAGTCATCTCTTGATGTAACTGGTTTAAATATATTATGCCATTGTAAACCTTCTGTTGTTCCTTCATGAATTATTAGCATTTTGAAATGGAGACCCATCGCAGAGTTTTGAAACAAGCAAATAAGCAATTTATAAAGAAATCCCATTTCATAAAAACTTCCTTGAGTGACCATGAATGGAAAATAAGACATAAGCCATACTGCCCCTGTCATGAACATTGCACTATTGGCTGGAATTTTAATTATTTTCAAATAAAAACAACTATAAAAATATGACACGAAATTACTTTTAGAGAAAAATACACTCATCATAAAGCAATAAGTGGTGATCGCCATTGAATAAATAGTAAAAAATGCACACAATACCGTTGTGGAAGAATGTGTAAGTACCGACACTTCAGAACTTGGGAACCAAGATATTTTTAATAATAATAAAATTACAAGACAGTTTACAATAGTCAACAGAACCATGGATCTGATAAACCATGCCAACCAATGTATCCAATAGTCGATTCCCATTATTCTCATTATATTAGTTAGTTGTTTCTCTTTTTCCAGTGTAATTAACTAATAAAAAAGAAAATCTTATTGTTTTATCTATTTTAGTAATTTCTTAATTTAATGTTTACCTTAACAGTATTCATGCTTATGAAGATGTAACTGAAGAGAATTGCAAAAGATAAAGCCATCTCCAATTTACTTAAAAAAGCATCTTGTGTATGGGCTGCTACCGGAAACCGTCGCAGCTGCCAGTCAATTGTTAAACCTTTATATGACTTTTCATGCATAGTTTTAATAAGATTATTTATTCCTTTTGAAAAATAACGTTGAGATGTAAGATAACCTTCCATGTAATATCCTAAAAGTTATACCGTATATTAAAAATAACACAAAATATATATTCGCTGAGAATAATATCAAAAATTATACCTGGAGGATAACCTCCTGTTGAATCATTTAGTTCACGTACAGCTCCAGTTGTAGGATAAAGAGGGTAAAGTAAATTTGTCATCCAATTATAAAGTAAAGGTTGTGATGGAAATTTATATGATTCGCTTGGAAAGCGAAGTACTAATTTATAGGGTTTTCTTGTATAGTTTGTTTTAGGCTATTAAAATTAATTAAAAAATCCAAATTAAAAGAAATAGAATTATAAAAAAAAAGTTTGTTATAACAAATATTAATTTGTATAATTTTATTTTTAAAACAAAATTTAGCGCCTTATAAATAGGTTTTTTTAAAATCTTTTTTCGTTTAATTCTTAATTATTCGGCAGTGTTGAAGAAATTATTTGTGTTAATAAGACAAAATAAGGTGTACCATCCTTATGTATAAGACATTTCAAGGATTAAGCGACCAAAATACAATAATTATATTTTAAATAATTTTTTTTTATAGTTGATTTGGGTTTCTTTGCAATTTGAAAATGATAAAAAATTACTTACTATCATATAATTGATAGCCACACCAAAAAAACAATCATTTTCTGCATAGTAATCGTCCATTTCTTCATAAGATGATGCAGCTTTGCTTGTTGTTTTAAAATCTTCATCGTGACTCACCATTTTAAATTTTGGACCAATATCATCTGGTGTATATAATACTACTTTACTTCTGTCTTGCCTAAATAAAAAATTGGAAAAAAAACAGACAAAAATCTTTGACAATGAAAATTTTCGCAATATAATTTAAAAAAAATATTACCTTATTTGCCAAAAGATTTTATCATCGCTTGAATTTCTAAAAGAAATTAATTTTATAAACAAAATGAGTTTTATAAAAAAAACACAATTATATAAATACTAACTGTACAATAGTGGGGTGGTCAGGTGCATCGAATACTTCATAACTTGTATCTTCAGTAATGATTACGGGATCAGTCAAAGATCGAAGATATACTAATATTCCAACAAACACGATTGGTAATATTATTTCTATAAATGTTTGCATTTTATGCCTTGTTTGCACCAACCAATTCTTCCACATTATTAATAATATGAATTTATTCATTATAAAAAATAAAAGTTTTTTCAGCAACGTATAAAAAAGGAGCAAAATGAATACAAATTTTGTTTTATGCTTTGCCTTTTGAATCACAGTAATAATTGAAGGCTACTTCGATACTAAAAAAAGTTTTATTGTAAATCACATATTTCTTTACAAACTGTGTTCTGTCTGTTTAAAATTGTAATTCGGGTCAGACAAACTGTAATGAATAGAAATAAAATTAATATTATTTTTAATAAATAGCTAAATGGAACTGATGTCATGCTACATTTTTTAAATTTCTTTTATTAAATGTAAAACTGTATTGCCCCTATATAAATAAAAAAGACAAGAGGTGTTCGTTAGACATACGGTAGGAACGTAGTCCCTTTGGTTTTTATGATGTATTAAATAAAAAAAACAATAAAATGAATTAACAGCGTTTAAGAGTATTTAAATGAATTATAATTAAATTGTTTTTAAAAAAGTTATAAAAATAATAAATATTTTATTATAAATTATTATAAAAATATAATCTATATAAATATCTATAAAATATAATTACAAACTTAATCAGTAAGTTCAATCTTTGTAATGATTGGCCTGTGATAACTGAAGTAGGACACAAAAGTTTGCGATTGAAACTGTTCTAAGTATCTCAAAAAATTGCATCAAGTGTTGTATTGTATCTAGTCGTCGTTTGTGCCGATTATTTTTTCTCAAATCAAAATCATCCAAATGAAACTGACTTAATGGTTCTGATTTTTTATCAGTAATTAATGTTTAAGTCGCCAGCCAAAATAAATGGCATTCCATGTAAATTTTTGTTGTATCTGCTAAGCGTTTCAAATACATCTTTAGTATACTCTAACAATGCTCTATGGATGAATTCTTGAATATCTATTATTTTTTGATCCCGTGAGACATAGATGACTGCCATGCTGAGAGTAACATTCTTTTCGAGTACTTACTCTACTGCATATATGCTTGCAATACTTCCGAATTCATCGCCTGAAATTCACACTATGTCGCCCGTTTTCTTTTTTTTTTTTTTATTTCTAAAATAAAAATAGTAAATGTATTGAATAAAAATATAATAATTAACAAAAATGTATGAATGTGACAAAGATTATACACTAGAAAGATGAATAAATTACTTACGAATCTGCATAATTTTTCGCTAACAAGGTATTTAATTAAATATGTTGATTCCTCAATTTCAATTTTTGTCAATATTCTTTCATATATTCGGCACGAATTTTATCCGAATGAAAGAAAACTTATATTAAAAAAAAAATGTTATCGAAAACGCCAAATAATGATAACTTAATAGTAATAAACATCTTTATGGTACGAAAACTAGATGGATAAAGTTCACTTCTTTCAATAGAATTAGAAAAATAAAATTAATAATATTTTTAATAGCAATAATATTTTGCTATGTATACATTAAACAAATAATAGCATTTTTTTTTTATTATAATTACACACTTTGTCATACAAATTTATGCGAGATTCTCATACGTTATTAGAGACATGAATTCAATATTTAACAAGATCCTAATTTTTTTGTTTAAACAAAAACTAAAACAATTTTACGTTTAGTTACATAATTTCAACATTGCAAAAGAAAAAATCAAAAATATGTGATTACTATCATAAAGTATATTAAGTAACGATTGATTAAAACTTTAAATAATAAATCTGTTTGTATTGTTTGTTTAAAGTGGCAATTGAGTGGTTTTAGCTTATAAGAAAAAAATCATATACATTACATTGATAAGGTACTCTACCCTTATGTTTAATTTTTGTATATAGCTTGTGTTGTGATATCAAATAAATCACAACGCGTGTATGTTGTTTTATATTCATTTTAAATATTTTACTTAAATATCAGCATAATTGTAATTGTTTGTGTCTAGAGACATTTGATTGTTTTCATTTATAAACTACAAAGCATAAGAAATGGCCACCAAGCATATTTTATAATTGTGTGTTGCAATGCATGGGTTGTGGCCACTCAGCATTTTAATTAATAGTTAATTGTAATGAAATATATTGCATTCAGTAAAATAGAGATAATAAAGATAATTAAGTTTTCACGGTCAAACCAGGAGGTTGTTAATAAATAATTTACTCTTATTATTAATGTAATAAATAAAGTTTTTTGTAAATGAATTTAAATATATGTTACATTGTTTATTATTAAAGTTTAATTCGTCGTCACATAATATCCCAATTTAACAATGAAGAAGTGTACGAGTTCAACAGTTAACCAAACTTACGATTGATGAATATTGGCCCTTTTCGAATTCACTAAGCCAATTGTATTACTATACTCCGATATTTGACAGCAACAATTGTCATTTATCAAACAAAGATGATTCGGCGATTGAACTAAGTACTTTGTGGAAACGAGCTACCAGACGTAAGTCAGAAGCTTAAGGCAGTCAGAAACGTCATTATTGTCTTCATCACAAAGAAAACAGTTTAACCTATCGTCGCTGATCCATGTATGGTTTATAAGAGAGTTACGGAAATTAGAGTTTTAATAATGAATATATGAACCACTTTTTTCTCCTTATCTTCTTCATCTTCTTCTACTTCTAATAGAAAGTTTATTGACGATCGACATTCGATGGAGTGTTTTGTTTAAATAATTATTCTTTTGCAACAAATAATATCATATTGAATTTTTATAATATTTTCTTTCTGATAATTTATTTTTATTTGATTTATCTATGAAACATCTGTTTCATTCTCTTGTTGATTTTTATATACAATAAAAAACTAATTTCGATTTCAGATGGTGTTACGTAGTAATAAAATAAATACAGTTGTTGGACCAAAAGGATTTTTAATAAATCGTTACATGAATTATTTATATACATTTTTAAAAAAGCGAATCTCACATAAAATGCGAAGTGGTAATGTTTTTTAAAGGAGTAATTTGATTTAAAAATATTTAAAATTTAAAATATTACTGCTTATCTCCACAACTGAGTGCAAAAAATGCAAAGAATATAAATAAAATTGTGCAATCAATGAGTGAAATGTATATATATATAAAATATTTTAATAGCTTTCGAAAATTAAAATTACTTTGGAAAGACTGCTTATGAGGTGGAAGTAGTATTCTTTTAAGCTAATGTTGAATAGCGTATAATATATCTAAAAGTATCAAGAACATTTTCAAATTATTTATCTGGTATAAAACATATAATTATTATTATAATACTATATGCTATTGTATGAAAACAGTAACACCATTACATTCTATATCAATTAATCATTCTCATGAATAATGCCTTCTGTACTAAATCATACATTTGTTTAAATGTATATTAACAAAAATTTATATTTTAAATATCAATTTCAAATAACAATATAATAATAATAATAATGTAAATGGATATATTTTAGTTTGTTTTATTGGAAAACATATGTTGTACGTATAAAGCGACTATTTAAATTTAACATACAAATGTACACGAGTTCTAGGGTAAACATATAAATAATAATGCTAAAATTCAATTAAATACAGTGTCGTTGTCGTGTTGTAATATCTTAATTAGATTTATTGTGCAATAATTGTAATTTGACTTTTATTGCTACACAAACACAGCAAAATTAAAAATGTTTTTGCTTTTGAATTTTTAAATTATATTTTGGTCAGGATACATGGGCAAAGTATCCCTGCATAAAATTAGAAGAAATAATATTCGAGGGCTAAGAAAGGCATTTTTTTAAAACAATATTTTTTCAAAAGAATAAAAAGTCTACAAATGCAAAACACAAATGAACATAAACAGTTGGATTATCTTTTAACAAATCATATGATCTTGTAATAAGGTTTTTGATATGCCTTTGCGGATACGTGTCGGTACGAAACCAAAATCAGACTTCTTATTTTATAACCAAAAAACTGGAAAACACTTCATTTGTTGTTGAGTCACGTATCGGTGCCGAACGTCTTAAAAATAATTTAAATCCAGATATTTTGTCTTTATAATTTTTTAAAAACATATTTCTGTTCAATGACGCTTATAAAATCCTTCTTTAACACGGTTTAACACAGAATAAAGGTAATGTTAGTATGCATAAGAGTAATAATTGTATTGCTAATGTTTATTTAAAAGATTGTTTAAAGAATTTTTACTCATTGCTCGAATTATATAATTAGAAGATGCAAAGTGTAATGAACAAAATAATGCTCAAAGATAAGAAGAATATATATATTTGAGAAAAAGAAAACAAATAGACTGTTTTTAGAGGCAATTATTAAAATGAAAAGTGTTTTTCATACTAGCTCATAGGAAAAAATATTTAATATAAAGTTTAAAAGACTTTTTCATATTAAAGTAAAAAGTTTAAATGGGAAACGAAAATAGCATATTCTGAATAATAATAATAATAATAATAATAATCATAATAATCAAAATAATAAACGTCAGCTTATCGATATTGAAAATTAAAAGCTTTTCTAACAAAAGTAATCAAAACTAATATTCACTTTTAAAAGTTTCTTTTCGTTGCTTTTTCTATTAGAATTATTATTATTATTTTTTTTTTGATACTTAATTATAATATGCTTTGAAATGCTAAACTTATCTTAAAATAATTTTTAATTATAATTACAATTGATGAAATAAATTGTATCAATTAGCGTTTTCGTTCAATTATTTTAAATAACAAATATTTACTTTGTAGTCGATATTAAACGACAATAAAACATTAATGATTATTTCTAAAATAATTATTTCTTTCTTTTCTTGTTACATGTAGAATACAATAGGTATTTTGTGTTTAAATCTAGACATTATTTATTAAATTTATTAATTTAACAGTAATTTTGCAATAATTCCTAATCAATAGCAATCAATATTGCATAATTTTTTGATATGCTAAAATGAGATTAACACATTTCTACCTGTTGAGTAAGTATGAAAATTGGATTTCTTAATTCTGTAAAGAAATATCATAAAAATACGTAAAAATAAATTATTTGAAACAAGTTTCTCACAAAAAGTCACGTATTATTGATTTCGATAATATCAACAATCTTATACACCAAGTTCAAGAATTATATAATCTTTTTGCACGAGTATTAAGAAAATATATGACAATTAATTTTTAGTATAAGTATTACAAACACTTATTTACATCATTTCATGGTATCGTTTATGGTAATACCTATATTATTATTGTTTAGCTAATAAATTATGATAAACTGAGAACTGAGTAGACTCTTTGCAATACTTTTCGGGAAGAATATTTTTCATCTTTTTTAGTTTAGTTTCTGACAAAAGTTGTGATGCATTGCAAATAAGCTTTGCAACACAACTACAACTTATTATCACAAATTATAGATATATTTCCATTGAATCTATCAAAGCTTTTTAAAGTTTATCAATAAAGTTTTAAAAATGTTTTGAGATTTTATAAATAATAGCATGACCTACATTAAAAGAGCCACAATTAGTTTGAAAGTGGTTTTATCTTTAAGAAATTATTTTGTTTCTTCAATTACGATTCTGTGTAGAATTGTATGAAATTCTCCATTAACTAGAAATCCCTTACTACTGTCGACACATAGATACAACATGTTGGCCTAATGTTGATTAATTTTTATTTCTCGCTTAGCGTTATTTGGAATTTAATTTCGTCGTTTTCATTGCTAAGCATAAATAATATTTAATTAGATTTTATATTTTTATTTATTAATAAAATTAAATTTATAATAAAGAAGGATTCAAAAGAATTATTTGTAAATTTAATGTTTATCAATTATGCAATAGAACGTATCGACATTGCAGTTAATAAATGCTAATGATTCCTTTTAGATGGTTATTTTTTGTTGGAATTTTTTTTAAAATCATAATTTACATGGATGGTTTTATTGCATTGGATATTGATTTACTTTAATGCATCAAAAGCCATTAGGTAGAATTTTATGGAATAGCTGTAACCATTTAATAGAATTTTTTTTTTTAATACATGTAATAGGGAGTTTAAGAGCTTTTTAGTTTATTATTACAAAACAGAGGATAATATACTTGTATCATACTTCTATAGAATGCTATAGTCAAATCTTTATTCATTTTTAGATAAAACTAAGATAATTTATTTGTGGAATTCAGAAATTTATTAATTGGTTAATGAAATGAATAAAAATTTATTAAAATAAAAAGTATTGAAACTTTTAAAGAATTTTCGAGCTAGAAGCGATCCTAATAGCAACTAGACGAAAATTCTATTATTTAATTGTATTGTCTAAGATTGCGTTTAATTTTTTTCTTTTAAAGAAACATAAGATAAATGCTTGTTTAGCTAACCCAACGACTGTTTACTACATCAATTCCATATCCAGTATTATGAAGATAATTACAAAGAAATGTTTTCTCTTTTAATAAAAATTTAAAATACAAGTACAGTTCAACAATAAAATTTATATTTTAACATTATTAAGTCGATATCAAAGTGATTCTTAGAAGTATCATAATAATCCAATGAGGATTAAAATAAATTACAAAATTATGGCATTTTCTCAGGTAATTGCTTATTGTTTTCTATATACAATCTGCCTTGGACTTCTTTTACTGAAATCAATGTAACATTATATTTTTACAGCTGGATTAAAATCGTTAAAATTTAGGCATTATCACTGTTAAGTAACTAATCTTTTTCGTTAAATCAGTACAAATTTTCTTTTAAGACGCGGCTATTGTATTCTATTGTATTTTTATTTTATTCAATATTTAAAGAATAAATTCTGTCTAGAGATGAAACATTTTTTTTTAAATTTAAATGCTAACGTTTCACTTGTGCTTCCAATCTGGATTCTCTTCTTTGATTGTGTTTTACAGTTTTTAAAGTAACTTATTGAAATGAAGAATAGAACATTTTTAGACAAATAAATAAAATCTTGGCCTTAGATTAAATTGCAGCCAACAAAATCGATCATCAGATATAGTTAACTTTGTAGCATCTGGAACATTTAACAGTTTTAATATTAAATAAAATCTAACCACAGATGCAGACGGAAATTGTATTTTTGATATTTTATGATCCTTTGAAAACAGCATTTTATTAGTGTTTTTCTTTTTTAAAACAATTTATTGTAATAGTTTTTTGAAAGATTGTCAAATTTAAACTTTTGCTGGCAATAACATTTGATAAGACAAAATATGGACTAAAATTGCAACATAAATGCTATAATTTACATAATAAACGAATAAACAAATAGGAACATTGTTGGCAAACTATTATGTAATTTTTTTTTTTTGCATTAAGATTTTTTCTCAGTTATGCAATATATGTATTTTAATTATTTGTGTTTCCGTACAATTTCCCGTTTAATCAAAGTATATAAAAATATTATTAAATAAATTTTAAAGTAAATATTCTATGTGTTATGGCAAACAATTCAGTTAAAACCGCAAAGCAGAGAGAAAAGATTTTCATTTAACTTTTAGAACAAATATATACCCGTGCTTTAAAGAAATAACAAAGATGAGGCAAGAGTATGTCCATTTTTACCTACCATGGCCACACGTAACATTTTTTTAAAGGAGGTAAGCAGGTATGTTAAAAGCCGACTAGCAAACTGTTTTATGAATATTCGTTACTTTGATTTACGCATTACTTTGTAAAGACTCTAAAGGACTTTGATTTATGTATTATGCGCGTGCCGCGAGTGCTTGTGTACCTGACATTAAAGATATATGTGTGCAACTTTTAAGATTTTTGCATTTTATAATTTTTGTTATTAACAGAAAGATAGATTTAATAGCATTTTCAATCACAATCACAGTCGGTAATGAATTTCTACAAATTCGTAAGTAACAAGTATTCTCGTTCGTTTTTTTGCTTTCTGCTAACGCTGGAGATTTTTATATCATTAAGAACGATTTTTATTTAAAAAATATTTTATTATTCTTGCAATACATTTTCAGTTTACCATTGTTAAAGGGTAGCACTTTGCACGAGAACGAAACCATCCTAAACACTTTTACACCATCCTAAATAAAAAATAAATTCCACAAAAATTACAATATTTCTAATCAGCACAATTAACAAAATGTTTACATTTTATCAATAAATCTTGCTATAATAAATGTAAAAAACTTGAGAAAATCGTTGTATCGTGCATGAACTTGACTAGCATATCTTAACATTTCACCTTTAGATTATTATTTTGTGGAAAATTGCGCATGAGTACCACAGAAAATATGGTCACACCCTATTAAAATATTTAAACAAAAATTACAAAATTCATAGTAATCGTTATATATTTACATTCATTTGTAGTAGTATTATATATATAATTTGTATTCAATCAATAGTAGAATTAATGAGAATTAAAACTTAGCTGGTGACGGATGATTTAGCTGGTGACCGGTCAAGATAATTTTAGTTAATAATATATATTTTATTGCAAGTAATAGAGGAATCGTATTATTTGAGACTTTTCACTGCACACTTAACTGTGCTACTGTGGAAGAATGACATTATGATTCACCATTAATGCGTCAAAAGCAGACAATATTTTTAGAATTATTTTTTTAATAAAGGTAATTTTAGGCAAATAATCATCTGTTTAAATCATATTCTGTCTTTAAATGGATTAATAATATTTAATTTATGAAGCAACAATGAAAAGAGACGCTGGTATTGGTAATCAACAGATTTGAGAACGCTTCCTTTCAATTGTCTAAAACAAAAAGGTTGAATCTAAAATTGTTTTAAATTTGTAAAAACTTATTAAGAACCTTCAAGATATTCAGAACTTTAATTATTCAACATTTTTAATTAAGAATAAAAGCATAAATATACATATATATCTTGTAATAAATTATATTGGTGAAAGAATTTTTATTTTTAATAAAACATTTATTATAAATGTCATGCAATAAATTGAGAAGTTGGAAAATTATTACAGCTTATATGATAATAGTATCAAATCCATATTGAGAAGAGCATAAACATGAATAGAGGATGGAGAGGAATTCATTGAAGAATTCTGGTAGGACAATACATAATACACATTTGTGAACAATTTAAATATTATGAATAAAATTCAAAAATTGTTTTCTGTAGAATTAAAGACAAATTTCAAGAAATTGTAGAAGAAAATATATTCGTTGTATTAAAATTAAGCAGAAAATATGAAGACAAAGACAAATGTGAGGACCACGAATGTTAATATAAATAATTTTAAAGATTTCATTGATTTATAATACAAATAAATCAGCTTATATTTGAATTTAGATAATATTATATTATACGATCTCACTTATTTCTAATCATTTTTTTAACAAAACAATTTAAAATACTGAACGTAACTGTTGCCATTCAGAAAACGTTTTATGTCTACTTGGATTGTGGAGAAAAAAATTCCTTGGTAACATAAACAATGATTTTAAATATCATTTTATGCACATAGTTTTGTTGCAAAAACATTAGTAGTTTCATTGAAATATCAATTTTTTTACATCAAATACATTTTGTTGCATAAAATATTAAAGAATAACAATCAATATTGTTTTTAAAAAGTTTTAGTATTTGTTTGGCTATATATAATTTATTTTATGATAGATTTATGCTTTTTAAATCAGTATTGATTTGCTTTAAGTATAAATAAGAAAAAAGAATAATAATAATAATAATCAAACTTGCCAAGAGACAGCGACATCGGTTTAAATGAGGATTAAGTTTAAATGTATTTTTAATTCCATTGTTACATGTTTTGTTTAAAAATTATGGAAAACACTTAAAAATAATTAAACAGTGTTGGATTAGTATGTTTTTCGAAGCTTAAAATACAAAAATAAATTCATATTCTTTAAATTTTATTTAAAAGTTGCTATCTTTGAGCCCCTGTCACAAGTTTTGCTGTGCTTTTTCGAGAAATTAAATCAGAACTGGAATTTCTGTTGATTATTCTTCTCATATTTCCAATTTTATTAAAATCCTTTTTTGAGATCAACAACACTCACATAATAAAGAAATATTTTATTAGAATTACATAATACAGTTTATTTATGAGTTAATTTTTAAAATTATAATTTTCTTCGTTTATTTACTTTAGTTCACGGAGTTTTATTTTGAAATGATCTCATTATTTACATTGTAACTAAGAATAAAATTTAAAGGGGGCTTATTTTATTAATAATATTTAATTAAATTTTTCGGGTATATATGCTGCTGTTTAAGTTCGCCCCCAAAATACTTGGACAATTTAAAAAGAAAAACTCTCCAATCTGTGTGCTGTTAAGAAAATAATTTTAATTTCACAAATAACTCATAGTGAATTTTATTCTTGATAAATTTCTAAAGATTTATTTCTCGAGACGATAATCCGCGTAGCATCTGTTTTAATTAATTCTTAAATTATATAATTTATGTTTTGTATGATAAATTTAATTAAATTATCAAACATAAAGCTACCAAATCCAGAACTTTTTAAGTCTGGTCAAACTAGATAAATATTTTTATAATATAAGACACAAATGATATCAATAACCATCGATAATTGAATGATATTCTGTGTCACTAACATACAGATATCATATAAAAATAATTGATTTCCATTTCAAGATAGAACATGAAACTAATATAACAATAGAGAAAAGTAATATTCTTTAGATAGTCTTAAACATTGACGACACAAAATGGAGCATTGATAAATTGATTCGTTTTATTTAAATATAAATGTCGTGATGTTTATCATTTGGGTGAAAATTATTTATCTGTAAGCACGTATCGTAAAACATTTATCTTTTTCGCTGCAATAAATATTTGGTGCCAAATTAAAACTGTTCGTTTTTACATAATTTTTCAACAATAAAGTAACGTTAAAATTGAAACAAGTTATGCTGAAATTAAACTCTGTGAACATATTTTATGTAAAAACAATTTTATTTTGATGGTTATTTAATTTCAATAGCATTGTTTCTCATTTCAAATAAAATGTCGATGGTTTGACATAATTGTTTAACAGAAAATAAATACAAGTTAACGATATGTTTCACATTAAGTTAAAAAAACGCTTTAAAAACTTACGTGCTTCTGCTAGTGATTCTATTAATAATATAATTAGATATTTTAAAGCAGAATCAAAATGAATATATGGACATATTGTTAAATTTATTATAAATTTGCAATAGAGATTTATTTAATTTTATCACAGCCATTTATATTATATTAATGCTATTTCTGATGTCCAAAAATATATGTAAAATTTTTAAGCAAACACAAACATGAATAATGATTTCTAATATCGATAATTATAATATGATAAGCATAATGTGTTAATTTCTTACATTTTACAAACGTCCGGATGTGCACTCCAGCATGATTTATTGATTTAAATTAATATTTTCGCCACTAATGCAAAAATTAAAAAGTTATTTTTTTCTATTAAACTATTTAAATATCTCTTTTATTTTTAGTAACTATTTATAAAATTATAAAACGAGAACTTTAATGGCTTTTTTAATTCTTTGCATAATTGTTGGTAACTTTAGTTTTTAATTAAAACCAAAGTTTTTTATTTATATTCTATAGAATACTTACTGTAATGTTCTGTTTGTTCAGAAAATTATATTCAAAACTAAATTATTGTTAAATTACTTTTTGTTAATAAAGTGTTAATAACAATTTATACATTCGTTATTGCAGTGAAGCAACGACATATGAATGGTGTTGCTGAAAAATAATAGAAAACTGTTATACTCCACTTGTGTAATTGGAAACAATATATAATTTCTGTGAAATTGTTTTGTTTAAATATTCACACGCCCTTACCAAAGGTTGGATAAATTTGCCATGCCATAGCAATGCACAAAGAAAAAAATTAAAAGTTTATTTTATATTATTATATATTTTTCGCATAAATGGAACTGAATTATGCAATTTTACTCATTGAAACATTAATTTTAGTTTACAAAATATGATTCAACTTTCTGGTTTTAAGAGTATATTTTACGTTTAAGTTATAAAGAAAAATTTTAATAATAACGATTTGTTTGAATAAAGTTCTTTGATAAGAAAAGCTTTTCTAAATGTTTCAAATAATTTTATTAAATTCATTCAACATGGAAATATCTGCCGCTTAAAAATTAACAGATAGATATCGATTAATAAATTTGATTTAAGCAAATATATAGTCTAATTCTGTTACTTGGTATGGTATAGCATTATAAATATGGAAATATCATAAGCATAATTATAAAGAATATTACCAAAAAATGATAGCAAGTTCATAAATTCATTTTATTAGGGTTTAAATTAAATTTCATGTTGGTCCTTCTTTCGAGTTTTATTGGCAGTCAGTTCTTTATCTAGAATATGCAATTTTTAATCATAATAAAATGAGTTCATAACATTTAATATGTAGTTTTATGCATGATGAATTTTATAACATATTTTAACATAGAACACTTATTAAAAGAAAATAATTTTCAAAACATACAGCATATCTTATTCTGCACCATTTACTCGAGTTTTTTGTAGAAATTACATTTTTTAGTTAATTTATATTTTCCTTCCTGTATGCATAAAGTTTATTATTCTTTATCCCAAAAACTTGGTACTTCTTAATCGATTGTAATTAAATTTCAAATAAATTATATTTATTTTTATAGAAAATATTCCTCATTTATATTCTTCAGTCATTGAATATTCTTTTAAGTACTTTCTGCGACATATTCGAGATCTGTTTATGCATAAATTCGTCAAATAAAAACAAATCTGACTAACCTTTTGCATGATTCTGTGCAATGTGCATTTATTTTTGTAATTAAATATTTTATTAAGTTTATATTAAATAATTTATTTTTATTTAACAGTTTATTACAAAATTACCGGCAAGCTAAAGCACTTAAGTATATAGATTTTTTTATAAGCTTAAAATTATGCAAAACATGCAATGAATAGTTAGTTGAAAGTAATAATTAAATGTTTACTGACAATTTAGAAATAAGTGAAACTATTAAGGCATATAAGTGCTTAAATATATGTATTTTGAATAATAAATAGTGAACAGAATCTAAATTATAATATTTATTTACATCAAGGAATGCAATGCCTGATAATTATTAGTGTTTCTCATCCTGTAGCTAGTAATGAAAGCCAACAATAAACCACTTGGCATCATCGTTTAACTTTCACACGATGTCAATGAAATACATGTCTAATCAGAATGCATGGTAGAAGATGTAACGAAGTACCTTTTTTAATCTATATAGCTGACTCATCATACAACAATACAATAGATAAATTGTAAATCTTTTTCTTATGTTATTGTCTTGATGTATCGACAAACGATACATAATTTAAATAATTGCAATTTTACCGCATGTCAGACGAAGAATAATTGTTCTTAGATATCAGTGGTCTTTTGAAGTAAGTAAAAACTATAGATGCATCTATATTAAAATAGACTACGGAAGGAAATAATTAAAATCATTAGGACATCCGAATTAACAAACTGTTATTGTGCTGTACTTTAAATAATTAGTGATATTAGTGAAACCGTAAGACAGGTTCATTCAAAGATAAAGATTGTTCTCCAAAATCAGTCAGTTTTAATATAAATCATCTTATTGTCTTTATACATCTATATATCTATATAAATAAATAAAACTAATAGTGGATGTTTTTTAATCGCAAATGTTTTAAGATAATCAATTGTAAATGGATACAAAGAATTATCAAAAAAATTAAACAAACTTATATTTTTATTAAAAGCGTTTCATTTATTAATTAAAAATACAAATAAATATTACAGTTAATAATAATTGACAGAGAAAAAAATTTAATTGGTATTTTGTAATTAGATAATTTATTTTATTAAAACAAATGTAATTATTTAGTGATATTAAAAGTTCACCATAAATCATAGCTAATAAGATTTTACGTTTTTATATAACATATAATATTCTAAGACATAACAAAGTTCTTCATAGTTTGTCTGGATTTTATCAGCACACGATTATTATCCAAAAAAATATGAAACATTAGCAAAAAATTAATATTTAGTTTGCAAAATGAAATAAATTATTCTTATTAGAAACAATGTTCCTAAATTATTATTAAATCCCAAGCTAGTAAACGTACAGTAGCTTATATTATGGGAAATAGCTTATATGTAAATGTAGTGAGTTGAACCCGCGATCACTGTTTTATCCTCGCCCCAATTGAATTTTATGCAAGTAAATCATATGTGAATAAACGCAGCATACTTTCGCTTGTATATTCAATATCATATTTTACGTGTTCATTCCTATCAAAGAGATAAATCATAATTTCTTAAACTGAAATAATTAATAAATTTATGAGGAATGTAGTTAAATTTTGTGACTGAAATAGATTTTTCACTCAATGATAAGAACAGACACAGATACGTATGTACATTAACTTCGCATTTATGGTACGGTAACTAGGTACTGATTTTACGTTTGTCAAGAGTTGTTTCTGAAAAATTGTTATTTTATAATAAAAAAAATAACAATTTTTTATTGTGATTCGTTCTTGCGGCTCATGCAAAAACTTTTATGTTTAATACAAAAACTCATAAAACGAAGTAAATGTTCAATTTGGTTAAAAGACATAAAAGTGTCTACTGGTTCAAAGAACATGACATAATTTCACTACACAAAGCTGGCACAGAGTATTATATGGTAAATATCGAAATCTCACTAGAGTTTTGTATGAGAAGCGACATAGAAAACAGAATCTTTGTGCGGCTTTTTTATTATTATAAAAATGACATAAAAACAATACCGCAATAAAATCTAGAATGTAATGATTCCAAAACAACGCTTTAGCAAAGGATTGGGGATGAAATATGTGTTTGAAAATAGACTCGCCGAATAAGAGCAATTGCACTCTTATATGTAGTTGTTGCTACTTTATGAGATTTTAGTTAGAAATGAAGTTTTTACCAACCGATATCCTTTACTAAGGGTGACACTGGATGTTGTACTTTATATGTAAATAATTGAGTTTGCTTTACTGTTAGCAGTTGTAGAATCTTAAAAAATCTATAAACGAATGAGTTGAATGATTCAAATAGTTTAATTAAATATTTCTTTGATCCGTGCATGGTTCTACAATTCTTCTTTTATAAATAAATAATTACACGATACATATAAATATACAAAAATCATAAAATCGGAATTATAAATACAAATGCATGACCGGCAATGCACAGAAAGCAGAAAGAATTCATAAATCTTTCTTTATCGTATAATTGTTTAACGATTGCTGAAATGAAAATAACTGATTGTGTCACGATAGCACAATGTAATTAAGGATTGGACTTTATATTTTCAGGTGCTGATGTTATGGTGTTAACGGTAACAAATACACTTGTTGACTATTTCATATTCATTAAGAAATAAGAGTTTTTATTTTTGGTTCTTTAGAATAACAACCATCCTACCTGCAGTGATGTTTAATATCTCTTTTAATATCATATTTAAATCAATAATCATCTTACACTGTATTAAATCAATGCTATAATATTATAGTGATAATGGATTCAGTTAATAGAAAAACAGTTTAATAAATCTCATACTTGATTTGTTTTTATTTGTTTAATTAGGGTGGATGCGAAACTAAGTAATAAAAATAAAGAAAATTCAAATAAGGTTTCGTGATTGTTTTAATATTTATAAATCAATAAAAATAATATTTTCTACGATGAATTCATTTATTTTATTCAATTTGATTAATAAAGTCACGCATTTATTGTCAAATGGAAACTGTTTGCCAACTAAATGATAAAAATATTATATTCAGATTTGTTTTGGAATATCATAATTAAATGATTTGAATATTCAATTTCTGACACAAATATTTGTAAACTGTTTAATAAATCAAATAATTTAATAAAAAAATTTAAATGTATAAAGTAAATAAATTCTGATGATAGAAAATGCTATTGGAAATTATAAAAATTCGCATAATACATCTAAAACTGCAACAAAGCGTTTCAGTCATTACATTATTTGGCATTTTTAAGGCTATTACGGGTTTTATTAAAGAAACATTTAAAAAATAAATAAATTACGATTTCTATGGAAAATGTTTTCGATAAAAGTTCGACATATAGCTCTCATTTAGAATCTTTTGAATGAGAATAATAAATAAAAAGAAAGAAAAATAATATTTTCACTTGCATAATTAATCAAGTAATTTTCTTATTCATTTTTTAATAATAAAAATCCCTTTTATTGCATAAGAACTTATTGAAAAGCAAAATTAATTATCATGTATATGTTTGAAAAGATTCAATTCCATGAATTATAATTGAAATTAAATTGATTTAATATTTATTATTTAAGGTAAAACCATCTTCGACTATATTAAAACTCAAATCAAATAATATTTCAGAAAACAGAACTCTCAATATTTTACAAAATCATTTGATTTTTTATATTAATTTTTATTTAAATTGAGAACTGTCATAATTCAATATTTATTGATCATGCCATAAAAATTTTAATATTTTGCAACTGAACATAGCATACGTAGGTATATATATGAAGATAATACATTAGTCAGTATATGGTGAAATCTACCTGCACTAAAATAATATCAGTTTATATTGATTTTGAATTGAATAAATTATTATATATATATTGGATTTACAATGTTTAAATGGTAAAATAAATATAAAAAATTATATTGTCTGTTTTTTTGAATAATTTTTGCAATATTTGATTATGTAAAATTCTAGCATAAACTCTCGTTTCAATTGTAGATGCAATACATTTGACTGTAATGGGATAAAGTTGCTCTTAGATTCAGATGCTCTTAGATGTTTTAGAAAATAATTAAATGAAAATATTAAAATGAAGGGAAAAGCACTATTGATAATATATAGAAACGAACCATAGAACTATCAAACACGTGCTCTGAAAATATAAAATTTTTACTAATTAAGCATGCAAAATTCGTTTTTTTTTTACTTTTAATAATAAAATATTCTATGAAGCAATTTTGTTATTTTTTCTTCAGTTATGTTTTAAGTACAGATCTGGTCTACATAATTAATTCATATTTTTAATAGCAGAGAAACGTATTTACTTATTCACGTGTCTTGTCGGATTTTAATTGATACAATTAGCAGTCAGCAAGAATAACATCGATTTATATATCGCTTAGTGGTCATAATCATTTTTGATTAATGAATTTTATTTTTTTTGGAATTATTGATCTTAAAAATTTAGTTTTCATTCAGTAGAACATAGTTTTTGGAATAAAAAATTAGCTATAGTTGTTGCGTAAAATGTAACATTGATATTATCTGATAATAATGAATTTTTGATACAATAATGCTGATTAAATAATAATAATTATAATAAAATAAATTGTTAATTTTAATTTATTGCAATTTACCATTCCCATACAATTTGTAATAAACAATTTCTCTCTGCTGTTGTTAAACTAACAAGTTAATATTAATATTTTATTTTTACAATAATTTATTACACTTTCTACTAATAAACCAAATAATTGTCCGCTTGTCCATGTAAATTTACATAAATCAATAAAAAAATATAAAATTTTCATAGAATAATCATAAAATATTATTTATTTACAAAAGGAGGAGAAGGACAATTGATTAATTTTTATTGTGTTCAATTGTTGAAATGCGAATGTTGCGAATGAGTAAACTTAATGCTCATTAAAGTTGGCAGATTTATGATTATGACTGAGAATTAATTTTTTATATTATAGAATTGCGTTCAATTGAAAGTCACTGATATAATTTTAGAAATAAAATAACGCAGCACATATCTATCGATTGAATCAATTAAAAAAATATTTTTTTATTTAAATACATACGATTGGGACAATTTAAAATTTTCGATAATTTAAGAAAAATGTAGATAATGAAAATCATCATCATTAATTTCTGCAATTATATACAATAGTGGTTTTTTATAGATTTGGGATTAGTTATTGTTACAAAACTTTACGCTTTTTCAAAATATGTTACATATCTATAACACCGCTCTCGGGCATCTAGCATCTATTAATTCTATTTAAAATTATTTAAATTTATACATTTCATCGTCTACGACTATTTCTGATGGTTATAGAAAGAAAAGATAAACAATTAATAATCATACTAATAAAAATCAAAGAAGAAATTGACGAAGAGATAGCTTAAAAGCTGTCAGTGAAACATTTCCGGGAAATTCATGGCATATAATTGAATATTATTTTTGTCTGATTCATAACGTTCCAAACGAAATATAGATATCATTCAATTACTTTAAACATATTCAATTTACTTGTCATTTCCATAATTCCCCTCAGAATTATATCGAGTATTTCAGAAATAATGCCGTATATATTAAAATCTAATTCATGCATTATGATTCAATTGAAATAGTTGAAATTTGTCTGATCAATATTACTCAAAAATAAATACAAGATTGTGTAATTAATTTTAGTTTTCAAATTTTTGTACTTCTCTACTTAATCCACTCACATTTGATTTAGTATTAAGCACGAATACAGATAACTTTTTAAGAATAATAAATCAAAATAAAATTTAATTTACAAATCTCGGTAACTCGGAATACTCAAATGTAAATAGTGAGAAGAAGCATCTTTTACGAAAATGCTCTAAAGTTGAATATTTATGTTTGCTGCGTCGTAGAACTAAAGAAAAACATAAAACTGTAGATGGAAATATGAATAAGTAATTCACAACATTATATGTTCAGAAAATAACACTAGGGTTTCGCTCCCCTTTTAAATATTTTTGCTTTTTTTTATTCAACTAATAAAAATACCGCAGCAAAGTTTACAGATTTTGTTTATGTTGGGCGAATGTGTGGTACGAGTGAATAAACTTACTCTGCATGATGATAATAAACGATTGATTATATTATTATGTAAAATTTAAAGTTTAAAAGCATAATTACATGCTGAACGAAAAGCAAATACATTGTTTAGGTAATAGTTAACTGTTATTAAATATAAAATAGTATGAATATTTAAACATTCATACGGTGTATTCATACTATTCTATATAACTCACATGCTGGGGGAGCTTTTTTGGCGAGTAAATATTTTGTTTATTGAAAAGTCACATTGCCTTCTCTATTGCAGTGTATTCTTTATAAAATATTTACTTTATCGAGTTCTATTCCGTTTATATTCTGTTTGATCATTTTCCAAATATTTTCTGTTAAACAAAACGTATTGGCTAGAATAATTATGTAATTATGTCAATAATTAAAAATATAATGTGTTTTGCTTTACAAAATCATTATGTGAAGCTTTTGTAAACTAATTGACATGAATTTATTATTTACAAAATAATTAGAATAAACTTTTTATACAGAAACTTGCATCTTATTTTCATTATTGATTAATCATCTTTTAATTAGTATTATTATGCGATTATTGCTTTTTATACCAAATAATTAAAGAATTTGCAAGAAAAATATTTGTTTGATTCCGTGATCATTTATAGACACTCTGTGCTATATTCGAAAAGTCTACAAAGTTTTTAAGGGGATATGACTGAAATCGACTGCCATAACAGCAATATCAACGGAGAGGTATAATTGCGCATGTTTTTATAATAGAAGGGCAGTAGATCATGCAGTATTACTCGCGTTTAGTTATAGCATCTGAATGAAAACCTAAATACATTTCTCTGTAAAAATATTATAAATGGCAACAGAGTTTTTATTTAATTTAGAAATCATTAATGCCGCGACCGTAAAAAGTTTTAATTCTTCCTTTTAAATATTGAATTCAATTGAAATCGTTCGTAAGAGTGGACATGTCTTGTTTAGTTTGATTTCGTTTGACAACGAAATGATTGCATTATTGTAATTATGTTTAATCAACAAGTAAATCAACAAGCATTTATTGAAACTGTTAATTTTTACCAAAGAAATGTACATTATTATAAATATTTTGCATTTATAAGTTGGAAAACTCAAAATTATATGAGAATAATACTACAGTCGTGCAGTTCCACATGCTAATCGTGGCAAACATTTATTATAAATTTATTTAAACAAGAGTTTTCAATAGAAGTTCCTAATTTTGTATTAATCTGTTTCTGTGTTACAAAAATACGTGATGTATGCATGGAATTCATTTACAGATATCAATTTGAGTAGCTCATTATTATTACTTTGCTCATTAGCATATTTATTGAAATGATAATAATTAAATTATGCTAATTCTACTGCAATAGGTCGATAAACGGAGAATGTCTGTTCATAATGGTTTTGTAGTCAAACCACAGATGCTAATATTAACAATACCACGCAATGGCTTTTATAATTCCATGTAAAATTGTAGTATAAATGGATGTTACAAATTATCTCCATTGTTTGTAATCTGTAGCTAATATCGATAATACATACATGATTATAAACATTTTCTGTTTGTTCTATTTCAGTGCCTGCCACATATAAGTAATGGCAATTTGACAAAACATTTATTTTGCGAAAAATAGAGTTTAATATTAATCTTAAGTGAAAACATCTAAAAAATTAATATTTTCTATTCCATTTATAAATTTATTAGAAAAATTCTTTCATATTTATCATATATCTCATGTATTATATGGTTAAAGTTTCTTTTTAAACAACATCAAAATCTCTAAATGAAAAGAACTTCAGAACTGCAAAACTTTTTCTTATCATCTACCTGATATTATTCAATTTGACTCGTAAAAATCTACTATTAATCAATAAGCTGTAAAACAAGGAGTAACTTAATAACGGTCCTGATGTACATAGTTGTGAACCTTACCACTTTATAAAAAGATGAATAAAGTAAGGTAGATAACTTTTTTGCCGAAAACGTGTTTATTGATTATATTGATTAAAAAGAAAACATTAAAATAAAATATTTATAAAGAAACAGGATAAAAATACAAACATATAACTATCAAATGCTAGGTAGTCTATAATCAACTCTGATATCTAGTTAAGAAGAAATACAGAATATGAATATGATTATGATTATGAATATTTAACATATGTTTTAAATTTGGAATAAGACAGTCAATTCTAAAAGGACAGAAATGAGAAACATTTCTTAATTCAATCAGCACACAAATTTTAATTAAATTAGAATGTTAAATAAAAACAATTGAAATTATCAATGTATGCAATGCAAATCATCATAATCTGCAAAATGCTTTGAAACAATTTAAATCAGAGATGACATCGCAATATGAAATATTATTATATTCGTCATGGAAAATTAGAATACATGAAAGAATTTGCATAAAAATATTTATTTTAAAAATGTGCCTTTTGCAATCGTTGCAAATATGCTACAAACATTTATATTTTCCAGATTTGTGATATTTGTATTTTAAATTTAGTAATATTTTAACCACATAGCCACATAGCCAGTAGAAAGGCAAGAAAACATAAAAACAAATTCTTTCTTTACAAAATTAAATTTGTATAAAACTTATCCCTAATGTGGTTGCCAGCCAACCATACAAAAAGGAAATTTCCATAAGAAAAACTCATTTTTTCGTCATATAAAGTTGATATTCAAATTTTTTTTGTTTATATTAACAGATTAGGAGATTATTTACAATTTTACGTTATGTTTTGGTGTCACTACTACGCCAACAGAATGCCGCTGAAGAGTATGAGATTTTTTATGTCCCTTGAATAAGTATTTCTTTCTTTTACACGGTTTAAACCTATGTAAAACATTAGTATTCGTTTTAATTTATTTATGATCTAACTGTTTTATAGTTAATATATAAAAATTGCTATGTAAATCAGTAAGATTGCGTTAATACGATGGGTTAATACAGTGAAGAAATAAAAATATTTAAACAAGAAAAAAATAGCAGATAAAAAAGTCCACCTCTTAAAAGTATTATGAAAATACAGGAAGACTTTTAAGATGTCGCAAAAGAAGGATCAGTGGTTGTTGTTGATTTCCGCTACGAAAAAAGATACGAAAAGAAAAACTGTTAATAATCGTAATGGATATAAATAAAAAACAATATGTATCACATTTGCGATAAGTATCTAAAATTATTTTCCAAAGCATAAATAAAGCATTCTGATGTGACTGTGTTTCAGTTTACATATTTATGCTTTCGTATAGTGTATAAATACTTCTAAACCACCAATTTAACGTGACCAGAATAGCAAAATTGCAGCTTAAATTTGTATTCAGAATATAAGAATTTAATACAGCCGATTTTCTTTAGGTAATACTTTGTATAAAAGTCAAACTCGGAATTTAATATATTCTTCTATTATATTTCTGCATACTATTTAGATTATTTTTGTTACTATAATTGTTAGCCGAATACCATTTATATGATGATGTTAAACTGATGTACAAGAACAGTGCAACATAGCGGCAGATACTGTTTGAAAAATTGAAAAATAATTGTTTACTTTATGGTATTTCTTATCAATAATTAGTGAAACAAGAATGTATCTTTATCATGTGATAATCATAGACATTAATTTAATTCATTTTATCCCCAATCAAGCATAATTTTTATTTTCTTATCAATATGTTTAAGATATTTTCCAAATAAAATTTATACATATTTATGCATCCTCAGAGAGAATGCCTACACAAATAATTGACAAATTTTAATTGAAATTGCTTATTTGTAGAATCTGCATCATTCTCAAACATGATAATATATTTTAATTAATTTTAAAATAACAATTAATTTAATAATAGATTGATGCAAATATGACATGAATATGCAAATACACAATAAATTCTTGAACAATTTAAAGTTTAATTATGCTTGCATGTAAAGAGGATTTTGATTAGTTTAATTATAATTATTCAAAGAATTTTATTAATTCGTATATGTTTTGCTTAAATAAATGCCAATGCATCTTTGAATATACAGTCTATTTTGCAATTTTTGATAATAATAGCAATATTGAAGAAATAAGAAATACTAAATCCAGCAACATAGTTAACATTTTATTTTAAGTTTTTGCATGCTTTCTGGTATATTTACATATTTCTTTCTTATTTTTTAGTTAATCGTAATAGTAACGACTTATTGAAATAAATAATTATATTTTATGTAGAGCATTTAATATAAACTAAATATAAATTAATATTATTAATAAAAATTGTTTTCTATTTGTGTCTACAGCAATAAATGGGGATCTGGGGATCAAATACAAAATTGACACTTTTATAAATCACAAGTAATGTGAACCTTTTGTCTTTTAACAATTGTGCTTTTTTTAAATAAATAATTCATAAGTTAATTAAGCGACAATCGCATGCAAAAAAAAACAGTTTAAATATATTTTGTTTACGGAATAAAAAACGAGATAAAATTGTCACAACTTTTATAAAATATTAAACTAAAGCAAATGCAAAAAACAATTCGCCAACTTTTATAATATTCTAATTGAAACATGAAGATGACATTTTGCAAATATTTATCTCGCAATATTTGTGTTAGCGACTTAATTTTTACACTAAATATGCCATTATTTTCTTAATTTTTTATTCTAAAAGTGAGCCAAGATTAATGACTTAGAGATTTTATCACGTAATTTTTCTTCTTTTACGAAAATAATACTCACTAACATGGGGTTGTATTCGCTATAGTGTTAGAGCCAGAGCAGCTTTTGAATAAATGTAAAATATTTTCTACATTATTTTGCAAAATACATCTATATTATTATTCATCAGAACACCGTTTCAGGTTAAAACTGGATATTTCAATTAATATCATCTCAAGTATATAACTTTATTGCTAAATACTAGTTTTGGAGTTTTAGAGTCTTCTAAAACGGATATATGCATTATTATTATGAAACAGATTTGCCAAGGATATATATTCTGTGCTGGGTTCTTTAAGGTTTAAAAATTGATATTATATGATAATAATATTGTTATTATGTCATTTAAAGATATTGATTTCGCTTGAGAATTTAACATTATTATTTAATTTCCTTTAAATTTTTATTGATATTGATTTATTCAAATTTACCAGCATTTGTAACAGATCTTGCTCGCGTTTCACATGTAAAACATAGTCTATATCTATACCATTAATCGTTCTAAGCAGTACTTTATATGTTGGCATTTTAGTTTGCACAAAACTGGTTAACAGTACTCATTAGTATATTATTATCATATAGCTGCATTTGAATTTAATAATTGTTTGTCAATTCCAAGATTAGTGGATTTAGTGGTTGATTTATTGAGCAAGAGTTTATTTTATTGGAAGCCATTCCAGCATTCATCATCAGTGTTTTTGCGATTAAATAAGGAAAACTATTTAAAAATGTTCGCAATATTTCTAAATTTAAAAAACGTAATCATTTTTGTAAATCTAATTAATGCGTTTAAACATTTTTTATTTTTCATTTTTCTTCGAATTATATAATCTTATTAATATAATTTGGGCACAGTAAAATGTGAAACTTATTGAATATTATTATTCGGTCTTCAATAGATTTACTAAAATGTCTCATCGATATGTATATTTTCTTGAAAATTTTAAAGGCTAATCCCATTAGCATATATGATTCGCAGATTAAATAGCTTGTTAAGTGTGAACATGGTGTTTACTGTAATTACTGTAGAAGGCATACTAGGAATTGGAGTCTAACATGTATTAGATGGGATTAGGAACTATCTACACTTTTTACATTTGAAATATCCTTCGAATCGGGGTGACATAAAATAACAAAAAGTTATTAGTTTTCCGTCATTTATTAATTACTTCATTATTTTAAAGGATATCGAATACAGCAATTGATATAATGATTAATGACTGATGAAATAAAAAATTTAACTACTTTTTATCTGGAGAATTATCACAAAAATGAAAGATTTTGCACAACATTTAATGCAAAAATTAGAAAATTCTTGGGCACAGTTGCCATTATACATTTGTGCGGGTGGCATACGATTATAGTGAAAAGTAATCAACATCTCTATTTACTATTTGATAGCGCAAATTGTAGATTCAATGTTATGTATTATCCACAAATCATTTAGTTTATATCGTCAAATTTGCTTTCAATTGTCCTTTACAACAGAAAAGAGCTATCTTGGGAATTACTCGTGGGAATTATGAGTAAGAATATCAATTGAAAAAGGAAAAATGCTAATTTGTTTACAGTCTTTCTTGCGAAAATAAAGTGTACAAAAATAGTGCAAAAACAAAACACGAAATGAAAGATTTGTTTGTTCGAATACATGCGCATTTGTAATTCAACCACAAAACAAATGTTACCTACGTATTATGTGTTATGATCCGTAAACCGAAAGGAATTGTCAGTAGCTTACCCAAGTTAAACGAGCACAAATCAGAGTTTCTGTTTATTGTTGCGTAGGCAAGAAATTTGTGTTGAAATTACTTTTAATTAAAAAAGTTTAAAATAAATATTTGTGATTTAGAAAAAGAAATAGCAGAAATTGTAAATGTGTCGCAATCTGTAGTTCCATTAGAACATAATTACAAAATAAAATTTAAATTTCAAACATAATTTGTGCAATAATCCATTATACAAGTCCAGCTAGTAGGATATATATTAATATTTATCTAAACTTTCACAACTTTAATAATCATTTATTTCGTATATTTCATTATCACTAATTTATTGAAAAGGAAAATTAAATAAAGTTTGCATTTGTATTTATGACAAGTATTATACTTTACATCACTTTTAAACATAATGCAGTAAGCAACAATAAAAATATTTCATAACTAATATAATTGATGTACATAATTCAGTATTTACGAACTCTAAAAAACATGAGTACACATTGTGTTTATTAATCCCCAAAATGGGATTCGGTTTTATTATCACTAATTGCAGTTTAAATGGTATAAGCAGTATGTGTGTGCAATATATAAAGCTAAAAACTCTCATAAACATTGCAGCAGCACAAAAATACCCCGAATATACATATATATCAAAGTTTTATTAGCGAATAAATAATGTTTCAGTAGAATTAAATTTAATTAAATTAAATAGTATGTAAAATGCAATAATCAAATTACAATGAAAAATTTAAATGTTTCAGAATTTAAACATTTTTAGTTAATCATTTATTAAAGTCTTTTTCCATTTGATAATTACTAGAAAATGTTTAAATAATATCGACGAATATTATCCAGAATGTAATAACCAACCTAGCGATATAATTTATCTGAATGTGTGTTACTAATATTATGATAAATGTTTTATATTTCAGCAAAACAAATAATTATTATTTTGTAATATATAAAACACCTGGAATAACAAATACTCGTGAATGGCGTTTGCCTCCTAGATAAATATGGTTCATTCATTTTCTATGCTTTGTATCGTATTTTTATTCATGATTATTATAGTGTTATAACTTAACAAAAATACTATAAACATTTTGTTATTATTATTTTTCAAAATGTATTTAATTATTCCAGACTGAGAATAAACTTTTTTATATAATTTGACTAGCTTTGCTCTCATTCCAATTATTTTTAAATACAAAATAAATTTTATTTACTAAAGGAACAGCAGGCAATAAAAATTCCCGCATTTTGAATTCGTCTGTAGTATGAATGCCATCACCGAACCTGTAAAAACATTAGAAAAATTCCATAATAAATAGGCTAATGGGCAAATATAGAAATTATTTTATTATTAATTGGCAATTGCAAGGAGCATATGTGCTATGCCAACGTCAATCTGAATTTTTGTCAATTAGCATTTTCAGTTATGTTGATCAAGCACAGATGCCCTATCATCAGCTAATCCACAATTTTCTATATTAGCTTTATAAGGAAATTCATTTTAATATAATAACATTCCCGAATCGGAAGTGTCAATAGAAGGTGTTTTTTGTAAGGAAATTATTTTATGATAAAAGTTTCTTATATGATATGCTACTTAATTTTACTATCGGAAATACGTTAAATAAAAATCCATAAATATATCTATTATGAGATTAATAGTATCAAATTAATGTAATTTGTGATATAACTTATTTATTTATATCGAAATAAAATCCGAAATGTTATAACAGTCGCCATTTCTATACGTTTTCGTGCCTCATTATAGTGATGCGTCGTCTGTTTATTACAAAGAAATAAACGTTGAAGTGTACTCAGACACTCATATCAGTATTATAAAACCTTCCAGTTCCACCTTCGGCATTTCCTCCTGAAATAAAAGATTTGTTTTTAAAGATCAATCAAAGTCAACATTACTTACACCATATGACTGCATAAACATAAATATTCAATTTTATTTGTACTAAAAATAAATAAATGCCCCCCATAAAAGGTGTAATAACATTTGCCTTATTATTACCAATGCCATTTAAAGGGGATTATTAATATAATGTTTTATATGATAATAAAAAAGTATGATATTGTTTGATGGCTTATATAAAGAACAATACGTGAAACTGAAAATATTCTAGATGAAGATTGCAATCTGCAATAAAATCATTTAATAATCATGTCCTCATTTATTGTGGATCTTTGCACATCCTTTTGTTTTTAATTTTTAAATACAAAAGTGAAATTTGAATACGACAATTACTGCAAAATTGTGAAACCGTGTTTACCAATTAAAATATGTATTAAAATGGATCCATAATCAATAGCATGACAAATTTATAGCATAGTAGTAGATAGAGTCTCGTCTTCACAAATATTGAATAATATTATTACCATTTAGTTGTTTATTTATAAATATCTTTCTAGAAACATCCTTAAATGATTTTAGAATTTTCCTTACATTAATCGAATTGTAGAATTTGTTAAATTTAAATATTATATTTTATTTAAAAACAATTTAAATTCGACAGCTTGTTATTCTCAATGCCGTGTTATCATGATAATCCTCTTGCTACAATGCACTAAAATATTTTTAAGGAGAAATAAAAACAAATCAGGATTTAGTTAAATAATTTTACTGCAGAGTTCTTGCTTCTAAATTAGTCTAAAAGCTGCTTCTGTTATAAAAATTAAAGCCTTTATATTACTTCTAATTACTAGGATTCAATAAAATGTTGAGTTGTAAATTCAGATTTTGAAAATAATCCTGGGGTATTATCAATAGATGTTTGACGATAGAAAATGTGAGCGACATTCTCATGATTTATTGTTTATTATTTAATGTAAGTACATAATTATATTAAGTGTCTGTTATGTCTTTGTGTTTATGAATTCTGAAGTTGCAAATAGAGACGTATAAGCTCGTTTAATAGTTGTATAAACCTGACTCATTTCAACGTAAGGTTTGCATTGAGTTTTCGAAGCATCACCAGGAATTATTAACTGTATTTAAATTTTCATTTTTGTTTGCTTCATTTATTTATCTTACAATTCATATAAATGTGAATTTAAAAATATTAAATTTAAGTTATCTGATATAAAAAATTATATTATTATAATCTATCTTAGAGTAACATCATTATTTATAATCTTTTCTCCCTTTTGCGAGAAAATTATATTTTTTACAAGCTGGAAAAATTATCTGCAGTCCAATATAATATTACTCAACTAAAGTGTCCTTAGAGGATATTTTTTTATTTTTGTCTGGTGAATCTAACAATTTAAACAACTACTATTTATCAGAAAAATATACAAAATAAACGTTTAATTTATATTGTCTAGACTTTATGCTGTTTCGCTTCTTGAATGTCTTACTATCGGTTTGTAATTTTATTTTTTATTAAATTGTTAATGCGTTGGCAATATGTCGAAGATTGAATAACAATAAGCAATTAAATGATAAAGTTTGATTTAAAAGTCTTTGAAGGTACGCTATCCGTATTCCACCTGAGGAAAAAACGTAATTAAATGTAGCAAAATAACTGAAAAACAGTGAAATAGTGAAGTAATGTCAAAATGTTGCAAACATATGTTGAAAGTGAACAAAGTAATTGATATTAATGAATTATTTCTTGGAATTTAATGCATATATGATGCTCTTCGAAAAGTAACACCATGCCTCATGAGACTTTGAACCCCAACACAACATTTCCCATTACATTTTCCATTTTTATGTGAATATACATAAAACATATTTTAATTTTTTTTCAAGAATAACAAATTTGTTTGCACAATTTGCACTCGCTAGATATAGAGAAGAATGTACAAAAATGTGTCTGATAATTTCATACAGAAGAAATTGCTTAATGAAAACATAATTGTGAAATTATGTCAATAAAAAAATAATTATCTTCTCTCTTTGCTATTTATCATATTGCATGTCACACGATATGCAATTTCGTTAAACTACTCGTGTCAATCCTTCATAAATGTACAGAAAAAGATTTATTTTATGTATATTTTTGATTTATTTGTAATACTTGTTCCAGAGATTTATGTTTATCAAATGGCTTCATGTTTCCATAATAACTTTTGTAATATTTAATTAGAAATATAAATATACTTTTTTTTCTTTTAACTATATTGCATAAATTTACCTTCTAAAATGCATTAATGGTTCTTTCATGATGAATATGTAGTTTTTATTAAGTCCGCGACTTCTTCTCATCAATTGTTCGAGAGAATAATGAATTGATTGATCTATTATTCACTCCTAAGAAACAACATGTAGACAGTATTTTTTAAAGCTCTGAAATGAATATGCATAGTAAAATTAAACTTGAACTACGTAAATGACATCTTCATACAAATTCTCCGCTTGTCTTGTAAGATTCATTGTACAATTTTGTTTATTCTATTGCTCTGTTCTAATCAATTTTGCAAATATGTAGTTATAAAAAAATTATATAAATAAAATGATTAAGTCTTGTATAATAAATTATGCATATCGATGCTGTAAATATTGCTGTTTTTTACCATGTTTCTCCGTTTGGTTGCATTGCAGCATCATTTTTTATTTTCGTTATTACTGTGTAATATCTATTTGTTATGCTCAGAATATAAATAATTCGCATAAAAAACGAGATACAATATTTATTATGATCGTAAAATTTAAATGCGTTAACGCCATATCCTTATTAAGTTATAAAATAGAAAATATACTGCATAACAGCAGTGGGTATGTTATGTTCTGTTTTTATATAATAATCCTTGGTATAAAATTTAAAATATAAAAACCAACAGAGATTTCTATATAATTTTAAGATTAACTTTAAAATGAGCAAAAATATTTCAACCGAATCTTTATGATTTGCTCAATTACGATTTTTCGTCATAATAATGCTTTGGTGAAATTCTCATTAACAAGTTAATGCAATTTATTTATTTAATCAAATAAAATAATAAAATCACATAATTACTTAAATTACCGATTATAGTTCATGTATATGGCACGTTTAACCTAAATGGTAGTTTTACATAAAGATAAATAATTTTTTAAGTAACAACCTTAAAGGTGCAATGATGTGCAGACTCTATAACCGATATATATATATATATATATATATATATATATATATATATATATATATATATATGTATATGTTTTAGCTAATAGGGTCATAGAGTTTTAATAAATGTTAACGCATATTCCACTTTTAATAGCATTAATAGTATTTCTATTTATTATAATTAAAATTCTAATTTCAAAGCTTAGCAAGAATAAATACAACATGTTGTGACAGATAGAAAGTATAGTAAAGTTTATAAAATCTCAATTATTGTCATTATAGTTATGTTTTTCGTATAATTACTAAATCAAAAAGTTTTATGTTTTGTTGAAAAAGTTTGCAAACAAATCAGTCAGTTTTGTATGGTAACTAACATGCAATCATTTTTAAAAACAAATTACACGGTATATTTCAAGTATTGTGCTTTGTTATTATTATTATTAGTGAAACGACTTTATTAAAAAATAAATAAAAAAGAATAACAAATAGTTTGAATGATTGCTGTTCCATTGAATAACTTTTAAATTCTCTATGATTGTGAATTGCACGAGGCAGAAATGTTATTTTATATTTCGCACAGTTCTATTTTGAAAATATTTTATTAATGTTTTACATAAAATCAATAAAAGTCTTTAGACACTTAACGCTATAATGTCTTATGATCCGTTGATATTGATATGGAAGTTAATTTTCTAAAAGGAATGACTAAAATTTATTATTATTTGTATAGAAACTTTGTAGCATTGGGTAATAATTCTATTATCATTATTTTTTGGCCTTAAAACCACATAAAAGAATGTGGATGAATTTGAATGTGTATCTTATGAAATTAAAATAAAATACAATGAATACTGGTTAGTGCTTCTGGCATCTCCGATCTTGCTGACTTTAGAATTAATAAACTGAAAATTACATAAATATTATGTAAAACATAATTGATATGACCTTTAGATGATTTAAATTTTCATTTATTAATAATGTAGAAGACAGCTTATTTCTGCTTCTTTAAATGCTTTTTTGAATAATGATAATGATAATCGTAACTGGTGCTCAAATAAATATTATCCTTTTGGAAGTATAAGGTGTTAACAGAGAATTCAGAAATAAATTATATTTTACGTCATGCAATATTTTATATCTTTATTTAAAATTATTAAAGTTTCACATACAACATGCCAATTGTAATTTACCAGAACGAGTAATAAAACAAAAGTCAATTATAAAAGTTTTGTTGAAAAAACTGAAAACTGCAAGTCTTATATTCCTGTCAAGTGGTTTTTAAGCATTTCAATACTCTTTTCACCTACTTATAATACTTGCATAATAATTACTTCCATAATCAAAACATTTAATTTATATTTTTAATTTGGTTTTTCAATAAATAACAATTTAAAATTAAGCAGAAATTTCTAGCCACCCGCACAAAGGTAATTATATTTCATTATTGTGCCTTAAATAAATGTGTTTAACCTTTTATTGATTTTTTCAATACTTTATAATACATTTAGACAAAAGTTATTGACCCAATAAATTATGCTTAAATTTCAATTTCTGCTAAAATTCAACGAAACTATATTATAACGAAAAATAATCATAGTTAATGCAACGTAAATGTTTAATGAAATAAATATTCATCGGATATATTCGAATATCAGTTCAGTATCCATTTTCGCGTGACAGCTTCAAAAGTAACAATAGTATTACCGCTTATACGATCATTGTATTAAATACTTTATTTCCTATATTTGATTTTGAGTCGATCGTGCGAACACTGACGTTTATAAATTGAAATGACACAGGTAAAATGAAAAGAGAGCATACCAAAATAAAAAACAATTTGTTTTGAATCCCCATTATATTTTAAAGGATAAACAACAAATCTCTGGATTTGCAATAAAAAAAAGAAAAATATAAATTATGCAAAAACGGAAAATAAATGTACAGCGAATATACAAAAAAGCACGGAAAAAATGGAAAAATGATTTTATAAAATGATAAATGGAAAAAAGGATAAACATATTAGATTCATGCTTGAAATCGTGCATTAAAAATTGTTTAATGCAGGAAATGCGGGATTCTACTCATTTATTTAGGCATCTAGTTAGTTTTTAGAAATAATGATGGGCCACAATTGATACTTATGGAACTAAGAATAAGCAAAATAAAAATGCTTGATTGCATTTGACTTTTGTCAATAATTCAGATAATTTATAGACGCCAATATTTTATACTTTCTTTATTTATAATACCTTTCATAGCGTTGATGCTCGCTAATTTTCCACACAACAACTGCTTATAAATTAAACAAATTAATATAATTTTGTTAATTCCTAAAGACAAAATATAGAAATTATTATTTTACTCTTTATTGTTTCAACTAAGAAATAAATAAATTTTCATTAAATTGTTTAAGCATTCTGATGCAATTAATTCATCACTTTTTTTTAGTTTATACTAAAAAACTCAAGATACGTATAATTTTTTGCCAGAGAAACATTTATCAAAGTTTAATGTGATATAGTCGCATTGCTGTTTTATGTAAAGAGAAAACTCATTTAAATAAGATATGATGAAATCAAGACTCAAATGTACTTTATTCGAGATTTAAAATCAATAAACAAACATATTTATATTATTCAATCAAAACAGTTTTATCTCCTCTGTGCCACCAAAAATAATAAACATTTCTTGCTATGTACTTTTAACTGGTAGCAATAATCACAGACAAACACCTCCATGTAACTCCTTCAGTCTATTTAGATTCCGTATTCGCAGGATAGTAAAGTAATGAAAAATTAGTAATGTAAATTTATCTCATCTGATATATCCTGTTAATCAATAATATTTAAAGATAAAAATAAAATGTTATCACGTTGAGTGTGGTTGTGGGTGTTGCTAAGTGAATGAAAGCATTCAAAAAAATTATACAAATAACACGACACATAAAATTGGTAACATAAACTGAGCATAAATTATTTTTATTTCATGCTCAATATATTTATTAAATGCATTATTTTTGTCGATACATATAGACGGTATGTACGCTCGCATATCTTCCACAGTGAGAATTCCATTTACGTGTTGTGTTTTTGAAACATGATGACACTTAAATGCTTGTCCGACATATATTGTTCTCCTATCAACAACTATGCGTGCCAAATAAACACAGATTGTTTCACAATTTCCCAATGAATATTCTATTCTCCGTTTCCTTTTATTTATTTTTTTATTTTGCGTCGGTTTTAAATTTACATAAGTCGTTTTGGCTTTTTCCATTTTATAAATTTTTTTTATATGCAAATTTGTTTGATTATACAATTTCTATACATTCTTGACACTCGGTATGGATTTAAACTTAAATATTATTTTCATTTATTACAAACTGACAAATGATATTTACATATTTTTAATATAAAATTAATGTAATTGAATAAAAATCCATTCAAACATGTTTTAAATAATGTTTCGTACAACATAATTGCTACATTGTCAGAGATATGTATATGCGCGACACAAGTATTTACTATTTATATCCTCTGGCAAAATCATAAAACGATTTTTATTTTTATTATTATTATTTTTGAATTTATATTCTATCTCATTAAATTGGATGAGATGAGTTTACTCCTTTCAAATAGGTGTTTTACTTGGTATTAAATTGTCTCTATGATACTAATTATAAACCAGATTATATGTCTGTTTAACTAGTAAGGTGTCACAATGAATTCTTCGTGCCTGAAAATCACAAAATATATAAAACTCTATAAACATTGTTAATAATATGTTTACTAAATTAATGACCGCAAAGAAAATCACCATTAAACTCCGTTCGTACTAATGCCACTTAATAACTATTATTCTCATTTAAATTTATAATTTATTAATATTTTTGTGTATTGCACTTGCTTGAAAATCGTTTTTGATTTATCGACACATTATTAACAATCTAATTATTTAGGACCTTCGTACCGTAGCATATATTTATAGGTTGGCAAGAGATGATAATGAGAAAATAATTATTTAATCCGTTAAGTTGATATAAAATTCGCTCTTTCTGCATACAAATGAAATCATTATTATTTTAATTGCGTTCATATGAACGATGAGTTTTTAATTTTCTAGCAGATGTTTATAAAATTGCGTAATAATTCATTATTAATGAAGTCAAGTGAGATACTATAGAATCCTTCTTATAAATTTGTTATTATTGTTAATCTTGCCAAACTGCCAAGTTTAACATATGCTGATAATAAATATATATTTTTAGCCAAGTTTTGTGAATCGTCATAATAATATCAAAATTGATTTCCACCAATAAATACCATATAAACCATACTATTTGAGTGTGATAATCCAATTTTATTTATTATCATATTTTTGATAGAAATTGCATTTGTCTAAATAAGACATTTATCCAGTTTTTGAATTTAATTTCTAAATGCAGCCCTTCAGTCAAAAAATATTGCCTCGACCTGTCATAAATCCTTACATTGTTTGAAACTTTTCCAAATGAAATATTAGACAACGCCTAATGCTATTTTCTTAGAAATTTAAGTTAAGTTTTCTTTATCCAACGAACATAAGCACACACACACACACACACACACCCACAATAACAATACGTCGGTCGAATAGATTATAAATATGTGGATACCTTAATTATATGGTTTCATTTTCTTTTTTTTTTCAATGAAATTTTTAATTATTTTCATAAGAATTGTAAGGCAATTTGTAAAGCAAAAGAAAAAGTTTATTGATTAGTAAGAAAAGTCTGTACATTCCAAATCTGTTCATTATAAATATTTCACAAAAATATATTATTATAAAATATTTATGCGTTATTGTTGCAAAAACAAATCAGTATATTTACAATATTTATAAAACAGTTAAATCTATCAAAACTATTAATTCGATATGAGATTTATTGAAAGAAGCATAAATGTAATTGAATTGTTCATGTTTTGCTGATTAAATTATATATTCCGTTTGCATTGAACATGCTCCATTCGTTATATTGTATCCAATTTCCCCAATCATATCGAATCTGTTGCGATTGTCACAATTGTTACCAGTTAAATACTGCAACATTAGGTCGATAACGACAAACTCTCATAAATAATTTAACGAAATGAAAATAAAATAATTAAATTCTAAGAAGGGAGCGACTTATTGGAATCTTTATAACTTTTACTTAAAAATTTAATTAACAAAAATATTTCATGAAAATAATTAAAACTTTTGTTTTTTATTGAAGAAAGTAATTAGCAAATTGCAAAACTTGATAATTAATTATTTATTATCAAACGTAAAGTCGTGAAATAATTTATATTTTTGAAATGTGTTTAATTTCTTATTATAAAAATCTGTTCGCTTCCAATACGCATCACATCTGTATTTTGGCTTTACGAAATGGAAAACTTGCATTTAACTATTCTGCTCTAGGAAATAAAAAACAAAATTAAATAATTTTAATTTCACAATATAATTTAAGAAACATTGCGGCTTAACTTTCTATTTGAATTTCTTTCCTCTATTTCTCTATTTCAAATTAAACAATGACTTACTTAACATTAGTAAAAACTTAACATTTGATAAATTATAAAATAAGCTGATTTGAATTTTGTTTTTCTTCCTTATAGCTTCAAAAAATTTTCATCTTTTCAAATTTAATTATAAAATTGTCGAATGTAGAGAGAAAATAATAAAGTCTTGTTAATGAAATATGTTTAGCAGCCGTTAACATAAACTTTTCTTCAAGTAATAAAATCCAATTTTAATCGATCTGTGCGATAATTTTTTCATTTATTTTATCCCATTTGCATTCCCATTCGCATTTAATAAATGTATTAAAATTTATAATTTGACACGTTACGATATTCGGTTGCAATAAAACTTTTAACGGTCATAATAAAATCTAAAATGCTATGAAGACCTATTTACATAAAAAAAGATATGTGACAATTCTCTGCTGAATGAGTGCTGCATAATTGATTAATAAATCTTTGAGTTTATATATGTAAATGCATAAAAGAACAGTAAAAACTGTTTAGAAAATATCTTTTAAACCTCGCAAAATATTAACAAAAATTATCTGAACTAAAGTTTTACACAAGAATAACAATCTTTTGTTAGGGACTTTTGAGATATGTGTCTGTTTTACAACAAAACAGATGCTATACGATCAAAAGTAGCTTCTCTATGTGCCTTCACATCATGACATTTTAAGCAAGAGTATTAAGTGGAGTACATGAAATATGAAAAACCTTCGGAGACAAATAAAAATATTGTTCGGTAAATAAATTACGAAATGTTTTTGATGTATAAAGACAATGGTCATTTGGGATTTTCTCGATACTTTGTTTTTGTTACACGTAGATACGCTGGGGGAAAACTTCTTAAATTGTAAAAATTAATTCTATTAAAGTAAAACTTTTTACTAGCAATATCATTTTACAATTTTATGTTGTTTTTTCTTCTTTTTCTTCTTTGCTTATACAATAATATTAGGTCAAAATAATAAAAATACTAGCGTACGTGAGATACATTACTTTTGTGGCAAAAATCCTTCTCATTCGCATAATTTTTATGCTTTAACAAATCATTGTGGAATAAAATTCTAGCAAAGCTATATGCTATATATAATTCATATTAATATTTTCAAATGTAATACTGACTTCGTAATATTATTGAAATGCTGATTTGCTCTAATGTCCTTTGTTATAATATCTAAATAAATGTATATAGAGCAGAAATAAATGTAGAAGAATTCAACTTTTATCTCATATGTTTTACAACACATATGCTCTTAATGTTTTACACAAAATAATATGATATATTTTACATAACGATTCCTTTTATGAATTTGTAAGAATCTTTCGACATCTGTTTGCTGTCTTTAATGATAAAATAAATCGCATTTTTTTACACCACCAACAAGGTTCAATATATTTTTATCGACAATGTATTTCTCTGACGTCAAGAAGAAAATCATTTTTATGCACGGTGTACAGCTCTTTGCCGTTATGCTCACGTAAAAATAATTTTAAAAAGTCGCATTAAAATAAAGCATAATTAATTAACTAAAAACACTGAGAATATTTTAACATATTAAGTTTCTGAAATATAATAATAATGAGAATAATTATCTCTAGCAAAATATCCCCAAAGAACATCATGTGGTTTTAATTTATCTTCATTTTTCATAAATGTTTATCAAAACATGTACGTAGCCCTTTTGTAATCCACAATACAACGTGACAGAAATAGACAAAACTAAATTAAATATATTCCATGACCCATGACAGTATGACCTATAATACCAAGTCAACGTAAGGTATTGAATTTAAAATACTTTCTGGATAAGCGCCAAATACCAAATCGTATTAAGAGGAGATCAACTTAGTATTTTCATTATTACTTTTTAGATAATAACTTTTTATTTATCACGTTTTATTAATATTTTTTTCGCGTTTTCTTTGCAACTAACTACTATGCGAGGCATTTATTATTCTCATTGTGCATTTTGATAAAGAACAAAATTATATATGCAATATTGCTTAATAATAACATTTCTACAAAATATTTACTTTATTCTGGACAAACTGTTTTTTTTTTGTCTTTATGTTACTTATGAGATTCACTTTTTTAATTGTATTGATTCTATGAAAATAAGGCAGCATGACTCATTATAATTATTTTAACTCGTAATTTAAAAAGGGATTTACATGAAAATTAAAATATTAATAATTGTGTGGCGAAGACTCTTTAAAGATTTCGTTTGTATATTTTATAGTTTTTTTTCATTACATTTTGGACGAGCTGAAAATCAACGCCAATAGTTTGCCATATTCTTGTTCAACAATAGGTACACAATGTCTTTGCCTTGCACAAAAAAGCATAAACTCTAAACTTAGATGATACAACCATAGCAGGCAACATATGACTATTACTTTTGCAATCAAAACTTTTGCTGATAATGAGAATTTAATATTATTTCCATGCAGCAACAATAATCGAAATACATTTTCTTTTAATTTTAGCAAAATGTGACATCTGTGTAGTTACAGATGGATAACTTAACTTTTAGACAAGTTTCACTTTATCGACCAAATGCCAATACCTATTTTCTTTTATTTTGGTTCATATCATAAAAAGTTTTACAACAAAATAGTGCGAAATTCAGCATTAGCACGTACATTTCACATGATCGTGCAAATATTATAAATAATTTTAGGAATAAAACTAAATATATCAATTTAATAGTGCTAACGCGGCTAGAATTTCAAACGAGATACTATTATTCGTTGGTTTTAATTGCACTAACACATCGGCTTACTGATTCAAACATCAATAAAGAACTTTAGAATGCATTGGACCTGATTCAGATATAGATTGGAAAAATCCGTAATTCTGTATTTATTTTTATTAATATAAAGACACACAAATAGAATACGTTTATATGATATTTGATATCGTTTTATTTATCCAGACGTTTTGAAAAACTATTTCAAGGCTGGAATAATTTTTAGCCCGTCCAGAGGAAAGTAAAACCAATAGTTGCACTTTTATTTATCGACTCACATCTCAATTGGCAGAATAATTATAATAGTTATTCCATGTTAAAGTGTCATTACAATGGCAGCAACTAGCATGACTTGTGTGGCTAAATCATGCATTTATCTTATTTATTTAAACATTATACGAATCGACTTTTTAGAATACATTAAAGAAATTTTATTAACCAAATCAATTAATGTTATTTCCACAATTAATCCTTAAGATTACGAGCCAAATTATCAATCTATTGTGAATTTATTGTAATAATTCAATAAATAATCAATTGTATCAAGAATTATGAATCATATTTTGAATTAGAAAATATAGTTATTTTGTATTGCTATAAACCGGTTAAGTATTCCCACAAAAAAGGCAAATAATTAATTTTAGCAATTCGTAATCATAAATAAGCAATTTAATGTATATTGTGATTATCTGCTATCATAATTTAAACACAAAGACCATTGAATAGGGTAGCGTGACAAAACCGAGTTATCTTTATTCTATGAGTTATCTATTACTACGGCTGCTCAGACAATATTATTTATTTTATGCCCACAATTAACACATATGTGTATAAACAGAAAGCATAATTGCATGAATAAAATATATATTGGAAATGGAATTTAGTTCTCTATTGTTAGTTGTAACAAACTACGAAAACTATCTTAATAATATTAATGATTTTAACAAAAGTGTTTAAAACTGAAACATAAAGGCATAGTATCAATCAATAATGATCCATAAAGCACTTTAGCAGTTATATAAATTTAATTTTATTTCATGACATTGTAAAAAGTTATTATCTAATGTTAGAAAATTACTAAATTGTATCCTTCTTCGGTGGTCATCTATTTTGTTAAACTTAATCATTCATCAAATAATACCTAAAGTAGAAGCATATTGTGAATTATTAATGAAAATGGTAAAACGACAATACACAATTATGACGACGTTATTAAAGATCAAAAGGACAATAAAAAAAAATAATATTATTATTCTTGCAGAATTATTCTGAATAATAGTTATAAACGAATACTTAACAATCTATCTGATGTCTATTCCTAATTATTTCTGTTAATATACGTAAAACACAAAATTACTGCATATACTGTATGTATACTAAAAAAAATTCAACATAATTAAATGTCAGAAGTTAAATTTGCTGTAAAAACCATAAACCGACAGAAGAGGTGATAATTTTTTTGTTATATTTTATAGACAAGATAAAATATGAAACATTCATAAAAGATGTGCTACGAAATACATATATAATTTCAATGAAAATACTTTTATTATCATTTCTTTGCCTCAAACTAAACTCTCGCAGACAATCAGAAAAAGTAAAATAAACTTTGAATATTTTCATTATTTTATTTTTCATTACTTGTGAGGTTAATAAAGAATATACAATTGACTTGAATATATGTACTGAAGACGGGGCGAAGCAGTGTTCAGGTACGTTCAGTGCGTTAGTTAAGTTGTTCAGCGACTCTTTAAGCAATACAATGAATTGGGGAAAATGAAGAGTAAAAAATAGAATAATGATTCATAAAAAAATTGAATGAATCGCTTAGCGCGATTAAATCAAATGTGACGAAAATGTTTTACATCTGGAAATGGAACGGAGTTTTTTTTTCCTGTATTAAATTGTGTATATAAAATCGTTAATAACTGCCTCATTCTTTGTGCATTGTTTCCATCAATCAAAGAGTAACAACTTCCTGCATATTCTAATGGAATTTTAATTAATTAATTATTTTTTAAATTTTAAGCAATTTCCTATGCACATTTTCGATACGTACACCGACTTGATTCAATGGATATAACTTAATTAGTAAGCTTCCTCTTACTTACATTGTAACTGATTACTGATTTATATAATAATAATAATAATAATCAATATTCACTGAAGTATGAATTGTGTCCATTTAATTTGTATTGTATAAATAATGTTATATTTTAAAAATAGACTTGCCAAATACGGCAAAAATAACAGCAATGTTCCATTAAATATACAGTTTTACATCTTTGTTTATTTGTAAATAGATCGCATATTTATTTTTATTAGGTAATCATGCAACATGACTTTAATGTATGTATGTACGGATACAGGTAGATGGTAGAGCATTCTATAAGCAATCACGTTTCAAATATATAAAATCTTAAAAAATGTTTAAACGATAAAAGGTCTACTCCATACAAAATTTAATCGTGTTGCTGATTGAAGGATGCTACCGAAAACAATATTTTTACAAACAGTTGCTACATGTATTTCGTATTTTCTTCGACTTATATATGTATGTGAAGCACGTAAAACTGGTTAACAAAAGTTTTTGCAATACTTAATATATTAGAAATTCCCGTCTGACCTTAAAGCAGGTAAATTTATGTTGTGTTTTATGTATAAAATATATATTTTTTTTTGTTTATTAATTTTATTATGTTGGCTCCTTTAAAATTGAGCATAATAATCTGTTTAAGAAAAATTATAAAATAAATTGTAAAAATAGCAATAAAAAACTGCACAACTGCGAAAAAGCAATCACAGCAGCCCATTTAGCTGGAAAAACAATAATAATCATTTGTAACAAAATATGCATGAATATTTTTACGAAAATAATTTTGAGGAATCTATAGTAGATGGTTTAGTGGCTACCACACAATGTGAATAAATCATTTGAGGCGCATTCTTATTATTAATAGCTTTATTAAAAAGTATCCACAGAATATCTATGTTTTACCTTTTTGCATTATCTAATTTATCCGCCTTTCAAAAATTTGATTAATTAATTCATTTTTAATTTAATGAACAAATTACTCTATGCTGTATAGTTTCTTTTTAGCATATTTGGCAAACAAAGTTAAATTAAAATAAGGAAATTTTGTTTTCCCTCGTTCCTGAGTACTATGTCTTTTATAAACTTATAAAGACGATTAACTGACTTCGTTATGATTTAGTGTTAAATGTTTTTCATTCAAGTTGTATAAACATAAAAGTAACCTGAATAGAATAATATTTTCTACAATGTTATGATGACTGTCCATCTTCCTTATCAAATATTAAATATTAATGTTTATCGAAATGTAATTGAGTATATTTCTCGCAAGTTTTTATAAGTGATAAAAATCAAATAATGATAGAGAACATTATCTTCAATGTAATATTAATTTGTGTGTAAATAATATTTCTCACTCCAAATAGAAGCAAATTTCTTAAAATTAATTAACTTATCAAAGAAATTGTACTGAGTTTATTTACAATCTAAATGGGTTTAATGAGACAACTGGTTCTATTCTTATCCAGTCAATAAGTATATTGTAGATGTAGTATAAAAAATAAGTAAATAAATAACTAAATTATAATTATAAATGATTGATGCGATTTTTGGCTACTTTTTGCTAGATATATCAATTTTAATAAAAGTATTTATTCACTTTATGATACATAAATACATACGTATATGGAATAATGAGAATTGTATTTTATGAATAAAACTAGTTAAACTACAATGATGTATCTATTATTTATCTTTATTTTATCTGGGTTTCAGCACGTGTTTACTCTTTTGTAAATGTTAAATGATTTGTTATTTATTTGATGGAGACGACAAAGACAATAATTAATTGAAATTTTTTCATTTAATAATGAAAATAAGGTATAAATTATGATCAGTATATGATCGATGGTCGATTAACGTCTTACTTTTACTAGCAAGTTAGCAACTGTGAATTAGTATCCTATGTATTTCTAAGCGTCTACAGCGTTTAGTTATGAAACGAATTAAGAAATATTACACAACCAAATTGTATTATTAATGAAAACATGGATCTAATGTAATGACAGCACTAATTACCGCAAAACATAGAGAGAATTCTAAAGTTATTTTATGAATTCCTCATAACATATTACGATTTTATGATGCTTGTGGGGTTTCTCTAGTACAATACGTAGTGTAATTAGATTTTAAACATTCATATTATGATAAGAGCTACTAGAAATCATATTAAACTTAAGTAGTTAGTGGTGATTGATCATAAATTCATCAGAAATTAAATGAAAACTGAATTTTTAATATTTAAAAGTCAGTAAAATTATGAAAATAATTTTTATGCCGCATAGGATAGGACATTTGATCATTTTTATTATAACATAATGTTAATGTTCATTGTCTAGTAGAACATAGTAGAACAAATAAACGTATTTATGGCATAACAATTAAATAAAAATTTGAGAGAATTACATTCAAAGATTTCATCAAGCATTTATTATCAACAATAAAATAAAATGAACTAATAAAATTGTTGAATATAATAAAAATTTATTGCATTAGCTACAATTCATAGACTTCATTTAATTCGTCGTTTATTATGACAAATCATAATAAATATAGCATAAAAATTATTTAATAAAAAAAAAAACATATATAATATTGGAGATTACAAGGTAAATGATCATAAAAATGTTTTTACTGATTTTATACAATAATCTTACTTTTTATTTAATCTCATTTGACAAAATTCATTTCAATACGCTTTTTAGTACACATTTTAAGACATTTAATTAATAAGCCAACACGTATACGCAAATATAATCACAGATAATTTCTGTTTTTGTGTGGCTACTATTACTACAATTGTATAAGGATAAAATATATTATCGTAATCCACCCGATGCTTTAGGCACAGTATTTCTAGTAACAAATAAAGTTATATTTTTGGATACACCTGACGGTATATTTACACAAGGAATCAAAACTTTGAATATCTACAAAAATACTAATTTGTCATTTGTCTTTATCACATCACAACAGTGGATGATACAAACTTTATTATCATACCATTATCAAAATGCTACCAATTGTGTGATATTGCAAAATAATTCATTCGTTTATAGGAGTAAGAACGCGTTAATTACAAAGAATTACATATTTTGTCTATGGTTAAATGAAGTTCTTCTCTCAGGAGTCAAAATACTCGTCGACACTTATTGTAGAGAAAATAAATCACAAATGTTAATTGTCTTGTATACGGAACGAAGAATAAAGATGTCTAGACAGAATGTCCCTTTTTCACGCTTATGCTGTAAATTAACAGGTTTTCGTTTTTTACCTGATGCAATCTTTAGAGACACTTACGTTATTGCAATCGCATTTTATTTTAAATTAAACTTTTTACATTTTTAACCATTTTTATTACCAAGTATTTATACTGAATTATAATCTTCATAAATTTTATTTTAAATAAACAGAAATGAGTAAACATCTATGAAAAATTTTAATTCGTTACTCATGGAATACTCGGTAGAGAAACTTTTTCATAAGAAATAATATTTGAATAAACTTTAATTTATTATTATTTGTCTTCTGTGGTTTAGAATCTTCAATATTTTACTTAGATGGTGAGAACTGTAACTGTAATGATCTGTATGACCTTTTGTAAATATTTAACAGTTGATCGTACTTTGATTGAAGGACATTTTCCTACCATATTTAATTTTACAATTTATACAATATGACACTAAAAAAATATAAAAATAACTCTCTTATTTACTAGAAAATAACTCAATTATATCACAATATTTAGTTTACATAATCAAAGGCAGATTAATGCATGTCTTTGCTGAAGCTGAAATAACGCAATGTTTATGGTTTTCATTTATTACTTTTCATCAACTTCAATTATAGATAAAATGCATTGTTATCAATATACAATTGTTTACGTTTCACATATTAGTTACAATTAGTTACCCACCAAAAGTCCCTCGTTGTATTATTTCAATTGTATCAATTGTTATTGCCTTAGAAAATATTCCTTTATTAGTCCAAACGATACTATTTGAAGTACAAATTTTTATCAATCATGAATGCATAAATAAATAATTAAGAAAAATACAATTTTTTAACGAGAAGTAATGGAATAAATGCCGTTAATTTGTTACATTTTTATCATGTTTAGCAAATGAAATGCAATACTTTGTACAATTTTAAATTATAAATTATGAAACTTTGAGTTTGTAAAGCACAAAGTAAGCAATAAAAGTCAACAACGTTTCGGAGGAAACCACGTTTTATATGGTTACGAATAAAAAATTTACAACCCCAGAAACCGAAATATCGTTTATGTATAAACAAGGTTGAAAATTAAAATAATAATATTTTATTCTTTAGAAAGTCTAAGTGCTTCCTCCGAAAATATTTATTCACAGGATAAATAAAGTTATTTTTTCATAAAACAAAAAGGTTTGAAAACAAAGTTTAGAAAAGTTCAAACAAATATATATGTTTAATTTTTATTTTCAACTAAAAATATGCTAAATATTTTCGCAATTAAATAATAACAAGATAAAAGCATTTTTCTGTTTCATTTTTGTATAGAATTTTTTGACATATTCATACATAATATTCTATGCAAAAAGGTAGAAAACACTTCAAGAGAGAAACTTTGATTTATGATCTCAATGCAATATACTTTTATTAAAAGAGAGATGTAACTGTAAAGATCTTCAATCTCAACCCAGTTTTATTATTTATTAGTTATTGGAATTGGAATTCAAACGGGCAATCAGTAACTGGAAAGCTTCAAGAAACGTGGTAATTCGTATGTACTATTTTCGGCATTTTTCTCCGAAAAGTATATTTTCTCTCTTTCTTGTTTTTGCCAAATAAAAACAAATAATATTGTCGAACTTATTTAACGAAAATAATCAAAAGCCAACATGTAGTAATGCCAATTTTGAACAAAACAATTCAATCAAGCTCAACAAAACTAATGTCACGTAACTCTACAAAAGAATTATTATTTTTTTGTTATTATTGAAGACAGATTACCCTAATAAAACGAATAATAATTTGTCATGTATTTTATTTTTTCTCTAATTCCCCTAAAGCACACAATTTAAAAGACGATTGCTAATATAATGCTCATTTGACAATAAAGAAGAATGATAGTGATTGATCGTAACAATATATTGTTTCAACGAGAATTAATACCGCTGATAAAACGACGCATAAAAGTAAAAAGATTATATTAAATGAAACTTTATCGGCAATTAAACTGACTTTTTCAATTAATCATATAAAAAGATGATCACTCGGGGCAAGATTCGGTGCGGAAACTCACCATTGTATTCTCAGATACACGTACCATTGTAGACTCTGTAATTTAAATTTTCATTCATTTAATCATGAAATATATATAATGAATTTTAAGTGGGCTAATTAAGGAAAAACAACATAATTTATAAGAAAAGCATAATTTGAATTAAAATATTTTAGCATTCGTATCTATTTCTATGTACAATGCACAAAATTTCATATCAATTTCATTAAGATTCACATTTATTTTGATACAAATAATAATATAACTATTTCTAGGCACAGGCAACCACCATTTGTCATTATTCACTCGACCCCCATGAGAGCTAAGGTGCTAATTGTTGTATTTAGTTTATGACAGTTTATGAATTTTACTCAACTCTACAACTGTAACTTAAAGGAATTTTCATTATGCTATAGCATTTATCTATTTATGAATCAACATCACATTTCTTTGACACAACGAACATATAAATATTATGGAATTACTAATGTGCCAATGCAGTAATGTCGCTGGAATTCCTATGATAAAGCAAATGAAAAATAATTTAATTGTCAAAAATATCAAAAATTATCATAAATGATTTTGTCTTTAACAACATTTCGATTAATGCAAATGCAGTATTTTGTTGAGCGAATATAAGAAGGTTTTTTGCAGTAAAAACACAACATACTCGTCAAAGGAGTAGCACCAATCTATCATAGAAGTAACAGGGGTTGGATTACTAAATTTCTTTTAAACATTATACAATAATTATTATCTTGAAAACAAGGCAATGTTATAACGTAAATGAAATTGCTGTATGTTAAAATATTTTAGAACATACTTATGACGAGTTATTGATGAATCTTTTCCCAAATGAATGGTATTCGTGCTGGTAATCCAATAGCAACCTTTTCTATAATTACATGTAAGAGATTTTTATAATTAAATCAAGCAAATTATTTAAGTATTTTAATTGTAATCGAATATAAACTAATAAACCTTGATCAATTATCAATTATTTTCTATGGCTTCTGAATCTTGGTCTTATCTACTTTGCAGGGCATAAAAAAAAAACTCTTATATAAGCAACAATAGAACTTAAGCATCATTTTAGGCTTTAAACCGACTTGATTAAATATTTCTCTTCTTAAAGTAAAAATTGAATAAATGAAAGTGAAACTGTAAATGAATAATAAAGTAATGCATGGCGAACGAGTAAAGTTTAATAAATAATATAAGCATGTCCCAAAAGACACAAAAATACCTTTTTTGACGGTAGTCCAATAGTATTCGTTTTATGAGGAACTCATTTCCTTTTATATAGTGTTTAAAAACATAAAAAAATAACAAAATATGCCAACGGCGTTCATCGTTTATTATAATTATTATTATTCGCATCGTTGTTTGTCTAAGCTACGAACGCAAAGTTCAAACAATTTTAATTTAATTTTATAAAAGCAAATGTTTCTCTTGCCCAGTAATAAAAAAGTTTTTTATGTGTCCTTAATTGTCTTTAATAATAATGCATATACATATCCATAAAAACTCATTAAACATATCTTTACACAGAAATTTATAATTTCATTAGAGAAAATTTAAAATGGAGCTTTTTTATTATGCCGTAAACTTTCAATTGTTAAATACAATTGCATTTAGTTTATCGAAATTTACTCGTAACTAAAACATTTGAAAAAGGTGAAAAATCCAATGTCAATATCACATTTTATTATAAAATTAATACTGTACAGTGTTTTCAATAATACTGCATGAATTATAAGTGTTTATCAATATTAATCATTATATTTATACAAAGGAAATGATTAGGGTAATATTAGATAAATAATTATTCATTTTATTTGCATTAAATGTTTACAATTGCATCGTCTCAACTCGATTATTTATGCACAAATACTGTAATGTTTATTCATTAATTTACTTATTTGTGTAAAATATTGCATAAATATTATAGTATTGCCCATTGTCACGCTTGAAACTAAATTCCACAAATTGGATATTTAATGCGTAACTATATTGCAATCAAGCAAGAGTAGTTTCGAGTAGTTAGAAGTACTTGTGAGCAAAATTTGCCCAATGAAACACAGCTAATATTAAAAATTTTAACCAAAATAAATTTTAATCATCAAAGTAACCTTTGGTAAATATAAATTTTTAATTTAAATACAAATCAATTTACAATTTTAGAAAATTAAATATTATATAAATGTATTAATCATTTTTTTTTTTTTTACATTTAAAATGAAAAAAATGTGGCATAACTTTATATTATTATTGTGGAAGAATTGGTTAATTCAAAAAAGGCATAAAAAACAAATTTTAATTGAATTATTATTACCAATTATACTCATTGGAGTATTAGTTATTATTAGATCCTTAACTGATCCTGAAGTTCTACCTGAAGATATCATTTATGACGAATTTGATATTTCTAAATTTAGCAATTTGACACAGTTAGTTTTTAAATAATTGTCTTATTAATTGTGTTTAATAAAAAATAATACATTTTTTATAGAAATATGAGTATTGATAATACTTTCTGGAAAAATAGGTAAATTTCTTTTAAATACATAATTGCAAAAAAAAATTATAATTAATTATAAAATATTTACAATATTACAAAATGCTTATTTAGGGCAAATGACGTGCCTTACGTAAACAAAATAATATACTCACCAATAAGTATGCCTTTAGAATCGATTTTTTATAAAACTGATGAAGCTTTAAAAACAACAAGTGTACCTGTAAAAACTCCAGACATAGTAGAAAGTACTGTATTTAATGATAATTATCTTGCTGGTCTGGCAATTAGCAGATACAATGAAGTAAATATTATTATCTATCGCTATTATTGTAATATTTTTGCTTTAATATACATAATATTTTTTAATTATTTTTATTATAAGTTATATTAGTTTTTAACTATTTTTTTAACTTTTTTTTTACAATTAATGATATACCTTAGAACAGTACATTTGTTTTCGGCATACTTACTTATAACGTTCGATTTCCAAGTGAATTTCGAAGATATCCATTGCATCCCATATTATTAAATTGGAGGACAAATATATTGTATCCGTTATTTCCAACAACTAATTTTCGTAATCCTAATGAAAATTATGGAGGTTTAATTCAAATACATTATTTTATTGGTGATTTTTTGTCAAATTTTTTATTTATTTTTTGCAGCATATTATGTAGAAAATATGCTTACAGTGTTTCATCACGTAAATAAGTATTCATGTGAACGTTTTAGATTTTATTATAATAAAGACTTTGGTCCAATATTATTGGAGAAAGTGGTACTTCGACGATTTCCAATAATTGCGCACACACAAGATGATTTTTTAGGTAAATTGCAGATGGCTTTATCTTTTTTAATCCTCTTCAGTTACATCGTTCCCATCTTAAATACTGTTAAGGTAAACATTACTAAATTACTAAATTAGATAAAACACAATAATATTTTTTTTATTAGTTTATTACCCTGGAAAAGGAGAAACAACTAACTGATATAATGAGAATAATGGGAATCGACTATTGGATACATTGGTTGGCATGGTTTATCAGATCCATGGTTCTGTTGACTATTGTAAACTGTCTTGTAATTTTATTATTAAAAATATCTTGGTTGCCAAATTCTGAACTATCGGTACTTACATATTCTTCCACAACGGTGTTGTGTGCATTTTTTACTATTTATTCAATGGCGATCACCACTTATTGCTTTATGATGAGTGTATTTTTCTCTAAAGGTAATTTCGTGTCATATTTTTATAGTTGTTTTTATTTGAAAATAAATTAAAATTCCAGCCAAAAGTGCAATGTGTATGGCAGGAGTAGTGTGGCTTATGTCTTATTTTCCATACATGGTCACCCAAGGAAGTTTTTATGAAATGGGATTTCTGTATAAATTGTTTATTTGCTTGTTTCAAAACTCTACGATGGGTCTCCATTTCAAAATGCTAATAATTCATGAAGGAACAACAGAAGGCTTACAATGGCATAATATATTTAAACCAGTTACATCAAGAGATGACTTTACTATTGGCTGTGCATGGATAATGATGGTTGTTGATTCACTGTTATACTTGATTATTGCATTATATCTTGAAAAACTGATGCCAAATGATATTGATGAACGTGAACATCGCTGGAACTTTATATTTAAAAATATGATGGTGAAAAGTGTTGTCAATATTGATATTAATGAATGCGATGAATCTGTCAAACCGGAATATCAAAAAGATGATGATAGAATAGAATCTGTTACTGGAGATCAAATTGTCGGTATCGAAATTAAGAATTTACGAAAAATATATGATAATAATGACGCTGCAGTAGATGGATTGACAATGAATGTTTACGAGGATCAAATTACAATTTTATTAGGATATAAAGGAGCTGGCAAAACGACAACAATATCTATGTTGGCAGGTGATTATAAGTTTTTCAGTAATGAAAAAAATTTATTAATATGCGAATTATGATTTAAGGTATGATTCGACCAACGTCTGGTACTGCAATAATCAATGGTAAAGATTTGAGAGTGGAATTCAATAAAACAAGAGGGTCACTCGGTTTATGCCTGCAACATAACATTTTGTTTGATGAATTGACAGTCCTAGAGCATATCATTTTTTTTTGCAAATTAAAAGGATTAAATAATTCACAGATAAGAGAAGATGTGAGCAGATATATTTACTTATTGAAATTGGAAAATAATGTAATTATACTTTTCTTAGTAATTTTGACTCGAATTAGCGTTTACTCTCTATTCTTAGATTAATACGCCATCGTCAAGTTTAACTGAAGGTGTAAAACGAAAGTTATCTGTTGCTTTAGCGTTGTGTGGTGAATCGAAAGTAGTATTATGCGATGAACCAACAATAGGATTAGATCCTTCTACCCGACAAATCGTGTGGGATGTTTTACAGCAGGAAAAGATTTGTCGGACAGTTCTGATATCTACATGTATAATTGAAGAAGCAGATTTTCTTGGAGATCGTATTGCAGTCATATCAAACGGTGTAATGAAATGCTATGGTTCGTCATTTTACTTAAAAAAAAAAATCGGAATTGGTTACCGACTGGTATAAATATGCATTACACATTCGTTAGATTAAATTAATTATATATTTTTATTTAAAGATTTGTGTAAAGACTGAAAAATGTCAAACAGATGAATTGACAACACTAATACAAAGATACATTCCCAATTCTGAACTTGAAAGTGATATAGGCTATGAAGTGGTCTACAAATTATCTGAATCATTTATTAATATATATTCAACGATGTTGCTTGCCTTAGAAGACCACCAACTTATTTTGGGCATATCTACATTTGGTATGTCATATACAAATCTAGAAGATGTATGTAATATTGTTAGTAATGATGAGCCACAAGAAGTGTGTGAAAAATGTTTCGGCTGCATTCCAGAATTAGAAACAAAACAAGACTATTCATGTAAATACTGTTTCATCTATTTTTAATATATTTATTATCTTGTTTCGTTCTGGCTATTTAAATCCTTTTTTTTTTTTTAATTTAACATTGTTTTATTTTAACAGCTTCAATTTCTGAAGAAACATTATTATTGAATAAAAATTTTTTGTCGCACCATATTAAGGCAATGTTTTTAAAGAAATTCTTTTTTCTTCGCAATACTTTTTACTTATCAATACTATATCTTTTAATACCTATCGCATTTATTCTATTAGCACTCAGTGTGTCGGAATTAATTATGAGTGGTACTGAGCTACCGCCAATGCCAATGTCAATTAAAAGTTATCAAAAACCAATAATAATGTTACATATAGATCCATCTTATAAAGAAGGGAGTCATGAATCTAAGTAAGTTATAAGCATTTGAAGTATTTTTTTTATTATTATTTTTTTATATTCCTAGTGCCTTTGAAGGTTGCCTTCGATATCTAAGTATATTTCGTTATGCTTCCTATGAAATTATAGCAGAAGACTTGGGAGAACATATGATACAATTGCAAAAAGAAAATTTTTTTAAAGCTACAGAGCAATACCTAGCTGGAATAGATATAAAAAAAGATAAAGTTTGTGTATATTTTAACAATCAGCCATATCACATGGCTCCTACAGCGATGATGATTTATTATAATTGCATAAATGAGTAATTTATTTTCTATATTATAATTTTTACTTGTTAATTTATACATGTTTTGTAGAGCAACACTTCCAAAACTAAAATATATAGTAACATTTATTAATCATCCAATACCATTTCAAGATCAATCACGGGTAAATATGTTAGAAAAAGGTAATAGTTTTGGTTTTGCATTGGCAACAAGTATGGGTTTTGCCATGTCATTTGTAGGCGCTTTTAATATATTATTTTATATTAAAGTTAAGTTTCTTTTTATATTTCGCTTTGTTTTTAATAAATAAAATTAAAATATATATTTCTAGGAACGAGAATGTTATTCAAAATTATTGCAATTTATGAATGGTATAAATGTGCTTACATTCTGGATTACAGCATTTTTATGGGATTTACTAACATTTGCAATAGCATGCGTGGTAATTGCTGGGACACTATTTATGTTGAAAAAGAATGGCTTTAGTACATGGACTGAAATTGGTAATTTAAAACTTTATAAAAATTAATTATTATTTTCCACAATTAAGGGTTGTATTTACAGGTTTTTGCTCTGTACTTTCATTCACCTTTGGATGGGCAATTTTACCATTGAACTATTTAGCATCAATGTTATTTAAAATACCCTTGATTGGTTTTACTTTTATGTTATTGTTTAATATAATAACTGGTGTTACTTTTTTTTTTACTACATTTTTGTTAACTGAGAATAATTATAATAATACAAAAAATGTAGCTGATATTATGTTATTGTTTCGTGCGGTCTCCCCAAATTTATTATTAACGCAGGGCTTCTATAGAATAAATTTAATTGGCGGTTATAAAGAGGTAAATTCAAATCGTTAATAATCTGCAGAACTGTTTCTCGTTTATTGATTTTGTTAAAATTATTGCAGATATGTAACGATGCTTGTAAACGTATAGGAACTAATTGTACATTCGAGCATCTTTGTAATTATAATAATAAGACCTATTGTTGTGGTATTTTAAACAAATTTGCTTTGTTATTCTCTATATTAATATTATTTATTTCATTTTTCATTATTCAGATTTAGATTATTTTAAATGGTCAGAGCCTGGTATATTTTCTAATATTTTATATTTGTTCATCACTGGATTGATATTATTTTTTATTGTAATAATAAAAGAAATTCCTTTTTTTTCTGGTCCTATAAATGTTACAAAAAATAATTATAGTACACAAAAAATTGAAAAGTGTTATTATATAGATAAAGATGTTCTTACGGAAAAAAAAGCAATTGCAAAAATAATAGATGATCAAATAATCAACAACTATTCTTTAATCGTTAACGAATACACCAAACATTTTGAAAAATTAACGGCAGTCAATAGTGTATCTGTTGCACTTCAAAAGTCAGTTTATTAACTTAAACTTATATCGTTTATTTCAATAATACTTTTAATTTTTTTTTTTTTTTTAAATTGCTTTCAGTTCGGAATGTTTTGGAATTCTGGGTTCGAATGGTGCTGGTAAAACAACATTTCTTAAAATGTTAATTGGAAATACAGAATTATCTGAAGGCAATGCGTGGTTTAATGGTATGAACTCAAAAACTGCTAAATACATGATCTACCGAGACATTGCCTATTGTCCACAGATAGATCCTCTAATTGAAGATTTAACTGGTAGAGAAACATTAAATATATATTGTTTGTTGCGCGGTGCCCCACAATGCAAAGTAAATGACATAACAACACACTTGGCGTCTAACTTAAATTTCCTGCATCATATTGACAAAAAAGTAGCAGAGTACAGTGCTGATACTAAACGTAAGCTAAGCATAACATTGGCACTAATTGGTTTTCCATCACTTATTATTTTGGATGAACCAACAACCGGAATGGATATAAAATCGAAACGAAATTTTTGGAATGTAATTAATACTGTTCAAAATATGGGAAGAGCTATTTTATTGGCAACAAATTATATAAATGAGTGTGAAGCATTATGCACACAAATTGCAATTATGGTTAATGGCAAATTTAATTGTATTGGTTCGTCACAATATTTGAAAAACAGGTTTTCGCCAGGATTTACGTTAATAATCAAGGCATTAAATCCACTTGAGTAGGTGTTATCTTTAGTTTGCCACAATTGTAAATTATAAATCAGTTTTTATATAAATTTTAAGGGGTAATAGATGCTTGCCTACGAATCTACGAACTCTCAAGGCTACTGTAAGATCAATAAAAAAATACATGAAATCATATTTTATTGAAGCAACATTAAAGTATTTATTATTTGTTTAAGTATTGAGTGAAAGGGAATATATAATTAATTAATACAAATTTTTATAGGGATGAATTTGAAGAATTTTTAACATATTTTATTTCAGGCAAAGAAAAGTGGTCTACAATGTTTGCCACAATGGAAGTAGCAAGATCTAAAGTTCTAATTGATGATTATGCAATCATTCAAATAACTTTAGAGCAATTATGTCAATCAATGACTATAAAACAAAATTCTGTATCTCTGATTTAATTGGAATAATTGTAAATTAACTGTTATTATATTAATATTTAAAAAATTATATGTATAATTTGTTAGCATTTAGAACTTTAAGTATGTGTTGTGATGATCAAAAATTTATTCACATTGTCACATTTTTATTCTAAATCGTTTTTAGTTGATGATCGTTTATTTCACTTGTTTAAAATTTAATCTAAAGTTGAACCGTCTACAGTTGAAAGTAACAGTCGTTAAATATCTTTTTCAAAGTTCATTTATTATTGTTTTTTAATCAAATTATTAAAATCAGAAATAAAATCATTAACGTAAAATCGATTCAAATGGCGCAAAAACAAAAAAATAATATTTCTTGTGGAAACCGTTATAGCGAAAACTTTTATGCCGTGCTTAATGCAAATTATTTTAGTTTTGTATGTCGGTTTCAAAATTCTGAAGCCAATTGCAATGAATTTTCTCCCAAATGTTCTTAATAAATTCGATTAACAAAATTTTGTTTTTTATCAATGTTTATTTTATTTATCAAAAATATATTCTAAACAATTTTTAAAATATAACTAACTTCTCTAGATCTGCTGGTGAAGATGCATAAGAGATGATGTTGCTAAAATATAAATAATAAAAAAAAAATGTTTTCATTTTTAATAAAAAAAAAATAATATAAAATAAATATCGGAGAGAAAATTAAAGCCATCTAAATTGTCATATACTATTATTAGTTTTTCGTCTTTTTAATCAAAAAATAATTTTATCTGTCTGATATAATGATTATCAGCATTTATTTAAATTAAACTTACAAAACGTATTTAGTTTCATTGATGTCTCTTTCATTCCTCTCTTAACCAATTCGTTGGTAGCTCGACACACCAGCGTTTTATCATGATCTTCTTTCCTTGGAGTGAAATTCAGTTTCGATAAACTGACATTCCCATCGGATGATACCTAGAAAGAAATTTTTAATTCCATTAATACTATACAGATGATGATAATTTAGTAATTAGTGTACAATATATATAATAAAACGTTTTGTGTATGATTAAACTTATTGCAAAAGATTTCTTATTAATAATTAATTATGATGACACCGCTGACAATGATAAATTGTGTTTGCAGATTTTACAATTATTCATTAACATGTTTTATTATTTAAAAAAAAAATTGGTACTATTTATAATAAAAATGATTTTTGTCTATATTTCCAAATAAGCAAATTATATATTTAGGTACTGGCATTTTTAATACTATTTGAAGTCATCTTCTGTTTAAATTAAAGTATAAAATTGGATAATGAAACGTTATCGACATATATATTTTAGATAAAGTCTTGATATAATCTATATAGACTTGGTAATCGCGTATAAAAGATACGCAAACAGTTTTTTAGAATATTCATACAGTATATATATTTTATTTATAATTAAATATTTTTATTAATTGTTTAAGCAATATATTATGGACATAAAATATAATTTTAAATGATGGGCATTAATTAACTTGAAATGTATATTTTGTTAAAAAATAATCATTTAAAAATAATAAATTAATTAATATGATGAGATTTAATAATAAATTTAGAGTAAATTATCTATTTCATTCCAGACATTTCTATTCCATCCATCAACCATGATATTTTTGCAGGGGAGAACTAATTGGGAGAATAAAATAAAACAATTAAAGGTTAAAAAAAATATTTTGTTGAATATTTAATTTGTAAAGAAGAAAAATTATATTTCTTTAATTAATAATTATGCCATTTACTATAAATTTTCAATCATATGAAATTATAATACAAGAATGAATCTTTTTCAATATTTTAACGATATTTACTTTTAATTTAACTTAATTACAAAAACGTTTGCTTTTTTTATAATTAAAAGAATAAAAAAAATATTACTAATAACTGAATAAATTGTTGTGAAAATCCTAATACTCTAATTCATTTATACTTCCATTTAAACATTATTATGAACTGCAAGGACTTGCAATTCAATAGCTTATCTTGATTTATACAGTAAATAGAAATTTACTTTATTGTATATTTTCTGTTTAACAAATATTGTACGCAAAATTAACTTTTAGCCTTAACAATATCGTTTGTTTGTTTGCTAGTTTGTAATTTTGTATTTATATATATTGTCATAATAATACATAATACATTTTATGCATAAAAACTCATAAAACCACGTTGTTTTGAAAATGGTTGAATAGCTGGAAGACATAAAATTCTATTTATCTGTAACATACAACCAGTGAATATACAATATAAGAGGGTAGCTCAATATATATATGAATATGGCTTAATGCTTTGTTAAATGCCAATGATGATTTAAAATTTGAAGTTTATCTAATATAAGGAGACACGCATGCAACAATAATAAACTCGACAAACATTTATTTTGTGTGCGTTTGTTATTATTGAAAATTATTAATTAAATAAAAGAATATATTTTGTGCTATTCATTTGATTAGGATTGATCTTATCAACGTTCATAACGCTAAAAATAAACACAATACGTATGCTTAAAATGAATATGTTTGCTTCAATTTTGCAGCATCAAATGATTAGGCGAATATTTCAGCATAGACGAATATAGCAATAGAAAATTATTTTTCTCATGTGAAATTTTATATTTAAATTAGCAAAAAAGATATTTATTAATCATTGTCAGATTCAATTAATTCTTTTAGAGAAACTCATTAAACAAATCTTATTAAAAGCAACAAGTTTTTTTTAAATAATAAATTTTTAAGTATTGGTTGACTGGTGGTTTTGAAAATCTAGCCTAAAGTCGATATAGAAAAACAAATCAACGGGAAAAGCAACATTACATTATAGAGCCAGGTTGATTCTTTATGACTTCCAAAAGTTAACGCAATTGATGATAATTTTGATTATTAAAAGAATATTATCGATTAAACGGATATTAGCTATGACAACCGTTCATATTTACCTACAGAATAATAAAATAAATGAATTTGTTCAGCAAAAAATATTGCACATATCAATGAATATGATTTTAATTAATTAGAAACTTTTTTTGTAAAAATAATAAGAATATTTGGTTTGAGGTTTTCTAAGAGATTATTCTTTTACCTAACTATATTCCTATTTAGCTAAGCATCAGTTTGAGTACACGTAATTAATGTGTGCAATTTAAATTCTGACATGTTTTATGAGCCAAGGGAATCCCCTTAGTGTTTTATTTTGTTCTATGATATTTTATATTTATATATGTGCATGTATAAACCTTTTACCGCGAAATGGTGGTAATATAATTGTGTATGTTATATTAAAAAACAGATGCAACCCAACCTTAATAATATAATAATATTTGCACACTGTAACATTATAAATTAATTTTATTTATGGAAAAACATACACAGGTGCCTTCGTGTGTTTATAATATATAAAATGTATAAAGTTACCTGTACCTGGCCTGTAGCCTTTACTATGTTCATAGGTGGTTATATTCCTTAAAAATGTGATAATACACAGTAATATCCACAACGATACTTCCATTTTGTTTTTCATTTATAATAAATTAAGGAAATAAACTCACATAATCACACATCAAGAAATATCTCATTCTACATTTATTTAACCGATTCACTGTACATTTCATTATATTTAACAATATAACACAATACTTATATTTTATACTAATGATACACTTATGATTATAATAATAATTGTTTGCTCATTTATATGTTCTACATTATTAAATAATAATAATAAAAGTAAATTCACATATCGAAATTAATTTAAATTAATTTTTTTTCTATAAAGTATAATAATTAAAAATAAATACAAATTGTAACTTTATTGCTTTAATGTTAATAAATTATTTATATCCATGACTAAACAACAGCAATTTAAATAAATGCCTATTGTGGAGAATATAAAAGGAAATAAAGTATAGAAAATTAAAAAAAAAAAAAGATTTAATAAAAATAAATAAATTGTTTTCTAAAAATTATTTACTGATAAATTAAACATAAATTAACTACATATACACAATGTAACATAAATTTCTTTAATGTTAATGCACATATATGTATATTCGAATTGAACTGTTGTTTGACGATAATAAAAATGAAAAAGCAGCGAATAATTCGTTTTTCATTTTTATTACATAATACAAATGTCTTATTATTTTAATGAATGATTTTCGTAGCTGATTATTTGTATTGTAATTGTCACTTTCAAATCCTTGCCTAACTTGTATCCCATAATAGTATAGAGTAGTTAAAAATCAAAACAGTTTATTTAATCCAAATTTATGCACATTGAAACGGATTTAATAATCCACTCGTGATACATTTTATTTATTTTATTATTATTTTTCCTTTTTTTCATATCAATTTCACCAAATTTCACTGAGAGCTTTTACAAAATTGAATTTTAAATATAAATTTTATGATAATAAAACACTAAAACATGTATTTTTTAAATTCAAAGCCTCATTTAATCATTCTTTTTATATATTTAATTCCAAGGCAACACTGTTTTTATGTTTATTCCAAGTAAATTTATCCAAATAACTAATCCAAATGTATTATCCATATTGAGATGAAGCTTTAACAACATAATTCACAATAGATATATAATCACTTTATTGAATTAAACCAAACCACTGTTTGATTAATGCTTTAATAGCTTTATTACTATTAATGTTGGTGCGATGCATAAATTTTATTAATTAAATTAAAATTACCAAAAACAATTTATTAAAAATATTTATATGATTAATTATTAAAAATAAAACAAAATTATAATAATATATATATAATTAATAGATATATATATATATATATATATATATATATATATATATATATATATATATATATATATATCTATATATATATATATACATATAGATATATATATATATATATATAAATATATATGTATAACTGTATATGTATGTATATTGTATTCACAATTTAATTAGATAAATAATTCGATTTATGCATTTACAAGCAGAAAATTTTAACAAAGCTTATTTATCCTTCGTTGGCCTTATGTACACTACTGACATCTCTACACTTTTTTTCAGCATTCGGGGGTTACAACGGAACAAATTTGGAAGTGGATACCGTTACTTTTGCAGTAGGAGAACTGAAGCGCATGTTTATTACCGCGGTAACTCGGTCACACCCAATGCAAACATTTGGAGACTTTTCCTTTAACACTAAAATTTATTCCTTGATTTATCAGGGGATTCAATTGAGGAGCTTTTAACTACCGTAGTAATACGACATCTATATATTTGGTTATAACGGCAACAATGCTTTTTCTCCTGTATTTGGCGCATGAATATTAACTAGAAGGAGCATAAACTTAAAAAGAGCAGTTTTTAAATTATTAAATTCAGACAGGGTTTACTCAGGACTCTTTTAAATCTGTAATTGAAACAATTCCGCATGATATAATAATTAAAGAATATAAAAAATATTAAGCATACATTTTATGAATAATGTAAGTTCAATAAACTTAATAGAGATTTAAAAAGAAAAATTCTGCGCATTAAAATTTTTATTTCAAATAAAATAAAAAGCTCCGTTTAAACACCTTTTCACTCATATTTTGTATTATGGCATGATAAACTATATTTATAAAATATTTTTACTTAGAGATTACTCTACTGAACCGGCGTTCATAAAATTATAAGAAATCATTTGATTATTTACCTCCTGAACCCCCTATTAGAGCGCCTGTATATCATGGCAGGCATATTTTAAGTGCAATATGCGTAGAGATAAAACCCAGACCATACAGTAAACAAGACTTTTCATACATAAATGATATTCGTATGGAAACAATAGTAAAATCGATAACTTAAGATTTTACAGACGAATAAAAGAATGAATAAAGTTAAGGTAAAGTGTTAAATTTTAATAAAACTTTATGAATAACGATTGCAGTATTTGTGCGTTTGTATGCAGCAGTATTTAATTTAATGAATTCATGTTTCGACCTATACAAAACGATAATTGTAGCTCAAGAAATAATTTCTAGATAAACTCATGCAATTCTAAAATTTCTACAAACATCAAGGGTACACGTTACATTTCTAATATTAATTTACTGGAGAAAAATTATATATTCCATGTGTTAAAAAATAAAAGTCAGTGTAATCGTGAAAGAAGTCATTCTCCTGAGTATAACGAACATAATTACATTGTTAAGATTATTTTGCCTGATATTATATCTGTAAATCTGAATATTAATCATCCTACGTGACTTTATATTAGAAATTTCATCAGAGATTTAAAAAAAAAGAAAAATGTAAATAATTTCTGTATTGTCAATGAAACATATGCTTTAAATCATTATCGTGCAATAAGGAAAATACACTGAAAATATTTTTTTTTTTCTTTTAAAGTATATACGAATATTTTTTATACTTCTATTAAATAATAAAATTTTTATTTTATGAAAAATAGATAATTAAAACTTATGATTAAGTAATTAAACACTTCAAATTAATGTTTATTATTTTTTAGCGTGATAATTTGCTATCTATATATTTAGAGGGTATATATATATTGAGAGAGTGAGAAAATCGTATTTGAAATCAACTTAAAAACTTCAACACATTATAAACATATTATTCCAGTATTGTATGAAATTGATCCATCTTAATCGAGACAAAGAATAAACTATAAATATATGTTTCTAAGTGGTAAGAGTCATTTATAAATATGTTTTAATAAATAGAGGCTTGACTTCTAAAGACTTAATAGCTAACAAAATTATAATAAACAATTTTACAATTTTGTTAATACTGCAAATTAGCTAAATGATGATACAACAATATAACTCTTTTTATAATATTTAAAATAAACATAGATTTTATATTATAATCGTAACTAATGCTTATATTATTGTTTTTTCTATTAACACTAATTTATTCTCCTTATATTGTTTTATTTTTTATTTAAGGTTTACACGGCAAAACGTTTTTTTATTTAAAAACATTTAAATTGATTTATATCGCTTCTTAACAAATTTTATATATTTGTTATTTGTTTGATTAATATAAATATTTTTTAATTATTGTTTTTTTTTTGTTCTCAAATAATAATTCAATTTTAACTTGTAACGCATTGAGAATATGCAATTTAAATTTATGAGAAAATCTATAGTTTAAATCAGTGATGGCGAACCTATAACCAGTGGGTCATACACTGATCCGCGCAGGGTTTTCAAATGACCCAAACTTGATTCCGAAGTCAAAGTAAGAATGCCTGAATGTAGTGCAAATAATAATGATCTCACACTGAAAATTTAAATCTTTTCAAATATTAAATGTACGGGATTTCTTTACCAAATAATTTTGTATTAATGGAAAAAACTTGCAAATGCTTTGCTAATAATATGCTGGAAAACATATTCGTGTGAAAAACAGTTTTCTTCAACGAATTTTGTAAAATATTCCAACAGAAATAAATTAAGTAATGAATTGACTAAAAAATGCGTTAAATGCATGAATACGGAATATCTCTCTCTTTATAGAGATGATTGATTTTGTGACCCATGAGCTAGTGGTAAAAAGAAATAATAAACAAAATATAACCCACTTCCCAAAACGGTTCACCATCACTGATATAGAAGCTTGCCTACCAAGCCCGAAACGACAAAAAAAAAAAGAAAAAACAATAATAATAATAAATATATATTAAATTCTAGTAAATGTGCACCTGCCACATCAAAATTAATCATAAAAATAAAGTTTTTTTTTTTATATCTTATCTATGTAAGCATATATTTCACTTATGTCGCATGCGTCTCTTGTTTCATGGGTTTATCTTTAAAACAAACAAAAAATTGTAGAAAAATGATTAATAAGTTGTAGAAAATCATACAAGATGTTGATCAAATTTATTTTTTCTAACACACATTTATATAATAAAAAATTATGTAATAAAATTAAGAGATTCGATTAACTAAACACAGTTATTTGTAGCATAATTTTTTTTTTTATTACAAATATCACCAATTTCGACAGAATTATTAAGATTGTTGCGACATATATCCGTATTGCGTATAAATATTGCATAATAAATTATTAAGTCAATTTATATATATAAAAAGTCGATATAATATCCTACATATTTACTTATCATATAAAAAATATTATAATAAAAATGGTACAGTATCTGTAACATGTAATAAATGGAGCGTAAAATTATTTGCCTAAAATGATAATAAAAAAAAAAAAAAATTTTTAATAAATAAAATAAATTTATTTTAAGTTTAGTTATAAATTTCATCATCCATAAAACAATTTATTATTATATGTTTTACATGAACTTCATTTTATTATGATTAACAGTTGCATATTATTGTTGTTAAAATGTGATACCAGTGAAACATAGATAGACGCATAAATAACATAAACATAACGAAGCAAAAAAAAAAAATGATAATAATGCAAAGAATAAACGTAAAAAATATAATTTAAATTTATATAATTTCACAAAATTTACATTTAACCAACAACAATAAATCATATTAAATGGGTTTATGGTTTATGGTCCATATCTGTTTGTAAATATATATATATTTTTACTTTTTGGCAAATTTTCTGTAGCAGAATTTCGAATTTAATTATTAAATAATAAATATATGTTTTTTTGTTTTGTGAAAACAGGTAAACAAATTGCAAATACATTCAATTATTAATAATTTATGCAATAGAAATTTAATTAAAATAAAATAAGATTAATTTATACGTTATTAAGTACATATCGTTTCTTATAGCAATGCATAAAATTCATTGCAATGCATAATCAAATGTTAATTTTATATTTGCGTAACATTTAATTGCATTAAATGATTTTATTCATTTTTAATTTTAATCAAGTAAGTAACTAATACTACTCTAATCATTTTCCTTATATAAATATAATAATCAATATTGATAAACACTTATAATTCATGCAGTATTATTGAAAACACTTTACAGCATTAATTTTATAATAAAATGTGATATTGATATTGGATTTTTCACCTTTTTCAAATGTTTTAGTTACGAGTAAATTTCGATAAACTAAATGCAATTGTATTTAACAATTGAAAGTTTACGGCATAATAAAAAAGCTCCATTTTAAATTGGCTCTAATGAAATTATAAATTTCTGTGTAAAGATATGTTTAATGAGTTTTTATGGATATGTATATGCATTATTATTAAAGACAATTAAGGACACATAAAAAACTTTTTTATTACTGGGCAAGAGAAACATTTGCTTTTATAAAATTAAATTAAAATTGTTTGAACTTTGCGTTCGTAGCTTAGACAAACAACGATGCGAATAATAATAATTATAATAAACGATGAACGCCGTTGGCATATTTTGTTATTTTTTTATGTTTTTAAACACTATATAAAAGGAAATGAGTTCCTCATAAAACGAATACTATTGGACTGAATACCGTCAAAAAAGGTATTTTTGTGTCTTTTGGGACATGCTTATATTATTTATTAAACTTTACTCGTTCGCCATGCATTACTTTATTATTCATTTACAGTTTCACTTTCATTTAAATAATTTTTACTTTAAGAAGAGAAATATTTAATCAAGTCGATTTAAAGCCTAAAATGATGCTTAAGTTCTATTGTTGCTTATATTTATATACGAGTTTTTTTTTATGCCTTGCAAAGTAGATAAGACCAAGATTCAGAAGCCATAGAAAATTATTGATAATTGATCAAGGCTTATTAGTTTATATTCGGTTACAATTAAAATACTTAAATAATTTGCTTGATTTAATTATAAAAATCTCTTACATGTAATTATAGAGAAGGTTACTATAGGATTACCAGCACGAATGCCATTCATTTGGGAAAAGATTCATCTATAACTCGTCATAAGAATGTTCTAAAATATTTTAACACACATCAATTTCATTTACGTTATAACATTGCCTTGTTTTCAAGATAATAATTATTGTATAATGTTTAAATGAAATTTAGTAATCCAACCCCTGTTACTTCTATGATAGATTGGTGCTACTCCTTTGGCGAGTATGTTGTGTTTTTACTGCAAAAAACCTTCTTATATTCGCTCAACAAAATACTGCATTTGCATTAATCGAAATGTTGTTAAAGACAAAATCATTTATGATAATTTTTGATATTTTTGACAATTAAATTATTTTTCATTTGCTTTATCATAGGAATTCCAGCGACATTACTGCATTGGCACATTAGTAATTCCATAATATTTATTTGTTCGTTGTGTCAAAGAAATGTGATGTAGATTCATAAATAGATAAATGCTATAACATAATGAAAATTCCTTTAAGTTATAGTTGTAGAGTTGAGTAAAATTCATAAACTGTCATAAACTAAATACAACAATACAGCACCTTAGCTCTCATGGGGGTCGAGTGAATAATGACAAATAGTGGTTGCCTGTGCCTAGAAATAGTTATATTATTATTTGTATCAAAATAAATGTGAATCTTAATGAAATTGATATGAAATTTTGTGCATTGTGCATAGAAATAGATACGAATGCTAAAATATTTTAATTCAAATTATGCTTTTCTTATAAATTATGTTGTTTTTCCTTAATTAGCCCACTTAAAATTCATTATATATATTTCATGATTAAATGAATGAAAATTTAAATTACAGAGTCTACAATGGTACGTGTATATGAGAATACAATGGTGAGTTTCCGCACCGAATCTTGCCCCGAGTGATCATCTTTTTATATGATTAATTGAAAAAGTCAGTTTAATTGCCGATAAAGTTTCATTTAATATAATCTTTTTACTTTTATGCGTCGTTTTATCAGCGGTATTAATTCTCGTTGAAACAATATATTGTTACGATCAATCACTATCATTCTTCTTTATTGTCAAATGAGCATTATATTAGCAATCGTCTTTTAAATTGTGTGCTTTAGGGGAATTAGAGAAAAAATAAAATACATGACAAATTATTATTCGTTTTATTAGGGTAATCTGTCTTCAATAATAACAAAAAATAATAATTCTTTTGTAGAGTTACGTGACATTAGTTTTGTTGAGCTTGATTGAATTGTTTTGTTCAAAATTGGCATTACTACATGTTGGCTTTTGATTATTTTCGTTAAATAATTTCGACAATATTATTTGTTTTTATTTGGCAAAAATCAAGAAAAAGAGAAAATATACTTTTCGGAGAAAAATGCCGAAAATAGTACATACGAGTTACCACGTTTCTTGAAGCTTTCCAGTTACTGATTGCCCGTTTGAATTCCAATAACTAATAAATAATAAAACTGGGTTGAGATTGAAGATCTTTACAGTTACATCTTTCTTTTAATAAAGGTATATTGCGTTGAGATCATAAATCAAAGTTTCTCTCTTGAAGTGTTTTCTCCTTTTTTGCATAGAATATTGTGTATGAATATGTCAAAAAATTCTATACAAAAATGAAACAGAAAAATGCTTTTATCTTGTTATTATTTAATTGCGAAAATATTTAGCATATTTTTAGTTGAAAATAAAAATTAAACATATATATTTGTTTGAACTTTTCTAAACTTTGTTTTCAAACCTTTTTGTTTTATGAAAAAATAACTTTATTTATCCTGTGAATAAATATTTTCGGAGGAAGCACTTAGACTTTCTAAAGAATAAAATATTATGATTATTATTTTAATTTTCAACCTTGTTTATACACAAACGATATTTCGGTTTCTGGGGTTGTAAATTATTTATTCGTAACCATATAAAACGTGGTTTCCTCCGAAATGTTGTTGACTTTTATTGCTTACTTTGTGCTTTACAAACTCAAAGTTTTAAAATTTATAATTTAAAATTGTACAAAGTATTGCATTTCATTTGCTAAACATGATAAAAATGTAACAAATTAACGATAATTATTCCATTACTTCTCGTTAAAAAATTGTATTTTTCTTAATTATTTATTTATCCATTCATGATTGATAAAAATTTGTACTTCAAATAGTATCGTTTGGACTAATAATGGAATATTTTGTAAGGCAACAACAATTGATACAACTGAAACAATACAACGAGGGACTTTTTGGTGGGAAACTAATTGCAACTAATATGTGAAACGTAAACTATTTATCTATAATTGAAGTTGATGAAGAGTAATAAATGAAAAGCATACACATTGCGCTATTTCAGCTTCAGCAAAGACATGCATTAATCTGCCTTTGATTATGTAAACTAAATATTGTGATATTATTGAGTTATTTTCTAGTAAATAAGAGAGTAATTTTTCTATTTTTTCAGTCTCATATTGTATAAATTGTAAAATTAAATATGGTAGGAAAATGTCCTTCAATCAAAGTACGATCAACTGTTAAATATTTATAAAAGGCCATCGTTACAGTTACAGTTCTCACCATCTAAGTAAAATATTGAAGATTCTAAACCACAGAAGACAAATAATAATAAATTAAAGTTTATTCAAATATTATTTCTTATGAAAAAGTTTCTCTACCGAGTATTCCATGAGTAACGAATTAAAATTTTTCATAGATGTTTACTCATTTCTGTTTATTTAAAATAAAATTTATGAAGATTATAATTCAGTATAAATACTTGGTAATAAAAATGGTTAAAAATATAAAAAGTTTAATTTAAAATAAAATGCGATTGCAATAATGTAAGTGTCTCTAAAGATTGCATCAGGTAAAAAACGAAAAGCTGTTAATTTACAGCATAAGCGTGAAAAAGGGACATTCTGTCTAGACATCTTTATTCTTCGTTCCGTATACAAGACAATTAACATTTGTGATTTATTTTCTCTACAATAAGTGTCGACGAGTATTTTGACTCCTGAGAGAAGAACTTCATTTAACCATAGACAAAATATGTAATTCTTTGTAATTAACGCGTTCTTACTCCTATAAACGAATGAATTATTTTGCAATATCACACAATTGGTAGCATTTTGATAATGGTATGATAATAAAGTTTGTATCACCCACTGTTGCGATGTAATAAAGACAAATGACAAATTACTATTTTTGTAGATATTGAAAGTTTTGATTCCTTGTGTAAATATACCGTCAGGTGTATCCAAAAATATAACTTTATTTGTTACTAAAAATACTGTGCATAAAACAGCGGGTAGAATAGTAGCCACACAAAAACAGAAATTATCTGTGATTATATTTGCGTATACGTGTTGGCTTATTAATTAAATGTCTTAAAATGTGTACTAAAAAGCGTCTTAAAATGCATTTTGTCAAATGAAATTAAATAAAAAGTAAGATTATTGTATAAAATCAGTAAAAACATTTTTATGATCATTTACCTTGTAATCTCCAATATTATATATGTTTTTTTTTTTATTAAATAATTTTTATGCTATATTTATTATGATTTGTCATAATAAACGACGAATTAAATGAAGTCTATGAATTGTAGCTAATGCAATAAATTTTTATTATATTCAACAATTTTATTAGTTCATTTTATTTTATTGTTGATAATAAATGCTTGATGAAATCTTTGAATGTAATTCTCTCAAATTTTTATTTAATTGTTATGCCATAAATACGTTTATTTGTTCTACTATGTTCTACTAGACAATGAACATTAACATTATGTTATAATAAAAATGATCAAATGTCCTATCCTATGCGGCATAAAAATTATTTTCATAATTTTACTGACTTTTAAATATTAAAAATTCAGTTTTCATTTAATTTCTGATGGATTTATGATCAATCACCACTAATTACTTAAGTTTAATATGATTTCTAGTAGCTCTTATCATAATATGAATGTTTAAAATCTAATTACACTATGTATTGTACTAGAGAAACCCCACTAGCATAATCATAAAATCGTAATATGTTATGAGGAATTCATATAATAACTTTAGAATTCTCTCTATGTTTTGCGGTAATTAGTGCTGTCATTACATTAGATCCATGTTTTCTTTAATAATACAATTTGGTTGTGTAATACTTCTTAATTCGTTTCATAACTAAACGATGTAGACGCTTAGAAATACATAGGATACTAATTCACAGTTGCTAACTTGCTAGTAAAAGTAAAAGACGTTAATCGACCATCGATCATATACTGATCATAATTTATACTCTATTTTTATTATTGAATGAAAAAATTTCAATTAATTATTGTCTTTGTCGTCTCCATCAAATAAATAACAAATCATTTAACATTTACAAAAGAGTAAACACGTGCTGAAACCCAGATAAAATAAAGATAAATAATAGATACATCATTGTAGCTTAACTAGTTTTATTCATAAAATACAATTCTCACTATTCCATATACGTATGTATTTATGTATCATAAAGTGAATAAATACTTTTATTAAAATTGATACATCTAGCAAAAAGTAGCCAAAAATCGCATCAATCATTTATAATTATAATTTAGTTATTTATTTACTTATTTTTTATACTACATCTACAATATACTTATTGACTGGATAAGAATAGAACCAGTTGTCTCATTAAACCCATTTAGATTGTAAATAAACTCAGTACAATTTCTTTGATAAGTTAATTAATTTTAAGAAATTTGCTTCTATTTGGAGTGAGAAATATTATTTACACACAAATTAATATTACATTGAAGATAATGTTCTCTACCATTATTTGATTTTTATCACTTATAAAAAAACTTGCGAGAAATATACTTAAATTACATTTCGATAAACATTAATATTTAATATTTGATAAGGAAGATGGACAGTCATCATAACATTGAAGAAAATATTATTCTATTCAGGTTACTTTCATGGTTATACAACTTGAATGAAAAACATTTAACACTAAATCATAACGAAGTCAGTTAATCGTCTTTATAAGTTTATAAAAGACATAGTACTCAGGAACGAGGGAAAAGAAGATTTCCTTATTTTAATTTAACTTTGTTTGGAAAATATGCTAAAAAGGAAACTATACAGCATAGAGTAATTTGTTCATTAATTTAAAAATGAATCAATTAATCAAATTTTTGAAAGGCGGATAAATTAGATAATGCAAAAAGGTAAAACATAGATATTCTGTGGATACTTTTTAATAAAGCTATTAATAATAAGAATGCGCCTCAAATGATTTATTCACATTGTGTGGTAGCCGCTAAACCATCTACTATAGACTCCTCAAAATTATTTTCGTAAAAATATTCATGCATATTTTGTTACAAATGATTATTATTGTTTTTCCAGCTAAATAGGCTGCGGAAATTGCTTTTTCGCAGTTGTGCAGTTTTTTATTGCTGTTTTTACAATTTATTTTATAATTTTTCTTAAACAGATTATTATGCTCAATTTTAAAGGAGCCAACATAATAAAATTAATAAACAAAAAAAAATATATATTTTATACATAAAACACAACATAAATTTACCTGCTTTAAGGTCAGACGGGAATTTCTAACATACTAAGTATTGCAAAAACTTTTGTTAACCAGTTTTACGTGCTTCACATACATATATAAGTCGAAGAAAATACGAAATACATGTAGCAACTTTTTGTAAAAATATTGTTTTCGGTAGCATCCTTCAATCAGCAACACGATTAAATTTTGTATGGAGTAGACCTTTTATCGTTTAAACATTTTTTAAGATTTTATATATTTGAAACGTGATTGCTTATAGAATGCTCTACCATCTACCTGTATCCGTACATACATACATAAAAGTCATGTTGCATGATTACCTAATAAAAATAAATATGCGATCTATTTACAAATAAACAAAGATGTAAAACTGTATATTTAATGGAACATTGCTGTTATTTTTGCCGTATTTGGCAAGTCTATTTTTAAAATATAACATTATTTATACAATACAAATTAAATGGACACAATTCATACTTCAGTGAATATTGATTATTATTATTATTTAAATCAGTTAAAATGCAAGTAAGAGAAAGCTTACTAATTAAGTTATATCCATTGAATCAAGTCGGTGTACGTATCGAAAATGTGCATAGGAAATTGCTTAAAATTTAAAAAATAATTAATTAATTAAAATTCCATTAGAATATGCAGGAAGTTGTTACTCTTTGATTGATGGAAACAATGCACAAAGAATAAGGCAGTTATTAACAATTTTATATACACAATTTAATACAGGAAAAAAAAACTCCGTTCCATTTCCAGATGTAAAACATTTTCGTCACATTTGATTTAATCGCGCTAAGCGATTCATTCAATTTTTTTATGAATCATTATTCTATTTTTTACTCTTCATTCTCCACAATTCATTGTATTGCTTAAAGAGTCGCTGAACAACTTAACTAACGCACTGAACGTACCTGAACACTGCTTCGCCCCGTCTTCAGTACATATATTCAAGTCAATTGTATATTCTTTATTAACCTCACAAGTAATGAAAAATAAAATAATGAAAATATTCAAAGTTTATTTTACTTTTTCTGATTGTCTGCGAGATATTAGTTTGAGGCAAAGAAATGATAATAAAAGTATTTTCATTGAAATTATATATGTATTTCGTAGCACATCTTTTATGAATGTTTCATATTTTATCTTGTCTATAAAATATAACAAAAAAATTATCACCTCTTCTGTCGGTTTATGGTTTTTACAGCAAATTTAACTTCTGACATTTAATTATGTTGAATTTTTTTTAGTATACATACAGTATATGCAGTAATTTTGTGTTTTACGTATACTAACAGAAATAATTATGAATAAACGTTAGATAGATTGTTAAGTATTCGTTTATAACTATTATTCAGAATAATTCTGCAAGAATAATAATATTTTTTGTTTATATTGTCTTTTTGATCTTTAATAACGTCTTCATAATTGTGTATTGTCGTTTACCGTTTTCATTAATAATTCACAATATGTTTCTACTTTAGGTATTATTTGATGAAAGATTAAGTGTTACAAAATAGATGACCACCGAACAAGGATACAATTTAGTAATTTTCTAACTTTAGATAATAACTTTTTACAATGTCATGAAATAAAATTAAATTTATATAACTGCTAAAGTGCTTTATGGATCATTATTGATTGATACTATGCCTTTATGTTTCAGTTTTAACCACTTTTGTTAAAATCATTAATATTATTAAGATAGTTTTCGTAGTTTGTTACAACTAACAATAGAGAACTAAATTCCATTTCCAATATATATTTTATTCATGCAATTATGCTTTCTGTTTATACACATATGTGTTAATTGTGGACATAAAATAAATAATATTGTCTGAGCAGCCGTAGTAATAGATAATTCATAGAATAAAGATAACTCGGTTTTGTCACGCTACCCTATTCAATGGTCTTTGTGTTTAAATTATGATAGCAGATAATCACAATATACATTAAATTGTTTATTTATGATTACGAATTGCTAAAATTAATTATTTGCCTTTTTGTGTGAATACTTAACCGGTTTATAGCAATACAAAATAACTATATTTTCTAATTCAAAATATGATTCATAATTCTTGATACAATTGATTATTTATTGAATTATTACAATAAATTCACAATAGATTGATAATTTGGCTCGTAATCTTAAGGATTAATTGTGGAAATAACATTAATTGATTTGGTTAATAAAATTTCTTTAATGTATTCTAAAAAGTCGATTCGTAGAATGTTTAAATAAATAAGATTATGCATGATTTAGCCTACACAAGTCATGCTAGCTGCTGCCATTGTAATGACACTTTAACATGGAATAACTATTATAATTGTTCTGCCAATTGAGATGTGAGTCGATAAATAAAAGTGCAAATGTTGGTTTCACTTTCCTCTGTACAGGCCAAAAATTATTCTAGCCTTGAAATAGGTTTCCAAAACGTCTTGATAAATAAAACGATATCAAATATCATATAAACGTATTCTATTTGTGTGTCTTTATATTAATAAAAATAAATACAGAACTACGGATTTGTTCCAATCTATACCTGAATCAGGTCCAATGCATTCTAAAGTTCATTATTGATGTTTGAATCAGTAAGCCGATGTGTTGGTGCAATTAAAACCAACGAATAATAGTATCTCGTTTCAAATTCTAGCCGCGTTAGCACTATTAAATTGATATATTTAGTTTTATTCCTAAAATTATTTATAATATTTGCACGATCATGTGAAATGTACGTGCTAATGCTGAATTTCGCACTATTTTGTTGCAAAACTTTTTATGATATGAACCAAAATAAAAGAAAATAGGTATTGGCATTTGGTCGATAAAGTGAAACTTGTCTAAAAGTTAAGTTATCCATCTGTAACTACACAGATGTCACATTTTGCTAAAATTAAAAGAAAATGTATTTCGATTATTGTTGCTGCATGGAAATAATATTAAATTCTCATTATCAGCAAAAGTTTTGATTGCAAAAGTAATAGTCATATGTTGCCTGCTATGGTTGTATCATCTAAGTTTAGAGTTTATGCTTTTTTGTGCAAGGCAAAGACATTGTGTATCTATTGTTGAACAAGAATATGTCCAAAATGTAATGAAAAAAAACTATAAAATATACAAACGAAATCTTTAAAGAGTCTTCGCCACACAATTATTAATATTTTAATTTTCATGTAAATCCCTTTTTAAATTACGAGTTAAAATAATTATAATGAGTCATGCTGCCTTACTTTTCATAGAATCAATACAATTAAAAAAGTGAATCTCATAAGTAACATAAAGACAAAAAAAAAACAGTTTACCCAGGCTAAATTAAATATTGTGTAGAAATGTTATTATTAAGCAATATTGCATATATAATTTTGTTCTTTATCAAAATGCACAATGAGAATAATAAATGCCTCGCATAGTAGTTAGTTGCAAAGAAAACGCGAAAAAAATATTAATAAAACGTGATAAATAAAAAGTTATTATCTAAAAAGTAATAATGAAAATACTAAGTTGATCTCCTCTTAATACGATTTGGTATTTGGCGCTTATCCAGAAAGTATTTTAAATTCAATACCTTACGTTGACTTGGTATTATAGGTCATACTGTCATGGGTCATGGAATATATTTAATTTAGTTTTGTCTATTTCTGTCACGTTGTATTGTGGATTACAAAAGGGCTACGTACATGTTTTGATAAACATTTATGAAAAATGAAGATAAATTAAAACCACATGATGTTCTTTGGGGATATTTTGCTAGAGATAATTATTCTCATTATTATTATATTTCAGAAACTTAATATGTTAAAATATTCTCAGTGTTTTTAGTTAATTAATTATGCTTTATTTTAATGCGACTTTTTAAAATTATTTTTACGTGAGCATAACGGCAAAGAGCTGTACACCGTGCATAAAAATGATTTTCTTCTTGACGTCAGAGAAATACATTGTCGATAAAAATATATTGAACCTTGTTGGTGGTGTAAAAAAATGCGATTTATTTTATCATTAAAGACAGCAAACAGATGTCGAAAGATTCTTACAAATTCATAAAAGGAATCGTTATGTAAAATATATCATATTATTTTGTGTAAAACATTAAGAGCATATGTGTTGTAAAACATATGAGATAAAAGTTGAATTCTTCTACATTTATTTCTGCTCTATATACATTTATTTAGATATTATAACAAAGGACATTAGAGCAAATCAGCATTTCAATAATATTACGAAGTCAGAATTACATTTGAAAATATTAATATGAATTATATATAGCATATAGCTTTGCAAGAATTTTATTCCACAATGATTTGTTAAAGCATAAAAATTATGCGAATGAGAAGGATTTTTGCCACAAAAGTAATGTATCTCACGTACGCTAGTATTTTCATTGTTTTGACCTAATATTATTGTATAAGCAAAGAAGAAAAAGAAGAAAAAACAACATAAAATTGTAAAATGATATTGCTAGTAAAAAGTTTTACTTTAATAGAATTAATTTTTACAATTTAAGAAGTTTTCCCCCAGCGTATCTACGTGTAACAAAAACAAAGTATCGAGAAAATCCCAAATGACCATTGTCTTTATACATCAAAAACATTTCGTAATTTATTTACCGAACAATATTTTTATTTGTCTCCGAAGGTTTTTCATATTTCATGTACTCCACTTAATACTCTTGCTTAAAATGTCATGATATGAAGGCACATAGAGAAGCTACTTTTGATCGTATAGCATCTGTTTTGTTGTAAAACAGACACATATCTCAAAAGTCCCTAACAAAAGATTGTTATTCTTTTGTAAAACTTTAGTTCAGATAATTTTTGTTAATATTTGGCGAGGTTTAAAAGATATTTTCTAAACAGTTTTTACTGTTCTTTTATGCATTTACATATATAAACTCAAAGATTTATTAATCAATTATGCAGCACTCATTCAGCAGAGAATTGTCACATATCTTTTTTTATGTAAATAGGTCTTCATAGCATTTTAGATTTTATTATGACCGTTAAAAGTTTTATTGCAACCGAATATCGTAACGTGTCAAATTATAAATTTTAATACATTTATTAAATGCGAATGGGAATGCAAATGGGATAAAATAAATGAAAAAATTATCGCACAGATCGATTAAAATTGGATTTTATTACTTGAAGAAAAGTTTATGTTAACGGCTGCTAAACATATTTCATTAACAAGACTTTATTATTTTCTCTCTACATTCGACAATTTTATAATTAAATTTGAAAAGATGAAAATTCTTTGAAGCTATAAGGAAGAAAAACAAAATTCAAACCAGCTTATTTTATAATTTATCAAATGTTAAGTTTTTACTAATGTTAAGTAAGTCATTGTTTAATTTGAAATAGAGAAATAGAGGAAAGAAATTCAAATAGAAAGTTAAGCCGCAATATTTTTTAAATTATATTGTGAAATTAAAATTATTTAATTTTGTTTTTTATTTCCTAGAGCAGAATAGTTAAATGCAAGTTTTCCATTTCGTAAAGCCAAAATACAGATGTGATGCGTATTGGAAGCGAACAGATTTTTATAATAAGAAATTAAACACATTTCAAAAATATAAATTATTTCACGACTTTACGTTTGATAATAAATAATTAATTATCAAGTTTTGCAATTTGCTAATTACTTTCTTCAATAAAAAACAAAAGTTTTAATTATTTTCATGAAATATTTTTGTTAATTAAATTTTTAAGTAAAAGTTATAAAGATTCCAATAAGTCGCTCCCTTCTTAGAATTTAATTATTTTATTTTCATTTCGTTAAATTATTTATGAGAGTTTGTCGTTATCGACCTAATGTTGCAGTATTTAACTGGTAACAATTGTGACAATCGCAACAGATTCGATATGATTGGGGGAAATTGGATACAATATAACGAATGGAGCATGTTCAATGCAGACGGAATATATAATTTAATCAGCAAAACATGAACAATTCAATTACATTTATGCTTCTTTCAATAAATCTCATATCGAATTAATAGTTTTGATAGATTTAACTGTTTTATAAATATTGTCAATATACTGATTTGTTTTTGCAACAATAACGCATAAATATTTTATAATAATATATTTTTGTGAAATATTTATAATGAACAGATTTGGGATGTACAGACTTTTCTTACTAATCAATAAACTTTTTCTTTTGCTTTACATATTTGGTGTCCATTCTTATGAAAATAATTAAAAATTCCATTGAAAAAAAAAAGAAAATGAAACCATATAATTAAGGTATCCACATATTTATAATCTATTCGACCGACGTATTGTTATTGTGGGTGTGTGTGTGTGTGTGCTTATGTTCGTTGGATAAAGAAAACTTAACTTAAATTTCTAAGAAAATAGCATTAGGCATTGTCTAATATTTCATTTGGAAAAGTTTCAAACAATGTAAGGATTTATGACAGGTCGAGGCAATATTTTTTGACTGAAGGGCTGCATTTAGAAATTAAATTCAAAAACTGGATAAATGTCTTATTTAGACAAATGCAATTTCGATCAAAAATATGATAATAAATAAAATTGGATTATCACACTCAAATAGTATGGTTTATATGGTATTTATTGGTGGAAATCAATTTTGATATTATTATGACGATTCACAAAACTTGGCTAATAATATATATTTATTATCAGCATATGTTAAACTTGGCAGTTTGGCAAGATTAATAATAATAACAAGTTTATAGGAAGGATTCTATAGTATCTCACTTGACTTCATTAATAATGAATTATTACGCAATTTTATAAACATCTGCTGGAAAATTAAAAACTCATCGTTCATATGAACGCAATTAAAATAATAATGATTTCATTTGTATGCAGAATGAGCGAATTTTATATCAACTTAACGGATTAAATAATTATTTTCTCATTATCATCTCTTGCCAACCTGTTACATTTGATAAGCACTTTGCAGATTTTTATTATTATTAATATTATTTTTTAGCGCAAGTATTAATTCTAAAAATATTTAATTTTTGATAGATTGGTACAAACTCACTACAGAATTACCAGGAATTATTTTTTATTTGATTTATGGTGCAACTAATTATAAGTATATAAAAAAACTTTTTGAGCAATTATTTCGTCAATTATATTTCTAGCAATTTAATAATAGTATAAGCCATAGGCCTCATGCCATTATGTTCACTTTACACCATTTTCTTCACTTTAGTTTTCAATAAATTTTCTTAAGAATTAATTAGTTTGAACAAAGCATGTCCTTTAATGAATTTACATGACTAATGATGTATCGATGTTATTCCCCTACTATTTTAATTTATGCTGTTTTTCCTCACATCAACCAGCAACAAAAAGTATTTTTAATGAATAAAAATAATAAAATTTAAAAATATCATTAAATCAGGTCAATATGAAGTAATCATATATTCATATTTCATTCAATTAAAAACATAAAGAAACTCTTTGATATATCAACAAAATAAACTAATAAATCATTTAAATTCCAGCATATCAATGCTTCTTTCATTTGAATATTAAATTATAATTAAAAATCAAAATCAATAAGGTAATATGAATTATTAAAATAAATGGAATAAAATGGCCTATGTATACCCTAATAACAGTCATTTATATAGAAATGCTATAAATATATGCTACGGTACGAAGGTCCTAAATAATTAGATTGTTAATAATGTGTCGATAAATCAAAAACGATTTTCAAGCAAGTGCAAGACACAAAAATATTAATAAATTATAAATTTAAATGAGAATAATAGTTATTAAGTGGCATTAGTACGAACGGAGTTTAATGGTGATTTTCTTTGCGGTCATTAATTTAGTAAACATATTATTAACAATGTTTATAGAGTTTTATATATTTTGTGATTTTCAGGCACGAAGAATTCATTGTGACACCTTACTAGTTAAACAGACATATAATCTAGTTTATAATTAGTATCATAGATACAATTTAATACCAAGTAAAACACCTATTTGAAAGGAGTAAACTCATCTCATCCAATTTAATGAGATAGAATATAAATTCAAAAATAATAATAATAAAAATAAAAATCGTTTTATGATTTTGCCAGAGGATATAAATAGTAAATACTTGTGTCGCGCATATACATATCTCTGACAATGTAGCAATTATGTTGTACGAAACATTATTTAAAACATGTTTGAATGGATTTTTATTCAATTACATTAATTTTATATTAAAAATATGTAAATATCATTTGTCAGTTTGTAATAAATGAAAATAATATTTAAGTTTAAATCCAGACCGAGTGTCAAGAATGTATAGAAATTGTATAATCAAACAAATTTGCATATAAAAAAAATTTATAAAATGGAAAAAGCCAAAACGACTTATGTAAATTTAAAACCGACGCAAAATAAAAAAATAAATAAAAGGAAACGGAGAATAGAATATTCATTGGGAAATTGTGAAACAATCTGTGTTTATTTGGCACGCATAGTTGTTGATAGGAGAACAATATATGTCGGACAAGCATTTAAGTGTCATCATGTTTCAAAAACACAACACGTAAATGAAATTCTCACTGTGGAAGATATGCGAGCGTACATACCGTCTATATGTATCGACAAAAATAATGCATTTAATAAATATATTGAGCATGAAATAAAAATAATTTATGCTCAGTTTATGTTGCCAATTTTATGTGTCGTGTTATTTGTATAATTTTTTTTGAATGCTTTCATTCACTTAGCAACACCCACAACCACACTCAACGTGATAACATTTTATTTTTATCTTTAAATATTATTGATTAACAGGATATATCAGATGAGATAAATTTACATTACTAATTTTTCATTACTTTACTATCCTGCGAATACGGAATCTAAATAGACTGAAGGAGTTACATGGAGGTGTTTGTCTGTGATTATTGCAACCAGTTAAAAGTACATAGCAAGAAATGTTTATTATTTTTGGTGGCACAGAGGAGATAAAACTGTTTTGATTGAATAATATAAATATGTTTGTTTATTGATTTTAAATCTCGAATAAAGTACAATTGAGTCTTGATTTCATCATATCTTATTTAAATGAGTTTTCTCTTTACATAAAACAGCAATGCGACTATATCACATTAAACTTTGATAAATGTTTCTCTGGCAAAAAATTATACGTATCTTGAGTTTTTTAGTATAAACTAAAAAAAAGTGATAAATTAATTGCATCAGAATGCTTAAACAATTTAATGAAAATTTATTTATTTCTTAGTTGAAACAATAAAGAGTAAAATAATAATTTCTATATTTTATCTTTAAGAATTAACAAAATTATATTAATTTATATGCAGTTGTTTGTATGAAAAATTAGCGAGCATCAAAGCTATAAAAGGTATTATAAATAAAGAAAGTATAAAATATTGGCGTCTATAAATTATCTGAATTATTCACAAAATTTAAATGCATTCAACTATTTTTTTTTTTTTTGTTTATTCTTAGTTCCATAAAGTATCAATTGTGGCCCACCATTATTTCTAAAAACTAACTAGATGCCTAAATAAATGAGTAGAATCCCGCATTTCCTGCATTAAACAATTTTTAATGCACGATTTCAAGCATGAATCTAATATGTTTATCCTGTTTCCATTTATCATTTTATAAAATCATTTTTCCATTTTTTCCGTGCTTTTTTGTATATTCGCTGTACATTTATTTTCCATTTTTGCATAATTTATATTTTTCTTTTTTTATTGCAAATCCAGAGATTTGCTGTTTATCCTTTAAAATATAATGGGGATTCAAAACAAATTGTTTTTTATTTTGGTATGCTCTCTTTTCATTTTACCTGTGTCATTTCAATTTATAAACGTCAGTGTTCGCACGATCGACTCAAAATCAAATATAGGAAATAAAGTATTTAATACAATGATCGTATAAGCGGTAATACTATTGTTACTTTTGAAGCTGTCACGCGAAAATGGATACTGAACTGATATTCCAATATATCCGATGAATATTTATTTCATTAAACATTTACGTTGCATTAACTATGATTATTTTTCGTTATAATATAGTTTCGTTGAATTTTAGCAGAAATTGAAATTTAAGCATAATTTATTGGGTCAATAACTTTTGTCTAAATGTATTATAAAGTATTGAAAAAATCAATAAAAGGTTAAACACATTTATTTAAGGCACAATAATGAAATATAATTACCTTTGTGCGGGTGGCAAGAAATTTCTGCTTAATTTTAAATTGTTATTTATTAAAAAAACAAAATTAAAAATATAAATTAAATGTATTGAATATATGTAGAAGCAATTATTATGCAAGTATTATAAGTAGGTGAAAAGAGTATTGAAATGCTTAAAAACCACTTGGCAGGAATATAAGACTTGCAGTTTTCAGTTTTTTCAACAAAACTTTTATAATTGACTTTTGTTTTATTACTCGTTCTGGTAAATTACAATTGGCATGTTGTATGTGAAACTTTAATAATTTTAAATAAAGATATAAAATATTGCATGACGTAAAATATAATTTATTTCTGAATTCTCTGTTAACACCTTATACTTCCAAAAGGATAATATTTATTTGAGCACCAGTTACTATTATCAAAAAATCAAGATTCAAAAAAGCAATTAAAGAAGCAGAAATAAGCTGTCTTCTACATAATTAATAAATGAAAATTTAAATCATCTAAAGGTCATATCAATTATGTTTTACATAACATTTATGTAATTTTCAGTTTATTAATTCTAAAGTCAGCAAGATCGGAGATGCCAGAAGCACTAACCAGTATTCATTGTATTTTATTTTAATTTCATAAGATACACATTCAAATTCATCCACATTCTTTTATGTGGTTTTAAGGCCAAAAAATAATGATAATAGAATTATTACCCAATGCTACAAAGTTTCTATACAAATAATAATAAATTTTAGTCATTCCTTTTAGAAAATTAACTTCCATATCAATATCAACGGATCATAAGACATTATAGCGTTAAGTGTCTAAAGACTTTTATTGATTTTATGTAAAACATTAATAAAATATTTTCAAAATAGAACTGTGCGAAATATAAAACAACATTTCTGCCTCGTGCAATTCACAATCATAGAGAATTTAAAAGTTATTCAATGGAACAGCAATCATTCAAACTATTTGTTATTCTTTTTTATTTATTTTTTAATAAAGTCGTTTCATTAATAATAATAATAACAAAGCACAATATTCCTACTCCTTGTAGGAATATCAGCTTACATCATTTAATTAAAGTAAGTATACGCGTGCTTTTAAAGTAACGACAACATTGTTTTAATTATTCTCATTTAATTGTGATATTGATTTTTATTAAAGCGGAAAATTCATGTTTGCACGAGTGTTATTCCGTAAATAATTTAATAGGGTGTGACCATTTTTTCTGTATCGGGCCATGCGCAATATCCTGCCACAACTAAATTTGCTTCCAAATGTAAAGAGACTTTAGTAACATTCAAGTGCTGATGATGGGTATTTAATTGTACGCAACAAACGGAAATTTTATTTTTTACTTTCGATAGGCAAATTTAATTAAATTATCAATGTTTGCGTAATCGCTATACAACGTATGTGGCATAAATATTTATAAAGTTATTAATTTTTGTTTGCTTTACTTAACGCAAATGATGTAATTGTGAAACTGCTTTCGCTTCAAGAATAAATAGAAAAAGTAAAATCTAATAAAAGTTTACTTTCCTCCAGAAAATGCTATGCTATGTGTGACAAGTATATCCCCTAAGGATGTTAATGTTAGTGGTCGGCAACATGTTACTAAAAATAAAATTGCTTTTTTCACACAAAATTAATTTTCCTTATATTAAATTATTAGAAAATTCCAAACATATGTCATATTGAATATGGAATTGCAAAGTTAATAAAAAATATCATACATTTATATTTGGAATAATTTGTGCTAAATTTATTTACTCAAACTGAAATATTTAGTCCTTGATGTTGACGAAATATCTGTTAATTCTTCTCTGCAGTGACCGAAGGGGATCACAGGAGTAAATTGAGTTTTTTTTTATTGCAAATGTTCTTCAAGTAAGTAAATCTATAAAAAATTAAATTGGATTTTCATAATAAAAATTCAGTTTTAATTTTAGAAAAATTCATTTTATTGCAAAACCTTTCTTATGCATGTTAATACAGTAGAACTATGAGCATAATTGTACATTTAATAAAAATTAGAAAAATTTAAAAATAATTTTTAGTTAGTAAATATATCTAAATATGAGCGAATGTATTGAATGACATGAGAATCATTCTTATTCGTAAAAGTATTAATTATTTATTATTAATAGTTTCCAGCTGAAATATACCGTGTAATTTGTTTTTAAAAAATGATTGCATGTTAGTTACCATACAAAACTGACTGATTTGTTTGCAAACTTTTTCAACAAAACATAAAACTTTTTGATTTAGTAATTATACGAAAAACATAACTATAATGACAATAATTGAGATTTTATAAACTTTACTATACTTTCTATCTGTCACAACATGTTGTATTTATTCTTGCTAAGCTTTGAAATTAGAATTTTAATTATAATAAATAGAAATACTATTAATGCTATTAAAAGCGGAATATGCGTTAACATTTATTAAAACTCTATGACCCTATTAGCTAAAACATATACATATATATATATATATATATATATATATATATATATATATATATATATATATATCGGTTATAGAGTCTGCACATCATTGCACCTTTAAGGTTGTTACTTAAAAAATTATTTATCTTTATGTAAAACTACCATTTAGGTTAAACGTGCCATATACATGAACTATAATCGGTAATTTAAGTAATTATGTGATTTTATTATTTTATTTGATTAAATAAATAAATTGCATTAACTTGTTAATGAGAATTTCACCAAAGCATTATTATGACGAAAAATCGTAATTGAGCAAATCATAAAGATTCGGTTGAAATATTTTTGCTCATTTTAAAGTTAATCTTAAAATTATATAGAAATCTCTGTTGGTTTTTATATTTTAAATTTTATACCAAGGATTATTATATAAAAACAGAACATAACATACCCACTGCTGTTATGCAGTATATTTTCTATTTTATAACTTAATAAGGATATGGCGTTAACGCATTTAAATTTTACGATCATAATAAATATTGTATCTCGTTTTTTATGCGAATTATTTATATTCTGAGCATAACAAATAGATATTACACAGTAATAACGAAAATAAAAAATGATGCTGCAATGCAACCAAACGGAGAAACATGGTAAAAAACAGCAATATTTACAGCATCGATATGCATAATTTATTATACAAGACTTAATCATTTTATTTATATAATTTTTTTATAACTACATATTTGCAAAATTGATTAGAACAGAGCAATAGAATAAACAAAATTGTACATTGAATCTTACAAGACAAGCGGATAGTTTCTATAAAGATGTCATTTACGTATTTCAAGTTTAATTTTACTATGCATATTCATTTCAGAGCTTTAATAAATGCTGTCTACATGTTGTTTCTTAGGAGTGAATAATAGATCAATCAAATCTGTCGAACAATTGATGAGAAGAAGTCGCGGACTTAATAAAAACTACATATTTATCATGAGAGAACCATTAATTCATTTTAGAAGGTAAATTTATGCAATATAGTTAAAAGAAAAAAAAGTATATTTATATTTCTAATCAAATATTACAAAAGTTATTATGGAAACATTAAGCCATTTGATAAACATAAATCTCTGGAACAAGTATTACAAATAAATCAAAAATATACATACAATAAATCTTTTTCTGTACATTTATGAAGGATTGACACGAGTAGTTTAACGAAATTGCATATCGTGTGACATGCAATATGATAAATAGCAAAGAGAGAAGATAATTATTTTTTCATTGACATAATTTCACAATTATGTTTTCATTAAGCTATTTCTTCTGTATAAAATTATCTGATACATTTTTGTACATTCTTCTCTATATCTAGCGAGTGCAAATTGTGCAAACAAATTTGTTATTCTTAAAAAAAAAATTAAATATGTTTTATGTATATTCACATAAAAATGGAAAATGTAATGGGAAATGTTGTGTTGGGGTTCAAAGTCTCATGAGGCATGGTGTTACTTTTCGAAGAGCATCATATATGCATTAAATTCCAAGAAATAATTCATTAATATCAATTACTTTGTTCACTTTCAACATATGTTTGCAACATTTTGACATTACTTCACTATTTCACTGTTTTTCAGTTATTTTGCTACATTTAATTACGTTTTTTCCTCAGGTGGAATACGGATAGCGTACCTTCAAAGACTTTTAAATCAAACTTTATCATTTAATTGCTTATTGTTATTCAATCTTCGACATATTGCCAACGCATTAACAATTTAATAAAAAATAAAATTACAAACCGATAGTAAGACATTCAAGAAGCGAAACAGCATAAAGTCTAGACAATATAAATTAAACGTTTATTTTGTATATTTTTCTGATAAATAGTAATTGTTTAAATTGTTAGATTCACCAGACAAAAATAAAAAAATATCCTCTAAGGACACTTTAGTTGAGTAATATTATATTGGACTGCAGATAATTTTTCCAGCTTGTAAAAAATATAATTTTCTCGCAAAAGGGAGAAAAGATTATAAATAATGATGTTACTCTAAGATAGATTATAATAATATAATTTTTTATATTAGATAACTTAAATTTAATATTTTTAAATTCACATTTATATGAATTGTAAGATAAATAAATGAAGCAAACAAAAATGAAAATTTAAATACAGTTAATAATTCCTGGTGATGCTTCGAAAACTCAATGCAAACCTTACGTTGAAATGAGTCAGGTTTATACAACTATTAAACGAGCTTATACGTCTCCATCTGCAACTTCAGAATTCATAAACACAAAGACATAACAGACACTTAATATAATTATGTACTTACATAAAATAATAAACAATAAATCATGAGAATGTAGCTCACATTTTCTATCGTCAAACATCTATTGATAATACCCCAGGATTATTTTCAAAATCTGAATTTACAACTCAACATTTTATTGAATCCTAGTAATTAGAAGTAATATAAAGGCTTTAATTTTTATAACAGAAACAGCTTTTAGACTAATTTAGAAGCAAGAACTCTGCAATAAAATTATTTAACTAAATCCTGATTTGTTTTTATTTCTCCTTAAAAATATTTTAGTGCATTGTAGCAAGAGGATTATCATGATAACACGGTATTGAGAATAACAAGCTGTCGAATTTAAATGTTTTTTAAATAAAATATAATATATAAATTTAACAAATTCTACAATTCGATTAATGTAAGGAAAATTCTAACATAATTTAAGGATGTTTCTAGAAAGATATTATAAATAAACAACTAAATGGTAATAATATTATTCAATATTTGTGACGACAAGACTCTATCTACTACTATGTGTTAAATTTGTCATGCTATTGATTATGGATCCATTTTAATACATGTTTTAATTGGTAATACACGGTTTTACAATTTTGCAGTAATTGTCGTATTCAAATTTCACTTTTGTATTTAAAAATTAAAAACAAAAAAGATGTGCAAAGATCAACAATAAATGAGGACATGATTATTAAATGATTTTATTGCAGATTGCAATCTTCATCTAGAATATTTTCAGTTTCACGTATTGTTCTTTATATAAGTCATCAAACAATATCATACTTTTTTATTATCATATAAAACATTATATTAATAATCCCCTTTAAATGGCATTGGTAATAATAAGGCAAATGTTATTACACCTTTTATGGGGGGCATTTATTTATTTTTAGTACAAATAAAATTGAATATTTATGTTTATGCAGTCATATGGTGTAAGTAATGTTGACTTTGATTGATCTTTAAAAACAAATCTTTTATTTCAGGAGGAAATGCCGAAGGTGGAACTGGAAGGTTTTATAATACTGATATAAGTGTCTGAGTACACTTCAACGTTTATTTCTTTGTAATAAACAGACGACGCATCACTATAATGAGGCACGAAAACGTATAGAAATGGCGACTGTTATAACATTTTGGATTTTATTTCGATATAAATAAATAAGTTATATCACAAATTACATTAATTTGATACTATTAATCTCATAATAGATATATTTATGGATTTTTATTTAACGTATTTCCGATATTAAAATTAAGTAGCATATCATATAAGAAACTTTTATCATAAAATAATTTCCTTACAAAAAACACCTTCTATTGACACTTCCGATTCGGGAATGTTATTATATTAAAATGAATTTCCTTATAAAGCTAATATAGAAAATTGTGGATTAGCTGATGATAGGGCATCTGTGCTTGATCAACATAACTGAAAATGCTAATTGACAAAAATTCAGATTGACGTTGGCATAGCACATATGCTCCTTGCAATTGCCAATTAATAATAAAATAATTTCTATATTTGCCCATTAGCCTATTTATTATGGAATTTTTCTAATGTTTTTACAAGTTCGGTGATGGCATTCATACTACAGACGAATTCAAAATGCGGGAATTTTTATTGCCTGCTGTTCCTTTAGTAAATAAAATTTATTTTGTATTTAAAAATAATTGGAATGAGAGCAAAGCTAGTCAAATTATATAAAAAAGTTTATTCTCAGTCTGGAATAATTAAATACATTTTGAAAAATAATAATAACAAAATGTTTATAGTATTTTTGTTAAGTTATAACACTATAATAATCATGAATAAAAATACGATACAAAGCATAGAAAATGAATGAACCATATTTATCTAGGAGGCAAACGCCATTCACGAGTATTTGTTATTCCAGGTGTTTTATATATTACAAAATAATAAATATTTGTTTTGCTGAAATATAAAACATTTATCATAATATTAGTAACACACATTCAGATAAATTATATCTCTAGGTTGGTTATTACATTCTGGATAATATTCGTCGATGTTATTTAAACATTTTCTAGTAATTATCAAATGGAAAAAAACTTTAATAAATGATTAACTAAAAATGTTTAAATTCTGAAACATTTAAATTTTTCATTGTAATTTGATTATTGCATTTTACATACTATTTAATTTAATTAAATTTAATTCTACTGAAACATTATTTATTCGCTAATAAAACTTTGATATATATGTATATTCGGGGTATTTTTGTGCTGCTGCAATGTTTATGAGAGTTTTTAGCTTTATATATTGCACACACATATTGCTTATACCATTTAAACTGCAATTAGTGATAATAAAACCGAATCCCATTTTGGGGATTAATAAACACAATGTGTACTCATGTTTTTTAGAGTTCGTAAATACTGAATTATGTACATCAATTATATTAGTTATGAAATATGTTTTTATTGTTGCTTACTGCATTATGTTTAAAAGTGATTAAAATTATAATACTTGTCATAAATACAAATGCAAACATTATTTAATTTTCCTTTTCAATAAATTAGTAATAATGAAATATACGAAATAAATGATTATTAAAGTTGTGAAAGTTTAGATAAATATTAATATATATCCTAGCTGGACTTGTATAATGGATTATTGCACAAATTATGTTTCAAATTTAAATTTTATTTTGTAATTATGTTCTAATGGAACTACAGATTGCGACACATTTACAATTTCTGTCATTTCTTTTTCTAAATCACAAATATTTATTTTAAACTTTTTTAATTAAAAGTAATTTCAACACAAATTTCTTGCCTACGCAACAATAAACAGAAACTCTGATTTGTGCTCGTTTAACTTGGGTAAGCTACTGACAATTCCTTTCGCTTTACGAATCATAACACATAATACGTAGGTAACATTTGTTTTGTGGTTGAATTACAATTGCGCATGTATTCGAACAAACAAATCTTTCATTCCGTGTTTTGTGTTTTTTTTTGCACTATTTTTGTACACTTTATTTTCGCAAGAAAGACTGTAAACAAATTAGCATTTTTCCTTTTTCAATTGATATTCTTACTCATAATTCCCACGAGTAATTCCCAAGATAGCTCTTTTCTGTTGTAAAGGACAATTGAAAGCAAATTTGACGATATAAACTAAATGATTTGTGGATAATACATAACATTGAATCTACAATTTGCGCTATCAAATAGTAAATAGAGATGTTGATTACTTTTCACTATAATCGTATGCCACCCGCACAAATGTATAATGGCAACTGTGCCCAAGAATTTTCTAATTTTTGCATTAAATGTTGTGCAAAATCTTTCATTTTTGTGATAATTCTCCAGATAAAAAGTAGTTAAATTTTTTATTTCATCAGTCATTAATCATTATATCAATTGCTGTATTCGATATCCTTTAAAATAATGAAGTAATTAATAAATGACGGAAAACTAATAATTTTTTGTTACTTTATGTCAAACCCGATTCGAAGGATATTTTAAATGTAAAAAGTGTAAATAGTTCTTAATCCCATCTAATACATGTTATACACTTTTAGACTCCAATTCCTAGTATGCCTTCTACAGTAATTACAGTAAACACCATGTTCACACTTAACAAGCTATTTAATCTGCGAATTATATATGCTAATGGGATTAGCCTTTAAAATTTTCAAGAAAATATGCATATCCATGAGACATTTAAGTAAATCTATTGAAGACCGAATAATATTATTTAATAAGTTTCACATTTTACTGTGCCCAAATTATATTAATAAGATTATATAATTCGAAGAAAAATGAAAAGTAAAAAATGTTTAAACGCATTAATTAGATTTACAAAAATGATTACGTTTTTTAAATTTAGAAATATTGCGAACATTTTCAAATAGTTTTCCTTATTTAAGCACAAAAGCACTGATGATGAATGCTGGAATGGCTTCCAATAAAATAAACTCTTGCTCAATAAATCAACCACTAACATTTGGAAGTGACGAACAATTATTAAATTCAAATGCAACTATATGATAATATGGGAGTAATGAGTACTGTTAACCATTTTTGTGTAAGCTAAAATGCCAACATAGAGTACTGCTTAGAACGATTAATGGTATAGATATAGACTATGTTTTACATGTGAAACGCGAGCAAGATCTGTTACAAATGCTGGTAAATTTTAATAAATCAATATCAATAAAAATTTTAAGGAAATTAAATAATAATGTTAAATTCTCAAGCGAAATCAATATCCTTAAATGACATAATAACAATATTATTATCATATAATATCAATTTTTAAACCTTAAAGAACCCAGCACAGAATATATATCCTTGGCAAATCTGTTTCATAATAATTATGTATAGATCCGTTTTAGAAGACTCTAAAACTCTAAAACTTGTATTTAGCAATAGAGTTATATACTTGAGATGATATTAATTAAAATATCCAGTTTTAACCTGAAACGGTGTTCTGATGAATAATAATAATATAGATGTATTTTGCAAAATAAGGTAGAAAATATTTTATATTTATTCAAAAGCTGCTCTGGCACTAACACTATAGCGAATACAACCCCATGTTAGTGAGTATTATTTTCGTAAAAGAAGAAAAATTACGTGATAAAATCTCTAAGTCATTAATCTTGGCTCACTTTTAGAATAAAAAATTAAGAAAATAATGGCATATTTAGTGCTAAAATTAAGTCGCTAACACAAATATTGCGAGATAAATATTTGCAAAATGTCGTCTTCATGTTTCAATTAGAATATTATAAAAGTTGGCGAATTGTTTTTTGCATTTGCTTTAGTTTAATATTTTATAAAAGTTGTGACAATTTTATCTCGTTTTTTATTCCGTAAACAAAATATATTTAAACCGTTTTTTTGCACGCGATTGTCGCTTAATTAACTTATGAATTATTTATTTAAAAAAAGCACAATTGTTAAAAGACAAAAGGTTCACATTACTTGTGATTTATAAAAGTGTCAATTTTGTATTTGATCCCCAGATCCCCATTTATTGCTGTAGACACTAATAGAAAACAATTTTTATTAATAATATTATTTTATATTTATTTTATATTAAATACTCTACATAAAATAAAATTATTTATTTCAATAAGTCTTTACTATCACGATTAACTAAAAAATAAGAAAGAAATATGAAAGCATGCAAAAATTAAAATAAAATGTTCACTATGTTGCTGGATTTAGTATTTGTTATTTCTTCAATATTGCTATTATTATCAAAAATTGCAAAATAGACTGTATATGCAAAGATGCACTGGCATTTATTTAAGCAAAACATATACGAATTAATATAATTCTTTGAATAATTATAATTAAACTAATCAAAATCCTCTTTACATACAAGCATAATTAAACTTTAAATTGTTCAAGAATTTATTGTGTATTTGCATATTCATGTCATATTTGCATCAATCTATTATTAAATTAATTGTTATTTTAAAATTAATTAAAATATATTATCATGTTTGAGAATGATGCAGATTCAACAAAAAATTTCAATTAAAATTTGTCAATTATTTGTGTAGGCATTCTCTCTGAGGATGCATAAATATGTATAAATTTTATTTGGAAAATATCTTAAACATATTGATAAGAAAATAAAAATTATGCTTGATTGGGGATAAAATGAATTAAATTAATGTCTATGATTATCGCATGATAAAGATACATTCTTGTTTCACTAACTATTGATAAGAAATACCATAAAGTAAACAATTATTTTTCAATTTATCAAACAGTATCTGCCGCTTTGTTGCACTGTTCTTGTACATAATTTTAACATCATCATATAAGAAATGGTATTCGGCTAACAATTATAGTAACAAAAATAATCTAAATAGTATGCAGAAATATAATAGAAGAATATATTAAATTCCGAGTTTGACTTTCATACAAAGTATTACCTAAAGAAAATCGGCTGTATTAAATTCTTATATTCTGAATACAAATTTAAGCTGCAATTTTGCTATTCTGGTCACGTTAAATTGGTGGTTTAGAAGTATTTATATACTATACGAAAGCATAAATATGTAAACTGGAACACAGTCACATCAGAATGCTTTATTTATGCTTTGGAAAATAATTTTAGATACTTATCGCAAATGTGATACATATTGTTTTTTATTTATATCCATTACGATTATTAACAGTTTTTCTCTTCGTATCTTTTTTCGTAGCGGAAATCAACAACAACCACTGATCCTTCTTTTGCGATATCTTAAAAGACTTCCTGTACTTTCATAATACTTTTAAGAGGTGGACTTTTTTATCTGCTATTTTTTTCTTGTAATTGTTTAAATATTTTTATTTCTTCACTGTATTAACCCATCGTATTCACGCAATCTTACTGACTTACATAGCAATTTTTATATATCAACTATAGAACAGGAAGATAATAAATAAATTAAAACGAATACTAATGTTTTACATAGAATTAAATAGTATAACTAAAAGAAAGAAATACTTCTTCAAGGGACATAAAAAATCTCATACTCTTCAGAGGCATTCTGTTGGCGTAGTAGTGACACCAAAACATAACGAAAAATTGTAAATAATCTCCTAATCTGTTAATATAAACAAAAATAATTTGAATATCAACTTTATATGACGAAAAAATGAGTTTTTCTTATGGAAATTTCCTTTTTGTATGGTTGGCTGGCAACCACACTAGGGATAAGTTTTATACAAATTTAATTTTGTAAAGAAAGAATTTGTTTTTATGTTTTCTTGCCTTTCTACTGGCTATGTGGCTATGTGGTTAAAATATTACTAAATTTAAAATACAAATATCACAAATCTGGAAAATATAAATGTTTGTAGCATATTTGCAACGATTGTAAAAGGCACATTTTTAAAATAAATATTTTTATGCAAATTCTTTCATGTATTCTAATTTTCCATGACGAATATAATAATATTTCATATTGCGATGTCATCTCTGATTTAAATTGTTTCAAAGCATTTTGCAGATTATGATGATTTGCATTGCATACATTGATAATTTCAATTGTTTTTATTTAACATTCTAATTTAATTAAAATTTGTGTGCTGATTGAATTAAGAAATGTTTCTCATTTCTGTCTTTTTAGAATTGACTGTTTTATTCCAAATTTAAAACATATGTTAAATATTCATAATCATAATCATATTCATATTCTGTATTTTTTCTTAACTAGATAACAGAATTGATTATAGACTTTCTAGCATTTGATACTTATATGTTTGCATTTTTACCCTGTTTCTTTATAAATATTTTATTTTAATGTTTTCTTTTTAATCAATATAATCAATAAACACGTTTTCGGAAAAAAAGTTATCTACCTTACTTTATTCATCTTTTTATAAAGTGGTAAGGTTCGCAACTATGCACATCAGGACCGTTATTAAGTTACTCCTTGTTTTACAGCTTATTGATTAATAGTAGATTTTTACGAGTCAAATTGAATAATATCAGGTAGATGATAAGAAAAAGTTTTGCAATTCTGAAGTTCTTTTCATTTATAGATTTGGTGTTGTTTAAAAAGAAACTTTAACCATATAATACATAAGATATATGATATATATGAAAGGATTTTTCTAATAAATTTATAAATTGAATAGAAAATATTAATTTTTTAGACGTTTTCACTTAAGATTAATATTAAACTCTATTTTTCGCAAAATAAATGTTTTGTCAAATTTCCATTACTTATATGTGGCAGGCACTGAAATAGAACAAACAGAGAATGTTTATAATCATGTATGTATTATCGATATTAGCTACAGATTACAAACAATGGAGATAATTTGTAACATCCATTTATACTACAATTTTACATGGAATTATAAAAGCCATTGCGTGGTATTGTTAATATTAGCATCTGTGGTTTGACTACAAAACCATTATGAACAGACATTCTCCGTTTATCGACCTATTGCAGTAGAATTAGCATAAATTAATTATTATCATTTCAATAAATATGCTAATGAGCAAAGTAATAATAATGCGCTACTCAAATTGATAACTGTAAATGAATTCCATGCATACATCACGTATTTTTGTAACACAGAAACAGATTAATACAAAATTAGGGACTTCTATTGAAAACTCTTGTTTAAATAAATTTATAATAAATGTTTGCCACGATTAGCATGTGGAACTGCACGACTGTAGTATTATTCAAATATAATTTTGAGTTTTCCATCCTATAAATGCCTAATATTTATTATTATGTACATTTCTTTGGTAAAAATTACCAGTTTTAATAAATGCTTGTTGATTTACTTGTTGATTAAACATAATTACAATAATGCAATCATTTCGTTGTCAAACGAAATCAAACTAAACAAGACATGTCCACTCTTACGAACGATTTCAATTGAATTCAATATTTAAAAGGAAGAATTAAAACTTTTTACGGTCGCGGCATTAATGATTTCTAAATTAAATAAAAACTCTGTTGCCATTTATAATATTTTTACAGAGAAATGTATTTAGGTTTTCATTCAGATGCTATAACTAAACGCGAGTAATACTGCATGATCTACTGCCCTTCTATTATAAAAACATGCGCAATTATACCTCTCCTTTAAAAATTGCTGTCATGGCAGTCGATTTCAGTCATATCCCCTTAAAAACTTTGTAGAATTTTTGAATATAGCACAGAGTGTCTATAAATGATCACGGAATGAAACAAATATTTTTCTTGCAAATTCTTTAATTATTTGGTATAAAAAGCAATAATCGCATAATTATATTAATTTAAAGATGATTAATTAATGCAAGTTTCTGTATAAAAAGTTTATTCTAATTATTTTGTAAATAATAAATTCATTTCAATTAGTTTACAAAAGCTTCACATAATGATTTTGTAAAGCAAAACACATTATATTTTTAATTATTGACATAATTACATAATTATTCTAGCCGATACGTTTTGTTTAACAGAAAATATTTGGAAAATGATCAAACAGAATATAAACGGAATAGTACTCGATAAAGTAAATATTTTATAACGAATACACTGCAATAGAGAAGGCAATGTGACTTTTCAATAAACAAAATATTTACTCGCCAAAAAAGCTCCCCCAGCATGTGAGTTATATAGAATAGTATGAATACACCGTATGAATGTTTAAATATTCATACTATTTTATATTTAATAACAGTTAACTATTACCTAAACAATGTATTTGCTTTTCGTTGAGCATGTAATTATGCTTTTAAACTTTAAATTTTACATAATAATATAATCAATCGTTTATTATCATCATGCAGAGTAAGTTTATTCACTCGTACCACACATTCGCCCAACATAAACAAAATCTGTAAACTTTGCTGCGGTATTTTTATTAGTTGAATAAAAAAAAAGCAAAAATATTTAAAAGGGGAGCGAAACCCTAGTGTTATTTTCTGAACATATAATGTTGTGAATTACTTATTCATATTTCCATCTACAGTTTTATATTTTTCTTTAGTTCTACGACGCAGCAAACATAAATATTCAACTTTAGAGCATTTTCGTAAAAGATGCTTCTTCTCACTATTCACATTTGAGTATTCCGAGTTACCGAGATTTGTAAATTAAATTTTATTTTGATTTATTATTCTTAAAAAGTTATCTGTATTCGTGCTTAATACTAAATCAAATGTGAGTGGATTAAGTAGAGAAGTACAAAAATTTGAAAACTAAAATTAATTACACTATCTTGTATTTACTTTTGAGTAATATTGATCAGACAAATTTCAACTATTTCAATTGAATCATAATACATGTATTAGATTTTAATATATACGGCATTACTTCTGAAATTCTCGATATAATTCTGAGGGGAATTATGGAAATGACAAGTAAATTGAATATGTTTAAAGTAATTGAATGATGTCCATATTTCGTTTGGAAAGTTATGAATCAGACGAAAATAATATTCAATTATATGCCATGAATTTCCCGGAAATGTTTCACTGTCAGCTTTTAAGCTTCATCAATTTCTTCTTTGATTTTTATTAGTATGATTATTAATTGTTTATCTTTTCTGTCTATAACCATCAGAAATAGTCGTAGACGATGAAATGTATAAATTTAAATAATTTAACAAATAATTTTAAATAGAATTAATAGATGCTAGATGCCCGAGAGCGGTGTTATAGATATGTAACATATTTTGAAAAAGCGTAAAGTTTTGTAACAATAACTTATCCCAAATCTATAAAAAACCACTATTGTATATAATTGCAGAAATTAATGATGATGATTTTCATTATCTACATTTTTGTCAAATTATCGAAAATTTTAAATTGTCCCAATCGTATGCATTTAAATAAAAAAATATTTTTTTAATTGATTCAATCGATAGATATGTGCTACGTTATTTTATTTCTAAAATTATATCAGTGTCTTTCAATTGATCGCAATTCTATAATATAACAAATTAATTCTCTGTCATAAACATAAATCTGCCAACTTTAATGAGCAGTAAGTTTACTCATTCGCAACATTCGCATTTCAACAATTGGACACAATAAAAATTAATCAATTGTCCTTCTCCTCCTTTTGTAAATAAATAATATTTTATGATTATTCTATGAAAATTTTATATTTATTTATTGATTTATGTAAATTTACATGGACAAGCGGACAATTATTTGGTTTATTAGTAGAAAGTGTAATAAATTATTGTAAAAATAAAATATTAATATTAACTTGTTAGTTTAACAACAGCAGAGAGAAATTGTTTATTACAAATTGTATGGGAATGGTAAATTGCAATAAATTAAAATTAACAATTTATTTTATTATAATTATTATTATTTAATCAGCATTATTGTATCAAAAATTCATTATTATCAGATAATATCAATGTTACATTTTACGCAACAACTATAGCTAATTTTTTATTCCGAAAACTATGTTCTACTGAATGAAAACTAAATTATTAAGATCAATAATTCTAAAAATAATAAAATTTATTAATCAAAAATGATTATGACCACTAAGCGATATATAAATCGATGTTATTCTTGCTGACTGCTAATTGTATCAATTAAAATCCGACAAGACACGTGAATAAGTAAATACGTTTCTCTGCTATTAAAAATATGAATTAATTATGTAGACCAGATCTGTACTTAAAACAATACTGAAGAAAAAATAACAAAATTGCTTCATAGAATAATTTATTATTAAAAGTAAAAAAAAAACGAATTTTGCATGCTTAATTAGTAAAAATTTTATATTTTCAGAGCTCGTGTTTGATAGTTCTATGGTTCGTTTCTATATATTATCAATAGTGCTTTTCCCTTCATTTTAATATTTTCAGTTAATGAATTTCTAAAATATCTAAAAGCATCTGAATCTAAGAGCAACTTTATCCCATTACAGTTAAATGTATTGCATCTACAATTTAAACGAAGTTTATGCTAGAATTTTACATAATCAAATATTACAAAAATTATTCAATGAAACAGACAATATAATATTCTATATTTATTTTACCATTTAAACATTGTAAATCCAATATATATATAATAATTTATTCAATTCAAAATCAATATAAACTGATATTATTTTAGTGCAGGTAGATTTCACCATATACTGACTAATGTATTATCTTCATATATATACCTACGTATGCTATGTTCAGTTGCAAAATATTAAAATTTTTATGGCATGATCAATAAATATTGAATTATGACAGTTCTCAATTTAAATAAAAATTAATATAAAAAATCAAATGATTTTGTAAAATATTGAGAGTTCTGTTTTCCCAGCACAATGAAATATTATTTGATTTGAGTTTTAATATACTCGAAGATGGTTTTACCTTAAATAATAAATATTAAATCAATTTAATTTCAATTATAATTGATGGAAAAGAATCTTTTCAAACATATACATGATAATTAATTTTTCTTTTCAATAAGTTTTTATGCAATAAAAGGGATTTTTATTATTAAAAAATGAATAAGAAATTTACTTGATTAATTATGCAAGTGAAATTATTATTTTTCTTTCTTTTTATTTATTATTCTCATTCAAGAAATTCTAAATGAGAGCTATATGTTGAACTTTTATCTAAAACGTTTTGCCATAGAAATCGTAATTTGTTTGTTTTTTAAATGTTTCTTTAATAAAACCCGTAATAGCCTTAAAAATGCCAAATAATGTAATGACTGAAACGCTTTGATGCAATTTTAGATGTATTATGTGAATTTTTATAATTTCCAATAACATTTTCTATCATCAGAATTTATTTACTTTATACATTTAAATTTTTTTATTAAATTATTTGATTTATTAAACAATTTACAAATATTTGTGTCAGAAATTGAATATTCAAATCATTTAATTATGATATTCCAAAACAAATCTGAATATAATCTTTTTATCATTTAGTTGGCAAACAGTTTCCATTTGACAATAAATGCGTGACTTTATTAATCAAATTGAATAAAATAAATGAATTAATCGTAGAAAATATTATTTTTATTGATTTATAAATATTAAAACAATCACGAAACCTTTATTAAATTTTCTTTATTTTTATTACTTAGTTTCGCATCCACCCTAATTAAACAAATAAAAACAAATCAAGTATGAGATTTATTAAAATGTTTTGATCCATTATCTCTATAATATTATAGCATTGATTTAATACAGTGTAAGATGATTATTGATTTAAATATGATATTAAAAGAGATATTAAACATCACTGCAGGTAGGATGGTTGTTATTCTAAGGAATCAAAAATAAAAACTCTTATTTCTTAATGAATATGAAATAGTCAACAAGTGTATTTGTTACCGTTAACACCATAACATCAGCACCTGAAAATATAAAGTCCAATCCTTAATTACATTGTGCTATCGTGACACAATCAGTTATTTTCATTTCAGCAATCGTTAAACAATTATACGATAAAGAAAGATTTATGAATTCTTTCTGTTTTCTGTGCATTGCCGGTCATGCATTTGTATTTATAATTCCGATTTTATGATTTTTGTATATTTATATGTATCGTGTAATTATTTATTTAAAAAAGAAGAATTGTAACCATGCACGGATCAAAGAAATATTTAATTAAACTATTTGAATCATTCAACTCATTCGTTTATAGATTTTTTAAGATTCTACAACTGCTAACAGTAAAGCAAACTCAATTATTTACATATAAAGTACAACATCTAGTGTCACCCTTAGTAAAGGATATCGGTTGGTAAAAACTTCATTTCTAACTAAAATCTCATAAAGTAGCAACAACTACATATAAGAGTGCAATTGCTCTTATTCGGCGAGTCTATTTTCAAACACATATTTCATCCTCAATCCTTTGCTAAAGCGTTGTTTTGGAATCATTACATTCTAGATTTTATTGCGGTATTGTTTTTATGTCATTTTTATAATAATAAAAAAGCCGCACAAAGATTCTGTTTTCTATGTCGCTTCTCATACAAAACTCTAGTGAGATTTCGATATTTACCATATAATACTCTGTGCCAGCTTTGTGTAGTGAAATTATGTCATGTTCTTTGAACCAGTAGACACTTTTATGTCTTTTAACCAAATTGAACATTTACTTCGTTTTATGAGTTTTTGTATTAAACATAAAAGTTTTTGCATGAGCCGCAAGAACGAATCACAATAAAAAATTGTTACTTTTTTTGATTATAAAATAACAATTTTTCAGAAACAACTCTTGACAAACGTAAAATCAGTACCTAGTTACCGTACCATAAATGCTAAGTTAATGTACATACGTATCTGTGTCTGTTCTTATCATTGAGTGAAAAATCTATTTCAGTCACAAAATTTAACTACATTCCTCATAAATTTATTAATTATTTCAATTTAAGAAATTATGATTTATCTCTTTGATAGGAATGAACACGTAAAATATGATATTGAATATACAAGCGAAAGTATGCTGCGTTTATTCACATATGAATTACTTGCATAAAATTCAATTGGGGCAAGAATAAAACAGTGATCGCGGGTTCAACTCACTACATTTACATATAAGCTATTTCCCATAATATAAGCTACATTACGTTTACTAGTTTGGGATTTAATAATAATTTAGGAACATTTTTTCTAATAAGAATAATTTATTTCATTTTGCAAACTAAATATTAATTTTCTGCTAATGTTTCATATTTTTTGGATAATAATCGTGTGCTGATAAAATCCAGACAAACTATGTAGAACTTTGTTATGTCTCAGAAAAATTTATGTTATATAAAAACGTAAAATCTTATTAGCTATGATTTATGGTGAACTTTTAATATCACTAAATAATTACATTTATTTTAATAAAATAAATTATCTAATTACCAAATACCAATTTAATTTTTTTCTCTATCAATTATTATTAACTGTAATATTTATTTGTATTTTTAATTAATAAATGAAACACTTTTAATAAAAATATAAGTTTGTTTAATTTTTTTGATAATTCTTTGTATCCATTTACAATTGATTATCTTAAAACATTTGCGATTAAAAAACATCCACTATTAGTTTTATTTATTTATATAGATATATAGATGTATAAAGACAATAAGATGATTTATATTAAAACTGACTGATTTTGGAGAACAATCTTTATCTTTGAATGAACCTGTCTTACGGTTTCACTAATATCATTAATTATTTAAAGTACAGCACAATAACAATTTGTTAATTCGGATGTCCTAATGATTTTAATTATTTCCTTCCGTAGTCTATTTTAATATAGATACATCTATAGTTTTTACTTACTTCAAAAGACCACTGATATCTAATAACAATTATTCTTCGTCTGACATGCGGTAAAATTGCAATTATTTAAATTATGAATCGTTTGTCGATACATCAAGACAATAACATAAGAAAAAGATTTACAATTTATCTATTGTATTGTTGTATGATGAGTCAGCTTTATAGATTAAAAAAGGTACTTCGTTACATCTTCTACCATGCATTCTGATTAGACATGTATTTCATTGACATCGTGTGCAAGTTAAACGATATTAAAGGCAGACAATCTATAAATTTTGTGCGATGACGCCAAGTGGTTTATTGTTGGCTTTCATTACTAGCTACAGGATGAGAAACACTAACAATTATCAGGCATTGCATTCCTTGATGTAAATAAATATTATAATTTAGATTCTGTTCACTATTTATCATTCAAAATACATATATTTAAGCACTTATATGCCTTAATAGTTTCACTTATTTCTAAATTGTCAGTAAACATTTAATTATTACTTTCAACTAACTATTCATTGCATGTTTTTCATAATTTTAAGCTTATAAAAAAATCTATATACTTAAGTGCTTTAGCTTGCCGGTAATTTTGTAATAAACTGTTAAATAAAAATAAATTATTTAATATAAAGTTAATAAAATATTTAATTACAAAAATAAATGCACATTGCACAGAATCATGCAAAAGGTTAGTCAGATTTGTTTTTATTTGACGAATTTATGCATAAACAGATCTCGAATATGTCGCAGAAAGTACTTAAAAGAATATTCAATGACTGAAGAATATAAATGAGGAATATTTTCTATAAAAATAAATATAATTTATTTGAAATTTAATTACAATCGATTAAGAAGTACCAAGTTTTTGGGATAAAGAATAATAAACTTTATGCATACAGGAAGGAAAATATAAATTAACTAAAAAATGTAATTTCTACAAAAAACTCGAGTAAATGGTGCAGAATAAGATATGCTGTATGTTTTGAAAATTCTTTTCTTTTAATAAGTGTTCTATGTTAAAATATGTTATAAAATTCATCATGCATAAAACTACATATTAAATGTTATGAACTCATTTTATTATGATTAAAAATTGCATATTCTAGATAAAGAAATGAGTGCCAATAAAACTCGAAAGAAGGACCAACAAGAAATTTAATTTAAACCCTAATAAAATGAATTTATGAACTTGCTATCATTTTTTGGTAATATTCTTTTTTATAATTATGCTTATTGCCATATTTATAATGCTATACCATACCAAGTAACAGAATTAGACTATATTTTTGCTTAAATCAAATTTAATAATCGATATCTCTCTGTTAATTTTTAAGCGGCAGATATTTCCATGTTGAATGAATTCAATAAAATTATTTGAAACATTTAGAAAAGCTTTTCTTATCAAAGAACTTTTTTCAAACAAATCGTTATTATTAAAATTTTTCTTTATAACTTAAACGTAAAATATACTCTTAAAACCAGAAAGTTGAATAATATTTTGTAAACTAAAATTAATGTTTCAATGAGTAAAATTGCATAATTCAGTTCCATTTATGCGAAAAATATATAATAATATAAAATAAACTTTTAATTTTTTTCTTTGTGCATTGCTATGGCATGGCAAATTTATCCAACCTTTGGTAAGGGCGTGTGAATATTTAAACAAAACAATTTCACAGAAATTATATATTGTTTCCAATTACACAAGTGGAGTATAACAGTTTTCTATTATTTTTCAGCAACACGATTCATATGTCGTTGCTTCACTGCAATAACGAATGTATAAATTGTTATTAACACTTTATTAACAAAAAGTAATTTAACAATAATTTAGTTTTGCATATAATTTTCTGAATAAACAGAACATTACAGTGAGTATTCTATAGAATATAAATAAAAAACTTTGGTTTTAATTAAAAACTAAAGTTACCAACAATTATGCAAAGAATTAAAAAAGCCATTAACGTTCTCGTTTTATAATTTTATAAATAGTTACTAAAAAGAAAAGAGATATTTAAATATTTTCATAGAAAAAATTAACTTTTTAATTTTTGCATTAGTGGCGAAAATATTAATTTAAATCAATAAATCATGCTGAAGTGCACATCCGGACGTTTGTAAAATGTAAGAAATTAACACATCATGCTTATCATATTATAATTATCGATATTAGAAATCATTATTCATGTTTGTGTTTGCTTAAAAACTTTATATATATTTTTGGACATCAGAAATAGCATAAATATAATATAAATGGCTTTGATCATAATTTTCATATATATTCAATGGTCAAAACTTGGTAGAACTCAATGAACCATCGTTAATCACTTCAGCATTATGTAAATACCAGCAAAGTTCATCAATTTCTGTAATTATGCATTAATCCACATTGTAAATAATAAAGTACCATCTAAAAATTATTTAAATTAAGAACTATTATGACAAAATATACAAAATTCCACCTTCAATTAATAGTAATACATATTCACGATGATAATTCGAATGCTATTCAACAAATTGACTCAATTAAACAAATCTATTAAACATATTTTACTGAGTTTCCTCCACGTTTCTCTAATTCTACAATTCTATAATACAAAACATTAAAATATATACATTATCAATTTATAGGACACTTTCATAAATAATCTCGCAATCAGCTTAAACACATTTAATAAATATGCAGAAATAAATTCTCATTCTGATTGTTTAATAAATTATTTTTTAAATTTAGTCCGTTGGTTGCAAATAATAATTAGTTTTATGCTTGCGTAACGTCATTTATATAAACTCATTAAGTGTAGTAATTTACGAAAGATCTCTATTGCGAATTTATAATAAATTTAACAATATGTCCATATATTCGTTTTGATTCTGCTTTAAAATATCTAATTATATTATTAATAGAATCACTAGCAGAAGCACGTAAGTTTTTAAAGCGTTTTTTTTAACTTAATGTCAAACATATCGTTAACTTGTATTTATTTTCTGTTAAACAATTATGTCAAACCATCGACATTTTATTTGAAATGAGAAACAATGCTATTGAAATTAAATAATCATCAAAAATAAAATTGTTTTTACATAAAATATGTTCACAGAGTTTAATTTCAGCATAACTTGTTTCAATTTTAACGTTACTTTATTGTTGAAAAATTATGTAAAAACGAACAGTTTTAATTTGGCACCAAATATTTATTGCAGCGAAAAAGATAAATGTTTCACGATACGTGCTTACTGATAAATAATTTTCACCCAAATGATAAACATCACGACATTTATATTTAAATATAACGAATCAATTTATCAATGCTCCACTTTGTGTCGTCAATGTTTAAGACTATCTAAAGAATATTACTTTTCTCTATTGTTATATTAGTTTCATCTTCTATCTTGAAATGGAAATGAATTATTTTTATATGATATCTGTATGTTGGTGACACAGAATATCATTCAATTATCGATGGTAATTGATATCATCTGTATCTTATATTATAAAAATATTTATCTAGTTTGACCAGACTTAAAATGTTCTGGATTTGGTAGCTTTATGTTTGAAAATTTAATTAAATTTATCATACAAAACATAAATTATATAATTTAAGAATTAATTAAAACAGATGCTACGCGGATTATCGTCTCGAGAAATAAATCTTGAGAAATTTATCAAGAATAAAATTCACTATGAGTTATTTGTGAAATTAAAATTATTTTCTTAACAGCACACAGATTGGAGAGTTTTTCTTTTTAAATTGTCCAAGTATTTTGGGGGCGAACTTAAACAGCAGCATATATACCCGAAAAATTTAATTAAATATTATTAATAAAATAAGCCCCCTTTAAATTTTATTCTTAGTTACAATGTAAATAATGAGATAATTTGAAGATAAAACTCCGTGAACTAAAGGAAATAAACGAAGAAAATTATAATTTGAAAAATTAACTCATAAATAAACTGTATTATGTAATTCTAATAAAATATTTCTTTATTATGTGAGTGTTGTTGATCTCAAAAAAGGATTTTAATAAAATTGGAAATAAGAGAAGAATAATCAACAGAAATTTCAGTACTGATTTAATTTCTCGAAAAAGCACAGCAAAACTTGTAATAGGGGCTCAAAGATAGAAACTTTTAAATAAAATTAAAAGAATATTAATTTATTTTTGTATTTTAAGCTTCGAAAAACATACTAATCCAAAACTGTTTAATTATTTTTAAGTGTTTTCCATAATTTTTAAACAAAACATGTAACAATGGAATTAAAAATACATTTAATCTTAATCCTCATTTAAACCGATGTGCTGTCTCTTGGCAAGTTTGATTATTATTATTATTATTCTTTTTTCTTATTTCTACTTAAAGCAAATCAATACTGATTTAAAAAGCATAAATCTATCATAAAATAAATTATATATAGCCAAACAAATACTAAAACGTTTAAAAAACAATATCGATTGTTATTCTTTAATATTTTATGCAACAAAAAGTATTTCATGTAGAAAAATTGATATTTCAATGAAACTACTAATGTTTTTGCAACAAAACTATGTGCATAAATTGATATTTAAAATCATTGTTTATGTTTCCAAGGAGTTTTTTCTCCACAACCCAAGTAGACAGAAAACGTTTTCTGAATGGCAAGAGTTACGTTCAGTATTTTAAATTGTTTTGTTAAAAAAATGATTAGAAATAAGTGAGATCGTATAATATAATATTATCTAAATTCAAATATAAGCTGATTTATTTGTATTATAAATCAATGAAATCTTTAAAATTATTTATATTAACATTCGTGGTCCTCACATTTGTCTTTGTCTTCATATTTTCTGCTTAATTTTAATACAACGAATATATTTTCTCCTACAATTTCTTGAAATTTGTCTTTAATTCTGCAGAAAACATTATTTGAATTTTATTCATAATATTTAAATTGTTCACAAATGTGTATTATATATTGTCCTACCAGAATTCTTCAATGAATTCCTCTCCATCCTCTATTCATGTTTATGCTCTTCTCAATATGGATTTGATACTATTATCATATAAGCTGTAATAATTTTCCAACTTCTCAATTTATTGCGTGACATTTATAATAAATGTTTTATTAAAAATAAAAATTCTTTCACCAATATAATTTATTACAAGATATATATGTATATTTATGCTTTTATTCTTAATGAAAAATGTTGAATAATTAAAGTTCTGAATATCTTGAAGGTTCTTAATAAGTTTTTACAAGTTGAAAACAATTTTAGATTCAACCTTTTTGTTTTAGACAATTGAAAGGAAGCGTTCTCAATTCTGTTGATTACCAATACCAGCGTCTCTTTTCATTGTTGCTTCATAAATTAAATATTATTAATCTATTTAATGACAGAATATGATTTAAACAGATGATTATTTGCCTAAAATTACCTTTATTAAAAAAAAAAACTAAAAATATTGTCTGCTTTTGAGGCATTAATGTTGAATCATAATGTCATTCTTCCACAGTAGCACAGTTATGTGTACAGTGAAAAGTCTCAAATAATACGATTCCTCTAATACTTGCAATAAAATATATATTATTAACTAAAATTATCTTGACCGGTAACCAGCTAAATCATCCGTCACCAGCTAAATTTTAATTCTCATTAATTCTACTATTGATTGAATACAAATTATATATATAATACTACTACAAATGAATGTAAATATATAACGATTACTATGAATTTTGTAATTTTTGTTTAAATATTTTAATAGGGTGTGACCATATTTTCTGTGGTACTCATGCGCAATTTTCCACAAAATAATAATCTAAAGGTGAAATGTTAAGATATGCTAGTCAAGTTCATGCACGATACAACGATTTTCTCAAGTTTTTTACATTTATTATAGCAAGATTTATTTATAAAAAGTAAACATTTTGTTAATTGTGCTCATTAGAAATATTGTAATTTTTGTGGAATTTATTTTTTATTTAGGATGGTGTAAAAGTGTTTAGGATGGTTTCGTTCTCGAGCAAAGTGCTACCCTTTAACAATGGTAAACTGAAAATGTATTGCAATAATAATAAAATATTTTTTAAATAGAAATCGTTCCTAATGATATAAAAATCTCCAGCGTTAGCAGAAAGCAAAAAAACGAACAAAAATACTTGTTACTTACGAATTTGTAGAAATTCATTACCGACTGTGAATGTGATTGAAAATGCTATTAAATCTATCTTTCTGTTAATAACAAAAATTATAAAATGCAAAAATCTTAAAAGTTGCACACATATATCTTTAATGTCAGGTACACAAGCACTCGCGGCACGCGCGTAATACATAAATCAAAGTCCTTTAGAGTCTTTACAAAGTAATGCGTAAATCAAAGTAACGGAAATTCATAAAACAGTTTGCTAATCGGTTTTTAACATATCTGTTTACCTCCTTTAAAAAAATGTTACGTGTGGCCATGGTAGGTAAAAATGGACATACTCTTGATAATATCTTTGTTATTTCTTTAAAGCACGGGTATATATTTGTTCTAAAAGTTAAATGAAAATTTTTTCTCTCTGCTTTGCGGTTTTAACTGAATTGTTTGCCTAACACATAGCATATTTAATTTAAAATTTATTTAATAATATTTTTATATACGTTGATTAAACGGGAAATTGTATGGAAACACAAATAATTAAAATAAACTGAGAAAAAATCTTAATGCAAAAAAAAATTACATAATAGCTTGCCAACAATGTTCTTATTTGTTTATTCGTTTATTATGTAAATTATAGCATTTATGTTGCAATTTTAGTCCTTATTTTGTCTTATCAAATGTTATTGCCAGCAAAAGTTTAAATTTGACAAACTTTCAAAAAACTATTACAATAAATTGTTTTAAAAAAGAAAAACACTAATAAAATGCTGTTTTCAAAGGATCATAAAATATCAAAAATACAATTTCCGTCTGCATCTGTGGTTAGATTTTATTTATTTTATTTAACTTTAAAACTGTTAAATGTTCCAGATGCTACAAAGTTATCTATATCTGATGATCGATTTTGTTGGCTGCAATTTAATCTAATGCCAAGATTTTATTTATTTGTCTAAAAATGATCTATTCTTCATTTCAATAAGTTAGTTTAAAAACTGTAAAACACAATCAAAGAAGACAATCCAGATTGGAAGCACAATTGAAACGTTAGCATTAAAATTTAAAGAAATGTTTCATCTCTAGACAATTTATTTTTTAAATATTGAATAAAATAAAAATACAATAGAATACAATAGCCGTGTTTAAAAAGAAAATTTGTACTGATTTAACGAAAAAGATTAGTTACTTAACAGTGATAATGCCTAAATTTTAACGATTTTAATCCAGCTGTTAAAATATAATGTTACACTGATTTGAGTAAAAGAAGTTCATAGCAGATTGTATATAGAAAACAATAAGCAATTACCTGAGAAAATGCCATAATTTTGGAATTTATTTTAATCCTCATTGGATTATTATGATACTTCTAAGAATCACTTTGATATCGACTTAATGATGTTAAAATATAAATTTTATTTTTGAACTGTATTTGTATTTTAAATTTTATTAAAAGTGAAAGCATTTCTTTGTAATTAACTTCATAATACTGGATATGGAATTGATGTAGTAAACAGTCGTTGGGTTAGCTAAACAAGCATTTATCTTATGTTTCTTTAAAAGAAAAAAATTAAACACAATCTTAGACAATACAATTAAATAATGGAATTTTCGTCTAGTTGCTATTAGGATCGCTACTAGCTCGATAATTCTTTAAAAGTTTCAATACTTTTTATTTTTAATAAATTTTTATTCATTTCATTAACCAATTAATAAATTTCTGAATTCCACAAATAAATTATCTTAGTTTTATCTAAAAATAAATAAAGATTTGACTATAGCATAGAAGGATGATACAAGTATATTATCATCTGTTTCATAATAATAAACTAAAAAGCTCTTAAACTCCCTATTGCATATATTAAAAAAAAAAAATTCTATTAAATGGTTATAGCTATACCATAAAATTCTACCTAATGGCTTTTGATGCATTAAAGTAAATCAATATCCAATGCAATAAAACCATCCATGTAAATTATGATTTTAAAAGACTACCAACAAAAAATAACCATCAAAAGGAATCATTAGCATTTATTAACTGCAATGTCGATACATTCTATTGCATAATTGATAAACATTAAATTTACAAATAATTCTTTTGAATCCTTCTTTATTATAAATTTAATTTTATAAATAAATAAAAACATAAAATCTAATTAATTATTATTTATGCTTAGCAATGAAAACGACGAAATTAAATTCCAAATAACGCTAAGCGAGAAATAAAAATTAATCAACTAATCAACATTCAGCCAACATGTTGTATCTATGTGCCGACAGTATTAAGGGTTTTCTATTTAATGGAGAATTTCATACAACTCTGCACAGAATCGTAATTGAAGTAACAAAATAATTTCTTAAAGATAAAACCACTTTCAAACTAATTGTGGCTCTTTTAATGTAGGTCATGCTATTATTTATAAAATCTCAAAACATTTTTAAAACTTTATTGATAAACTTTAAAAAGCTTTGATAGATTCAATCGAAATGTATCTATAATTAGTTATAAGTTGTAGTTGTGTTGCAAAGCTTATTTGCAATGCATCACAATTTTTGTCAGAGACTAAACTAAAAGAGATGAAAAATATTCTTCAAGAAAAGTATTGCAAAGAGTCTACTCAGTTCTCAGTTTATCATAATTTATTAGCTAAACAATAATAATATAGGTATTACCATAAACGATACCATGAAATGATGTAAATTAGTGTTTGTAATACTTATACTAAAAATTAATTGTCATATATTTTCTTAATACTCGTAATTCGTGCAAAAAGATTATATAATTCTTGAACTTGGTGTATAAGATTGTTGATATTATCGAAATCAATAATACGTGACTTTTTGTGAGAAACTTGTTTCAAATAATTTATTTTTACGTATTTTTATGATATTTCTTTACAGAATTAAGAAATCCAATTTTCATACTCACTCAACAGGTAGAAATGTGTTAATCTCATTTTAGCATATCAAAAAATTATGCAATATTGATTGTTATTGATTAGGAATTATTGCAAAATTACTGTTAAATTAATAAATTTAATAAATAATGTCTAGATTTAAACACATAATAATTCTTTTGTATTCTACATGTAACAAGAAAAGAAAGAAATAATTATTTTAGGAATAATCATTAATGTTTAATTGTCGATATTAAAAACAAAGTAAATATTTGTAATTTAAAACAATTGAACGAAAACGCTAATTGATACAATTTATTTCATCAATTGTAATTATAATTAAAAATTATTTTAAGATAAGTTTAGCATTTCAAAGCATATTATAATTAAGTATCAAAAAAAAAAATAATAATAATAATTCTAATAGAAAAAGCAACGAAAAGAAACTTTTAAAAGTGAATATTAGTTTTGATTACTTTTGTTAGAAAAGCTTTTAATTTTCAATATCGATAAGCTGACGTTTATTATTTTGATTATTATGATTATTATTATTATTATTATTATTATTCAGAATATGCTATTTTCGTTTCCCATTTAAACTTTTTACTTTAATATGAAAAAGTCTTTTAAACTTTATATTAAATATTTTTTCCTATGAGCTGGTATGAAAAACACTTTTCATTTTAATAATTGCCTCTAAAAACAGTCTATTTGTTTTCTTTTTCTCATATATATATATATATATATTCTTCTTATCTTTGAGCATTATTTTGTTCATTACACTTTGCATCTTCTAATTATATAATTCGCGCAATGAGCTTAATAAAATACAAAGTAAAAATTCTTTAAACAATCTTTTAAATAAACATTAGCAATACAATTATTACTCTTATGCATACTAACATTACCTTTATTCCGTGTTAAACCGTGTTAAAGAAGGATTTTATAAGCGTCATTAAACAGAAATATGTTTTTAAAAAATTATAAAGACAAAATATCTGGATTTAAATTATTTTTAAGACGTTCGGCACCGATACGTGACTCAACAACAAATGAAGTGTTTTCCAGTTTTTTGGTTATAAAATAAGAAGTCTGATTTTGGTTGCGTACCGACACGTATCCGCAAAGGCATATCAAAAACCTTATTACAAGATCATATGATTTGTTAAAAGATAATCCATCTGTTTATGTTCATTTGTGTTTTGCATTTGTAGACTTTTTATTCTTTTGAAAAAATATTGTTTTAAAAAAATGCCTTTCTTAGCCCTCGAATATTATTTCTTCTAATTTTATGCAGGGAAACTTTGCCCATGTATCCTGACCAAAATATAATTTAAAAATTCAAAAGCAAAAACATTTTTAATTTTGTTGTGTTTGTGTAGCAATAAAAGTCAAATTACAATTATTGCACAATAAATCTAATTAAGATATTACAACACGACAACGACACTGTATTTAATTGAATTTTAGCATTATTATTTATATGTTTACCCTAGAACTCGTGTACATTTGTATGTTAAATTTAAATAGTCGCTTTAAACGTACAACATATGTTTTCCAATAAAACAAACTAAAATATTTCCATTTACATTATTATTATTATTATATTGTTATTTGTAATTGATATTTAAAATATAAATTTTTGTTAATATACATTTAAACAAATGTATGATTTACATCTCTTTGCAATATATTTTAGTACAGAAGGCATTATTCATGAGAATGATTAATTGATATAGAATGTAATGGTGTTACTGTTTTCATACAATAGTATATAGTATTATAATAATAATTATATGTTTTATACCAGATAAATAATTTGAAAATGTTCTTGATACTTTTAGATATATTATACGCTATTCAACATTAGCTTAAAAGAATACTACTTCCACCTCATAAGCAGTCTTTCCAAAGAAATTTTAATTTTCGAAAGCTATTAAAATATTTTTTAAATATCTTCATTCATTGATTGCACAATTTTATTTATATTCTTTGCATTTTTTGCACTCAGTAATATTTTTATAAAATCAAATTACTCGTTTAAAAAACATTACCAGTTCCCATAAAAAATGTATATAAATAATTCATGTAACGATTTATTAAAAATCCTTTTGGTCCAACAACTGTATTTTCTTTTATAACTGCGTATCACCACCTGAAATCGAAATCAGTTTTTCATTATATATAAAAATCAACAAGAAGATAAAACTAAATAAAAATAAACTATCACAAAGAAAATTTAAAAAAAAAATCGAATTTGATTCTTCAGTTAACGCTTGTGGGAAACTATTTTGAATTCATAGTCTAACTTCTGATATTGACTTTAGGGTGATGCCTTTTACTTTGATTATGATAAAGCAATGATGAAATACAGTGACAAACACTGACCACATGATATTTGAAGAATTTGTATTTAAAAATAAATAGAAATTGTAGTTTTTCAACAAAAATGTATAAAATGTTTAAAGACAAAATGAATGAACCACTTGAAGCCTAGACAAGTATACGACAAGTACACGTTTGGGTGGAATGCTAACAAAATCCAAACAAAATAAATTTTTTTTTATATCACAATATATATAATAAAAATATTAATAATAGTTAATTTATAATTGTTCACGATATTGTGAATATGTTCTTCTATTTTATGACTCACTATATTATATTTAATTCGTAGAAATCCGGACAACTTTTCCAAGCATATATTATTGAGTAAATGTTTATGCAATGAGTGAATTCCTCTTGTAATAATAATAAATATTAATTTAATTGAATATAAACAACATTTCCTCTTGTTTGTTATAAAATATATTGATAACGAGTATGTAATGAATTAATTTCTTAATCAAATAATCATAACTTTTTTTTTGTGCTGCCACCCCTTTTTTGGGATGCATAGGAACTTACACTTTGGCATTCTCGGAGTAGTATTTTTGTTGCGTCACGATTTTTCCGAGCGACAGCGACTTCAAGGATCCTTATAAAGAAATAATAATAATAATAACCATATTGAGTAAATAATATTAAATTCGATGAACAAAATTTCATTTTGAAAATCATTACATTTTTAATTAAAAGATAATATTTAAATAAAAATATATAAATTATTGTTAAGGTTATCATTACGGATATTGCATATTATATAAATGTTATGCAATGCAGCTAAAATATTAGTTAAATATAACAAAAATTGTACAAAAATTTATATAAATAAAAAGTCATTATTTTATATATAAAACAAATTAAATAAATGATGCGTAAAATGCATAAATATAAAATTATTATGAGTATAAAATATATTATTCAAGTATATACATGTAATAAAATTCATCATGTATAAAATAATCGAATTTATATATGATGTACGTGAATTCATTTTATCATGATTAATATTTGCAGGTAAAGTATCAGCGACATTATATAGATAAAAGGTTTTAGCTTTTATTATTATTATTAAGTTTTTTTTTTTTTAATTTAACAATTATTTTACTATTACTTTTTTTTTACCATATTATTACTGTTTTTATTGAAATTCATATTTAAAAAAAAAAAAATTCTCAATAAATTTTACCAATAATTATAGATAATTGCTTTAATTCTTTTGCTTTTGAAACGTGTAATTTCGAACTTTCGAGCTTACCTGTCGTATTTTTATGAATTAATAAAATATTTTTAATTAAACCATTTTTTAGTATTTTAATTATGACAAATGCTTACTAATAAAATAGCTAGAATAGTGAATTTATTATTGAAGCATTTAAGTGATATTTTACTAACAGTCCTTTGTAATTGAAATTATTTAAAAATATTATTTTGTTCGTTAGTTTTTGGTGTGGACACAGAAAAATAAAACTTTTTTCCTTAACTTTATCAATGTATAAAGGATTTATTTTTACCAAGAAGAAATACAAGCTTTTAGTTAAAATATTTGACATCAGCAGGCAATATACATTAGCTTCTGTTGTATGTGCTAAAAAAACAATATCATAAAAAGGTTAATTAATATCGATATTTATAAGCGATATTTTGCTTTGGAATGAATAAGAGCAAGATTTGAGATACGAGGAATCGTATAACTACAGTTTATACGAGTTACACGATCTACATTCGCAGCAGGATTTGCCTCCTTTCATTTCATTTTTGCTTAGAATCCATTAAGTGTTAAACATTTGCTACAGTATTTTATAAACTAATCATGCTATTGTTTAGTGTTTTTTGCAATTTTCGTAACTAAATATTATATTTAAATTAAATTTAAAATAATATTTTACGAACATCGCAAACTAAGGATTAAACTAAAATATACTTCTTTTTTTATTAAATAACTCTTATTTCTTAGAAACGAAGTAATCTGAATTTTACTATAAAATTTTAATAAATTTTAATTGAAATTCTTATATGAAATAAATTATTTTGTATTTAGAAGAACTTTGTTAAATTATTTCATACAAAGTTGTATTTCATTTTAATATTATAAAATTAATTTAAAATTGTATTTTTATTACATTTTAAAATTATAAAGGATCATTACTTTGTCTAAACAAATAATTAAATTAACTTAAGATTTAGATATTTATTTTGTTGATGTTAATAAACAATTTTTATATTTATATCAAATTATAAGAATGTTTATGCTTAGAAAATAAATTATTTATATTTAGAAAAACTCCTACTGAAATCCTTAACAATATTTTTATAAATATTTACACGCTGTGTTTTATAATAGCTCACAGATACTGTCTCCTTGATAAAATTTCATTCAATATTTATTATCAAAATTATTCAATATGAATAAAATTGTGCTTAATTAAATTGTTATTTAATATCAGATAAAAGTATTCTATTATATCATTTACCTACAATACATTACCTTATACATGATTATTAAAAACTATCATGTTTTAAAAGTATGATTTATTTCGCTCATCCTTTGCATAAACAAAATGTATGAGTATTATCATATATTTACCATTACTTAATAAATCGCACTACCCATTTTTAAATACAATTTCTGATTACAATACAATATTTTAATTTAATAAACTTGATTATGTTCTAATGACCAATATAATTAAAAACTCATTAGTCTTGCATATAATAATAGTTAATAATAAATAAACGTTTTAATAATATATTTTAAAAAATATACGTTTATTTTAAAATACTACTTTAAAAATGAATAATTAATTATTGCTTTTTATAAAGTGAAAATTCAATATTGCGTCAACTGCTAAACTGACGGTAATTTAATATTTATTTATAAAGTGTAAATGTTAAAATTGTGACTGTTATAAATCATTTATTAAAAATTTATTTATTAATTATTGTTACCGAAGCAAAAAAATTAGAAAAAAGAAAATAAATAAACCCATCTTCGTAGAATCCCACTTAACTAAAATTGTTTATTTTTATCTGATAAAGGTTGTTCCAAGTTCAACCATTTTAATAAAATATGCTTCTAATCTTAACAAAGTCTTATATTGATAAGACTGATAAATTTTTAATTATTTAAATAAAAAAGGATTATTATATAACTATGCAAAGTAAATAAGATATAACTAAACTTAATTGAAGGAAGAAAGGAAATTATTAATTATATTTTCATTGATTAAAATTCATTGATTAAATTAAAGCATTATTATTTGATAAAAAGAATAAAATAATAATGAATAAATAATATAAAGTACAACAAAAATTATTGCAAATGATACTGTCCACGAAAGTATAACTCGTAATACGCATAAGAAAGTTAAACAGGTGATGATTCTTAAAAACCATTACTGAGAAATTAAATTATATCATAGTTTCCTACGAAATACTACATAACTGAAATACTATGTTGCCATTTATACTTAAATGTGCAATATTTCGTTTTTACATCTGTGCACAGAGAAGTCTCCAAATAAATATTTTCTTTATTTAAAGTTCATAGGGTGTGACCGAATTGTTAATACTAATCATGCGTCATTTTTGCATTATAAAAAAATAAAATATTTCTCTGAAATTCCCCACTACTGAAAGTATGAAAAAATTATTATTTTTAGGATAATTATCAATGAGAAATATGCGTTGTTGAGTTCCTTCTTTTAATTAATCATATAGAAATATACAAAGATATTAATATTTATAAAATATTTAATTTATTAAAACAAACACAATCTTTACTTAAACTATGTATATAACATAAATTAGTAAAACTATTATATTTACATAAAATATGAATAAAATAGAATATTAATATAAAAAACTAAACCAATTAGATAACAGCATATAATATAAAAAAGAATGATAAAACATTAAAGTCAAATATATCTAGTTAAAAAGAAATTATTTAAATTGCACTCGGCAGTATAAAATCAATCATTTGATTATAGACATGCAGAATACAAAGGACATTATTTAAGCATAATTTCTTATTCCTATCAGAATCATAACATAAATATTGAACAGACAATAAATATTATTTGTGTACAACCAAAAAAAAGGATGTTGATGCCATCGGACAAGATAAGTTTAAAGTATTAAGTATTCAAATATGCCAATTTCTTATTTCAGTTAAAACATCAAAAAGCGTTGGAAATTTCAATTCAGTTCAGCAGTAACAGCCTATATAAATTGTTAAAAATATTTTTTGCATAATAAATTAAATATGTAAACTCCGGTGAAAATAAATAATAATATTACTTGTTTATGTGTCGAGAGAAATAATATCTAAATTCCATGTCTTGCAAATAGTTAAATAAAAAACAGAAAATAGTATGCATATCATGTTTCATAGAAGTTAAAAGTTTATAAAAATATGTATATACATAGTTAAGTATTACGTCTTAGGACTACACCTGTTTATGAAATAATTAACACTACATGAATTTATAATGTTATGCTGTAAGAAATACTTTTAAGAGCTTGAAAATATTCATAGCTAAAAAGATAATTTCAGTATAGAAATATAAACGGTTGTATTTAAGGAATTCACTTTTTATTAGAATAGTTTAGAAAATTGCATTTCTTAACCTTTTACTAAAGAAATAGCCTTTCAGCTTACTGTGACTCGAAATGTTTAGCTTTTAAAGAAATTTCTATTACTTCATTTCTTTGACTTTTGAAATGACTAAAGAGTTACGAAATAAAGTTATAATTCTACTTTATTAATATTACATTAATCAAACTCAACGCATTTACATTGCAAATACGAAGGAAAAAGTTATTCTTGACAATACAGAAATTATTTACATTTTTCTTTTGTTTTTAAATCTCTGACGAAATTTCTAATATAAAGTCACGTAGGATGATTAATATACAGATTTACAGATATAATATCAGGCAAAATAATCTTAACAATGTAATTATGTTCTTTATACTCAGGAGAATGACTTCTTTCACGATTACAGTGATTTTTATTTTTTAACACATGGAATATATAATTTTTCTCCAGTAAATTAATATTAGAAATGTAACGTGTACCCTTGATGTTTGTAGAAATTTTAGAATTGCATGAGTTTATCTAGAAATTATTTCTTGAGCTGCAATTATCGTTTTGTATAGGTCGAAACATGAATTCATTAAATTAAATACTGCTGCATACAAATGCACAAATGCTGCAATCGTTATTCATAAAGTTTTATTAAAATTTAACACTTTACCTTAACTTTATTCATTCTTTTATTCGCCTGTAAAATCTTAAGTTATCGATTTTACTATTGTTTTCATACGAATATCATTTATGTATGAAAAGTCTTGTTTACTGTATGGTCTGGGTTTTATCTCTACGCTTATTGCACTTAAAATATGCCTGCCATGATATACAGGCGCTCTAATAGGGGGTTCAGGAGGTAAATAATCAAATGATTTCTTATAATTTTATGAACGCCGGTTCAGTAGAGTAATCTCTAAGTAAAAATATTTTATAAATATAGTTTATCATGTTATAATACAAAATATGAGTGAAAAGGTGTTTAAACGGAGCTTTTTATTTTATTTGAAATAAAAATTTTGATGCGCAGAATTTTTCTTTTTAAATCTCTATTAAGTTTATTGAACTTACATTATTCATAAAATGTATGCTTAATATTTTTTATATTCTTTAATTATTATATCATGCGGAATTGTTTCAATTACAGATTTAAAAGGGTCCTGAGTAAACCCTGTCTGAATTTAATAATTTAAAAACTGCTCTTTTCAAGTTTATGCTCCTTCTGGTTAATATTCATGCGCCAAATACAGGAGAAAAAGCATTGTTGCCGTTATAACCGAATATATAGATGTCGTATTACTACGGTAGTTAAAAGCTCCTCTATTGAATCCCCTGATAAATCAAGGAATAAATTTTAGTGTTAAAGGAAAAGTCTCCAAATGTTTGCATTGGGTGTGACCGAGTTACCGCGGTAATAAACATGCGCTTCAGTTCTCCTACTGCAAAAGTAACGGTATCCACTTCCAAATTTGTTCCGTTGTAACCCCCGAATGCTGAAAAAAAGTGTAGAGATGTCAGTAGTGTACATAAGGCCAACGAAGGATAAATAAGCTTTGTTAAAATTTTCTGCTTGTAAATGCATAAATCGAATTATTTATCTAATTAAATTGTGAATACAATATACATACATATACAGTTATACATATATATTTATATATATATATATATATATATATATATATATATATACAGATAAATATATATAGGTATATACGTGTATGCATATATATATATATATCTATTAATTATATATATATTATTATAATTTTGTTTTATTTTTAATTATTAATCATATAAATATTTTTAATAAATTGTTTTTGGTAATAAAATTAATTTAATTAATAAAATTTATGCATCGCACCAACATTAATAGTAATAAAGCTATTAAAGCATTAATCAAACAGTGGTTTGGCTTAATTCAATAAAGTGATTATATATCTATTGTGAATTATATTGTTAAAGCTTCATCTCAATATGGATAATACATTTGGATTAGTTATTTGGATAAATTTACTTGGAATAAACATAAAAACAGTGTTGCCTTGGAATTAAATATATTAAAAAGAATGATTAAATGAGGCTTTAAATTTAAAAAATATATGTTTTAGTGTTTTATTATCATAAAATTTATATTTAAAATTCAATTTTGTAAAAGCTCTTAGTGAAATTTGGTGAAATTGATATGAAAAAGGAAAAATAATAATAAAATAAATAAAATGTATCACGAGTGGATTATTAAATCCGTTTGAATGTGCATAAATTTGGATTAAATAAACTGTTTTGATTTTTAACTACTTTATACTGTTATGGGATACAAGTTAGGCAAGGATTTGAAAGTGACAATTACAATACAAATAATCAGCTATGAAAATCATTCATTAAAAAAATAAGACAATTATATTATGTAATAAAAATGAAAAACGAATTATTCGCTGCTTTTTCATTTTTATTATCGTCAAACAACAGTTCAATTCGAATATACATATATGTGCATTAAAATTAAAGAAATTTATGTTACATTGTGTATATGTAGTTAATTTATGTTTAATTTAGCAGTAAATAATTTTTAGAAAACAATTTATTTATTTTTATTAAATCTTTTTTTTTTTTAATTTTCTATAATTTATTGAATTTCCTTTTATATTCTCCACAATAGGCATTTATTTAAAATGCTGTTGTTTAGTCATGGATATAAATAATTTATTAACATTAAAGCAATAAAGTTACAATTTGTATTTATTTTTAATTATTATACTTTATAGAAAAAAAAATTAATTTAAATTAATTTCGATATGTGAATTTACTTTTATTATTATTATTTAATAATGTAGAACATATAAATGAGCAAACAATTATTATTATAATCATAAGTGTATCATTAGTATAAAATATAAGTATTGTGTTATATTGTTAAATATAATGAAATGTACAGTGAATCGGTTAAATAAATGTAGAATGAGATATTTCTTGATGTGTGATTATGTGAGTTTATTTCCTTAATTTATTATAAATGAAAAACAAAATGGAAGTATCGTTGTGGATATTACTGTGTATTATCACATTTTTAAGGAATATAACCACCTATGAACATAGTGAAGGCTACAGGCCAGGTACAGGTAACTTTATACATTTTATATATTATAAACACACGAAGGCACCTGTGTATGTTTTTCCATAAATAAAATTAATTTATAATGTTACAGTGTGCAAATATTATTATATTATTAAGGTTGGGTTGCATCTGTTTTTTAATATAATATACACAATTATATTACCACCATTTCGCGGTAAAAGGTTTATACATGCACATATATAAATATAAAATATCATAGAACAAAATAAAACACTAAGGGGATTCCCTTGGCTCATAAAACATGTCAGAATTTAAATTGCACACATTAATTACGTGTACTCAAACTGATGCTTAGCTAAATAGGAATATAGTTAGGTAAAAGAAAAATCTCTTAGAAAACCTCAAAGCGAATATTCTTATTATTATACAAAATTTTTTCTAATTAATTAAAATCATATTCATTGATATGTGCAATATTTTTTGCTAAACCAATTCATTTACTTTATTATTCTGTAGGTAAATATGAACGGTTGTCATAGCTAATATCCGTTTAATCGATAATATTCTTTTAATAATCAAAATTATCATCAATTGCGTTAACTTTTGGAAGTCATATAGAATCAAACTGGCTCTATAATGTAATGTTGCTTTTCCCGTTGATTTGTTTTTCTATATCGACTCTAGGCTAGATTTCCAAAACCACCAGTCAACCAATACTTAAAAATTTATTATTTAATAAAAACTTGTTGCTTTTAATAAGATTTGTTTAATGAGTTTCTCTAAAAGAATTAATTGAATCTGACAATGATTAATAAATATTTTTTTTGCTAATTTAAATATAAAATTTCACATGAGAAAAATAATTTTCTATTGCTATATTCGTCTATGCTGAAATATTCGCCTAATCATTTGATGCTGCAAAATTGAAGCAAACATATTCATTTAAAGCATACGTATTGTGTTTATTTTTAGCGTTATGAACGTTGATAAGATCAATCCTAATCAAATGAATAGCACAAAATATATTCTTTTATTTAATTAATAATTTTCAATAATAATAAACGCACACAAAATAAATGTTTGTCGAGTTTATTATTGTTGCATGCGTATCTCCTTATATTAGATAAACTACAAATTTTAAATCATCATTGGCATTTAACAAAGCATTAAGCCATACACATATATATTGAGCTACCCTCTTATATTGTATATTCACTGGTTGTATGTTACAGATAAATAGAATTTTATGTCTTCCAGCTATTCAACCATTTTCAAAACAACGTGGTTTTATGAGTTTTTATGCATAAAATGTATTATGTATTATTATGACAATATATATAAATACAAAATTACAAACTAGCAAACAAACAAACGATATTGTTAAGGCTAAAAGTTAATTTTGCGTACAATATTTGTTAAACAGAAAATATACAATAAAGTAAATTTCTATTTACTGTATAAATCAAAATAAGCTATTGAATTGTAAGTCCTTACAGTAATCCATAATAATGTTTAAATGGAAATATTAATGAATTACCGTATTAGGATTTTCACAACATTTATTTTAAATCAGTTATTAGTAATATTTTATCACAAATATTTATATTGTATTATTAAATATGTTTATTAGTCATTATTATCATTTTTAATATTTATTTCAAATTGGTTTTAAGCATTTAAAGAAAAACCCTATCTATTAATAATCCATAATCTTGTAATGAATAATCCGATAATTATACATGGTATTACTTTTAAATTTATAAATATATGAATTTAATATCCTCAATAATATAATTTAACCCTAAAAACATCATAATTCTGAAATCATTTTAAAGCATCCAGTAATGTTTATATAACACATGTATTAGATACAATATACTTATTAAAAAATACAATTAATTGTGTTTAATCTCCTTTTGTTTTAGTGAATATATAGGGAAAATTTTAGCTTTATTGAAAAATTATTCGCATCATTATTAATGAAACTTAATTTTTGGACTACTATATATGAATACCAATAGACAATAAAAGAATTTACAAATTACATACATATTTGATATGTTCATATCAACGATAATAAACCTTACTGCTGTTTAAAATAAAAATATTTTATTCTATTATTATTTCTATTAAAAGAAAAATATCTGTAAAAAGCTGCAATTTTCATTATTTAGCAACAAATAAGATTTTAATTTTATTAGAAATATTTCCTTGTTTTAATTATTTGAAAACTGATACCTAATTGTAATGAATGTACAATATCAATGTTTTAATGATTGATTGATTTTATAGCAATATTGTATGCTTCTTTATAAATAAATAAAGGGTTTTCGAATCAAAGGAATAAAAAATGAAATTAAATAAAGTGTTACACAAATAATTTAATTATAAGATATTCAAATAAGTAATAAAAATATTAAGCGCTAAGCGAATCGAATTGAGTTCTATAATTTTAATTAATGACGGTTTCTGAACTGATATCTCTTGTTACTTATGTTTTCCAACGTCCATTGTATTAATTTACCACTTTTGGTGGTCATACATTGTCATATTGTCATAATACTGTCTCGTTAATTTCATAGCATTACTCAGCTTTAAATAAAATACTCAGCTTTAAATCCCCCAATTTACGCCCAATGCCCCAATTATATTAATATATTTAAAAAAAATCAATTTGCACTTTAAAATTTGTACGCAACGAATAAATAAAATGTGTTTCAAAGTAAAAATGCATAAAAAATTATTGAAAAAATAAATAAAACTGAAGCTTATTACCAATGCAACGTGATTTTTATTGAAAATACTTTGATATACGCTTGATAGGTTTTACTGAGTAATAAAAAAATACCTTTTAATATTGTTAAGTTTAATCTTGTACAGATCGCCATTATTTAATATATTTTATTTGCTATCGTTTCATAATTAATTGATTTTATTCTTCCTTACTAACAATTATAACATTTTTTATTACCTTTTGATATTTCTAATTGTACCAAAGCTTTAATCGGACATGCACCATTGTTGCTGTTACATTGTTAATGTTTTATAGATATCGGTTAATTATATTTGTTTAACTTTTAAAACCAGATCGCAAAATTGTGCCACATTTTAAGTAAAAAACTATTACGGTTACCCTGTTTTGTCGTTGGTAAATTTTATTAAAAAACAAACCTCAGTGCATAGAATTAATCTTTTGGGTATGAAAAATATTTAAAATTTTTTTTTAATCTTAACATCTTCTTAATCTTAAATTAAATTATTAAATCCTTTTTACGGTCATTTTATTTAGTATATATCTTTCAAATACCAATTTCTTTCTTTTTAATTAATTAATTAGACCGTCCACTGACAAAATAACAAATAAATAATAAAGTCACTTTCAATAAACATATCACAATAGAATTGTCTAAAAATAATACAATACAATTACACTAATTAAATAAAAATATTTTTATTAATAGAAATTATATAATTAATTATATTTATATTTATATTTATATATATAAATTTATCTTGCTCACCTTTACTTAATTTTAATTATAGATGGTGAAATACTTAGAGTTTTAGTAAATGGCACAGCACAAATAAAATGTGATGTCTCATCTAATTTACCAAATGACCAAGTGCTTTTGGTAGTGTGGTATAAAAACAATCTTCCAATATATAGGTATGCTATATTATATTTTTATGTTTATATATGTATTAATTCTTTTTTATTTACGCAATTAATTAATTTACTAAAATCATACGAATTTTTTATTTATTAATTAATAAATTAATTTGTACTTTTAATTTATTTTTTTATTTTACATAAAAAATCTTTAAAAATTAAATAATTCGTTTTAAATAAAAAATTATAATAAGCATATCGTAATTTAATAACTACTTGTCACGATCATAAATACAAACGATATAAATAAACGTAAACAGATATAATTTGTTTATATAGTTTTGTTTGAGGAAAGTTTTAAGTGGATATTTTATTATTATTATTTTTAAGGTAATAAATAATGTTTTAAGAAAATGACATTTTTTAAAGAGCTGACATTAAGAAAATAATATTTTTAAATAAAATTAAACAATTTATTATTATTTATAAAATTTTAAATATTTCTATAAGGTTTATCCATTTATTATTTTATAAATAAAAATTTAATTTAAAATTTATATAATAAAAAAAAAAAACAATTTTAGTTATGATACCCGAGGTGCACATGCAGGTACACCATCACATTGGCGTGATGAAGAAGTACTAGAAGATAGAGCAATATTTAAGGCTATACGTGAGCCAGCTGAATTATACATAAGTCCAGTGCTGGTAAACAAAAATCATTTATTTATATTTATATTGAGAAATAACAAGTTTTTTAATCATTAAATTTTCTTTAATATATAATAATATAATATATTCTTAATCATAGGAAAAAGATGCTGGCAACTTTAGATGTCGTGTTGATTTTAAATTATCACCAACACGAAATAGTAATGTAAATCTGGAAGTAGTTGGTAAGAAAATAGAAATAATATTATCTAATTACACTATATATAGTTAATTTAATATATAAATTGAATTTATTTAGTTATAATTTTATGAAATACTATAGAAATATTAAAATTATTTATTTTAGTTCCGCCACAAGCGCCAAAAATATTTAACGATCGTGGTGAGCATATAGAATCGAGAGCAGGACCCTACGAGGAAGGTGGTGACCTACATTTAATTTGTGTAGTCATGGGTGGTAAGTTTATATAGAACTATCAATTAAGATAATAATTTTATGCACAAAGTTACTATACAATTTAATTATTGAATTTCTTATTAATAATGATAATAATAATATAAACAATTTACGTTAAAATTTAATATAAAATGTAAAAGAAAATATACCATAGAAGAATAGAAAGAAAAAAAAAATTAAATATAATACGTTGTGATTTTCTTTGTTATAATAACAAAAAAATATTTTATTTATTATTTATAAAGAAATTTTAAGATACATCAACATCTTTCATTGCATGTTACCAAACGGCGCGTGTAACATAATATACAATGTTTATTATGTATATATGTATACATAATATAAACAAGTAGATATATTAAATAATAAATTGCTTGTGATCAAATTAATTCTGATATAAAATATATTTAAACAAATAAAATAAACTGATAACTATAAAAGAAACGAATTTAAGTATAAAATGGTATGCAAAGTGGCATGAACAAGTAGTAAAATCCATTAAAAACTACTCTTAAGTGCCAAATACTATCAATAAAATATAAATAAATCCATTAATTTAATGATAATATGATGTAGATAAAAATAAATGATAATCATCTTTATCTTTTTATTAAATTATTAATATTATTTTTATTTGATTTAGGTAAGCCAACACCGACTGTTACTTGGCTAAGCAACGGACAGATTTTATCTAGTACTATGCTAGATTTTTCATTTCCAGCAGCACTGAATAGTAAATTAGTAGTTAGAAATCTATCAAGAATACATCAACACGCAGTTTATACTTGTCAGACAAGTAATTTTCATAAAAAAGCTGTCTCAACTAATATAACAATAGAACTTTACTGTAAGTATATATATTAGGGTTACATTCGATCGATATTATTTATGTTAATATCAACAGATAATACCCAACTTCTACTGATAAATTATTTTAAATAGAATTTATTCAATTATCTGCAAATCTGCAAATATAAAATATTAATAAATTTTAAATTAAATTTTATTTAAATATTTCTATATTACTAAATGCAGATCTTTTTTTCTTTTGATGACATTTACAAATTAATTTTATCCTAAATAATGAGATTTATCAAGTTAGCAACAACAAATGATTAAATTATTTTAAGAAAATAAATAATTTTTTAGTTAATATTAATATTATATAAATCTATTAGCGTATTATTATAATATTTATCATATTTTATAAAATAATACCTTTATAATATTCAATTTTCACTGTTTTCATTTTTTATTTATTTTTTAATATTTTTCATCTTTGTTAATATCTCTATTATATATTTATTCTCTTTATATTAAACACAAAAGCTTATATTATGTGATATTATATATATATATGTATAATATTTTACTTTATTTTAACAGTACGACCCCTATCTGTAGAAATATTATTTAGTAATCAACCCTTATCTGCCGATCGAAAATATGAAATACAGTGTCAGGCCATTGGATCACGTCCCCCGGCAAAAATAACATGGTTGATGGATGGAATAGAACTGTCTACGCATATTCAAAAAGTAAGTATATTATATACTTAAAATAAATTAATCATAATGGATCAATATTTTATAATCGAATAAAAATATGATAATTTAGTGTAAATTTATTATTAAATCTCATCATATTAATTAATTTATCATTTTTAAATGATTATTTTTTAATAAAATATACATTTCAAGTTAATTAATGCTATCCATCATTTAAAATTATATTTTACGATCATAATATAGTGCTTAAACAATTAATAAAAATATTTAATTAAATATATTAAATATATATATATGTATATATACTGTATGAATTTTCTAAAAAACTGTTTGATTAAAAATACGCGATTACCTAAACTTTACCTAAAATATATATGTCGATAACGTTTCATTATCCAATATTATACTTTAATTTAAACAGAAGATGATTTCAAATTGTATTAAAAATGCCAATACTACTTGCTTATTTGGAAATATAGACAAAAATCATTTTTATTATAAATAGTACCAATTTTTTGTTACATAATAAAACATGTTAATGAATAATTGTAAAATCTGCAAACACATTTATCATTGTCAGCGTGTCATCATAATTAATGATTAATAAGAAATTTTTGCAATAAGTTGATTCATACACAAAACGTTTTATTATATATATTGTATACTAATTACTAAATAATCATCATCTGTGTAGTATTAATTAAATTAAAAATTACTTTCTAGGTATCATCCGATGGGAATGTCAGTTTATCGACACTGAATTTTACTCCAAGAAAAGAAGATCATGATAAAACGCTGGTGTGTCGAGCTACCAACGAATTGGTTAAGAGAGGAATGAAAGAGACATCAATGAAACTAAATACGTTTTGTAAGTTTAATTTTAAATAAATGCTAATAATAATAATAATAATAATAATATATTGATTCATAAATTATAATTTCTCATATGCCTGTCTAATTATAATTAATAAATTCATGTAAACTGTATTAACTTTTGCATTTATAATTATTATTCTGGACTGTAATTAGATAAGAATAAAGCATAAATAATACGCAAATAATTCTCTAACAGTTTATTACAAACAGATTAGACAGATATTGAAATAATAATTAAATGATTTTTTGATTAAAAAGATATGTGTAGTAGCGTAATGCTTGGAAGATTCTGGGCTATGCGCTCATAATTAGTGAAAAATGTTATCGAATCTGGCACTGAAATACACAAATAACTGACTTATTTTTATCTTCAACAATATTCTCTTAATTTTAGTTGATGGTAGACAACTTTAATTATCTTTAGATTAGTTATTTAATAATTTAAATTTTTTATTAAACACAAAATATTATATTTATTCAACACAGCATTTCGTTAGCCTGAAGAGAAACAAACATAAATGATACATATGCCAGTTACTGATTATAAAAAGATACAGAAAACTTTTGGAGTTTTTATTAGAAATAAAACCGAAAATTCTTTATTCCACCTTATATAAGCACACATCTGTTATACATATACCACATAAAAGACATTACCAGTTATATATGTAATCTGTACTATCATAAGATATTATAGACTAGGTGATAAAAAAAAATGTAATAATATTTTTTTTTTCCAATATAAAGGAGCATACGAATTTATGATGGCGTAACAGCAGTTGAATTATATTTTATTAAAGTCAATTTTAGACATTACTTAAGTTTTTCGCATTTTAATGTATTATAATTGTAACATTAAATTTATATTATTTCATTTAAGAACCTTATTTATATGCATAATAGCAGAAAGATACGAAAATAAGAATATATGAAAATAAAATCAACATTATATCACATCTTTTCATAAACCATTTAATTATTGTTTGCACTTAATAATTTTTATCTTATGTTTTATATTATACATGAAATTATCACTTAACTATATTTTTGCTTATACAAAACAATTATGTTTACAACTTAATGTATATATGATAATAATATAATAAATTCATAGGCTGATAAAGATCATTATACGGTATTTGAAGAAAATTTTAAAATATTTAAGAAAATTTTAAATAATAATTTCTGTTCAATTTATACAACATACATGAAAATGTTAATATTCTTAAGTATAGAGACATGACAAAATAATGGTAAAAAATTGGCATAGAAACTTGATAAAAATTTATATGGTTATGTAGAATCATTACTAGTTTTATATCGGATATAAATCCAAAGTTTCTCTTGAGACGTTATGCGTTAATACTTAATAATTTTTAAATACTTTATTTTTTTTTTAATGTTTCTTCATAACTCTCTTTGTTTTAAAATTATGGCAGTCTTAGCATCTCAACTTAGTATTGGCACCAATTTTATTTATAAAATTTACACTACATGTACACTATATTAGATTAAATATACCTAGATACTTGATCAAAGACAGTATTTTAATGAATAATACAAGTTAAATGTATTATCTATTCGAGAAATATTATTTAATATTATTTTCGTATAGGTAATTTAAATTCAAAGTAGTTATATAAAATACTTTTATAATACATTTCTGGTGCTTAAAAGCTTCGGTTTTCTTTTTTCATTTTCAAATTTTATTTAATAATATAGAAAATATCTTATAAAGTAAACAAACGTGCTTAAGATATTTAATATAAAAGTGACGCAATAAATAAAACCTTTTGGTAAACCTCGAATCCGGTTAGTTATTGATAAATATTGATTTAATCATTTAAACTAATCCAAATTTATGTACAATATATATTTATATAATAAAGGCACAATGTGTCTTATACACTAATTTAGTATAGTTTACTAAAATACCAAAATAATATTAAATTAGCAATATAAAGTTGTGTAAATTTCCTATAGTACTCCTTATGTGAGTCGACTATGCACACAAAGCATGTTATTATCAATTATCAATCATAATTGATAATATAAATATAACATACGTTGTCGTATAATCATTTAATTTATTAGCATTATTTTTCTATATCAGTAAAATAATAATAAAATAAATTTTTGGTTAAAAACAATCATCAATAAGTTATTTACTCTATCAAATTTACAGAATAAAGTTCATTGAAATTTGTACATAATATTCTCGATAAAAGATTTAAAAATGATAAATATTATCGATAAATAAAGACAGTAAAGTGATCAGAGAAGTTTATTTCTATTTAATCATTTAAACTTTGCTTGCCTTTATTTTTACTCTTGCAAAATACCAGGCAACTCCACTGCATAAATATCAGTAATGTCGGGACCACTAATCTTTAATTATTGAACTATTGTAGATGCATTTACAGCTTTAACCCGCATATTCTTTATTTTGATTTTAAAAACATTTATTATTTTATGTTTTTAATTAAATGTTTTAATGAATATGTAAAAATAAAATTATTAACAGTATTAAGACATGTATTGAAAAAAATATTCATTATTTGATGGCAATAAAATAATTTTATATAACATGCATAAAAGTAGCTGCCTTTAGGGAATAAAATATAAAATATGATACATGTATCGTAATAAAAATCAATAGCATAAATGAAGTTAAAAAATAAAAACATTATTTATGTATGAATATATGAAGTATTAAGCTGTTTATGTAATATTTTCATTATTAAATTTTAAATAAATTACAAAAACAAGATAAGGAATAATAGATTTTTCTTATTTAATAACATTATATCGAAAATTATCAGATTCATGAACACGGAGTTAATTTATTTTCTTGCATTTATAAGAACTTTATTAAATAGACAGAGCTATTTTTCTATAATTGATAAGTATTTTTGTATTATGCAAAATATCAAATAGAAATTCATAGTTTTTGAAGTTGACATATCGTTAAAGATTTATCAAAACTGTAATTAATTTATTTCAATAGAATTTTATTTGAATAGCCACATATTTTTATTAAAAAATTAGTAACAATAATTTATAAATTTTCTCATTTCAGTTATACCAACACTTCAACTTGAACTTGGTTCAAATTTAAATCCCGAAGATATTGAAGAAGGAGATGATGTTTATTTCGAATGTAAAGTTCATGCGAATCCAAGTGCATATAAAGTTTTATGGAAGCATAATGTAAATATATGTATACTATTTTTTATTAAATTTTTAATTAATTTTATTAAATTATTTTTATAATTATATATATATATGTCTAAAGACAATTCCAAGATATGTTAATTTAAGACAAATTTATATTTTTGATTTATCAAAACGATATATTATTATCAGATGAAAATAATAATATATATATTTCTATCTAAGGGTATAATTTAATATTATTATTATTGTTATTATAAATATTTAATAAATATTTTGCTAGAAATTCTTGCATAAATATTTCAAATTCATTATTTGTTTAATGTGTTGAAATAAAATAAATTTACATTAATGCTTATATTTTAAAATAATAGACCTTTCTTACCATTTAACAATTTACTTTTACATTTTGTTATAATTGATGTGATCCCATTTTATTATAATATTTTCTTAACTAAATAAATATTTAAAAGAATGAAGAACAGAAAAACATAGAATTTATGGTTTTTGTTGGGACGACATTTACAATAAGAATATACTAAAAAATCATGATTTATGTTTCGAGTTAGTAGACTTTGGTTTTTAGTCATAATTGAATACAAAACATAATAATAATAATAATAACATATCTTCTTTATATCATTATATTTTAGTCACGTAAAAAGTGGGATCAAATATAAAATTACTCTTTTATATATATAAATATATTCCCAAGATTTTACTTAAAGCTCAGTTGACCTTATAACTGTGTCCTTACATGTCGTTTTTCTTTTTTTGTTGCTTTACCTTAATATATTATAAACTGTATACACGTCATATAGCAATTATTATTATTTAAAGAAGAAAAAAGAAGAAAAACACCGAAAACTTTTATCTTTTTTCACGATTTTCTACATTTAAAAGTATATAGAAAAGTTAATACTAGTTCTATCACGTTCTCAGCGACATATGGTTTTTCTACACCACATGTTACAATATAGAAAATATCTATTTACAAATCTTCAACTATAACTGTGCCCATTCTAAAATCATTCTGTTAAGATAAAAATATTTTTTTCTTTTAATATAATAATGATACAGATATTATATATTAAATGTGAAAGCAATATTCAAGCACTTAATATTGTTTTTCTTACAAAGAATCAAACAGCTGGGCTATTATTCTTTAAAAGAAAAAAATGCTATAAAATTCATATAAAATTTTATTTCTTTTTTATTAATTAGTTAATATATATATTTATTAAATATAAATTATATATTTATAATAATATTCTCATAATTAAAACATTTCTGTTACTAATAATAATAATAATATTTTGTATTTCATTTTTTTATTATTATTATTATTATTATTATTATTATTATTATTATTATTATTATTTTTTTTTTGTTACTCGTTTATTTGCGAACTAAACAATAAATTTTTTATTATATGTCTTATATATATATATTTTACACCCTTATAACTTATTTACACGTATTTGTTTAAAATAGCATCGCGCATATATAATATTTTATATAACCCTTATATATATATATATATATATTTATTTTAAACAGTATCATGTATATATAAATTTACTCTTTAAAGGGAAACAAATTTCATTTTGCTATAAGTTTTAAAAACAAAAAGAAAAACCGAAAAATAAGATATAATTATGTATACTGACTTTAAATGAATAAATAATATTAATAAGGAATAAATAAATAATTTTATATAAATAATAATCATTTTTAATTATTTTTATATATGCTGATAAATTCTATTCTAAATTAATACATTTTTCTATATAATTATACTATGAAATTATATTTCACATTGTTAATATCAGTAACAAAAAGAAAACAATTTTACCTAATTTATTAAATCACCTGTAATACACCTTTAATATATATATATTTATAAGTATAATACATGTTTACATTTTCCTTTGAATGTTATTCTTATTTCGACATCCATTTTATTTTTATCTTTTTCTTTTTTTGGCAACAATATAGTTTCATATTCGAATAGTACTCCTGGATACCATAGAAACAATATAAAAAAATAGCCCAGAAAATTTTCTTCTGCCACCCACACAATATCTATATAAAATATTTTCTTATCTATTTTACTCAGTTTTCTTATTTAATATCGCTTACACACCCATTTAACTTATTTTATAAACATAAAAAATATATATATTTATGCATAATAAATCTATGTGTAAACTAACGTGACGTGTGATCAGAGAACATTTCATCTATGTATGTACATAGAAAATACTTACTTGAAATACTTACTTTAAAGAAACAATTGTTTTTTCGGTTGTACCCTTAGAAAATATTAAGTACATATAATTTTAGAAATTGGTAAATAGTGGTATGATGTGATATGAAAAGATAGAATAATTCATGTAGCATTTTTTTATTACGCAAACTCAGAAAATATGTTTACGTCATATATGGAATACATAAACCATTTTCATGTAACAGGCAAAAAATTAAAAATAAAAATAAATAAATATAAAATAATAATAATAATAAACGAAGAAAATAGTTTCTTTTGCTCTCGCACACTCATTTAATCAAATCAATATTATTTTTATTATATAAAGAAAGTAAATGAAAAATATTTCTTTTATATATATATGGTAAAAGTAAATATTTATAAATTAGAATGAGAGAAATAAATTTCTATATATACTGTACATAATTTGTATACGCATGTAATATGATTTTTTTCTTTTATTATTGTATGTATATATATATATATTTAATATTTAATAAATATATATATATTTTTAGGGTCAAACAGTACAACATAATCAAAAATCTGGTGTAATTGTTAGTAGCAGTGATTTAGCATTACAAGGTGTAACACGACATCAAGCTGGTAATTATACTTGTGTTGCCTCAAATGTTGAAGGTGATGGAGAAAGTAATACTGTTGAACTAAAAGTTATGTGTAAGTTCTATATAATATAACTATTAAATAATTTTAATAGTTTTTTTCTTTTTTTCTATTTACCGCATTTATATATTTATTATTTTTTTTTTTTAAGTAAGAGCTTTAAAAGCTTTTTTTTATGATCAATAATAATTTATATATTTTCTAAGCAATTTTATGAAAATTTTTTTTGCAAACAATATTTGTCTTTATCAGTTTAAAAAACAAAATTCAAAAGAAAATAATGTAAAAATTCATTATTTATTATTGTAGTAATAATAAATTAAAAGAAAATTTATTAAAATTAGTAAATGAATGGAAATTATTTCAAAAGAAAAACTTTAAATACATTTTTGAATATAAAACTGATGGCCTCAAAAAGTATTTCTTCTCGCGACACAAATAAAGCAATTTGAAATGTTTAAAAGGAAAAATCCATAATATTTAAAAAAAAAAAAAATTTACAACATTATTTATGGCCATATCACAAAAAAAGAATATTCTAACAGCATAAATATTTTTTTAATTTTTATGATAAACTTACTTTTCAATACAATATTGCTTAATACAAATAAAAAATCATTTAATACAGAAAAATATTTATATCGATTATACATATTTATACAATTTTATTTCATCAATTCATAAACATCTACTAAATATAAGTCATTTTTATTCATTAAATGAAAATAATTTTATTTTATTGTTCTATTATAATATAATTTACATAAATATGAATTATTATTATTAATATATTGTTAAATTTTATAATAATAACAATAATAATAATAATAAATTATGATGAATTCTTTAGCAAACAATATTATTTAAGTACTTTAACAGTAAAGTGAAAATATAAACTTATTTTCACTATGCATAGAAATTAAACAAATACACTTGTTACTGTCCCTTACAAAGGAAACAAATCATCAACAACCACAATAAATGTTAAAAATTAAAAAATAACTAATTATCTTATAACGTTGAAAATATATAATTTTATATATTTATTTATAAAAATATTATTGAAATGGAAAATGCATTTTGACATAGAAATGTAAAAAATGTAATTTAATACAATAAATCCAATTGGAATTCTATTGAATTTTATTAATCTAACTTATATTAAGTACGATTATTATAAATTGTATAAATATAAATGCAAGATAAGGGGTGTTAAAACATTTAATACAAATAATAATAATATATTTTCAATAATTTACCTTAAGGTTAATTGGATTATCCATTGATATATAATACTTCCTCATACTATTCTTTCGATTTCGTTCATTTTTGATTTATTTTTCTAGTTTTAAATGTTTACAAATCCGTGCACAGTTAAAAATGCATAATAATAATTTTCTTTGCGTTAAATATTTTTTATATTATTTCGCTAAGAAAATTTATTTAAATTATGTTGTATTGTTGAAATATAAAAAAATCTATAATATACCATGTTTCTAACATTTTTATTTGTTTATTGCAGATAAACCAATATGCCGACCTGACCAAAAACGTGTTTATGGTGTTGGACGTAACGAGGCGGCTGAAATAATGTGTGAGGTAGATGCCTTTCCACCACCAGAAACATTTAAATGGTCATTTAATAACACTGCTGAAACTTTCGATATGCCCCAAAGCGGCTATCGAATACACTCAGCACAGGCATCAACATTGACATATACACCTGTAAAGGTAAATTTAATATATAATAGGATAAAAAAAAAATGTTTATTTTCATGTTTAGCTATATGAATGTATATAACATAAATATATATGTATTTATATTAAAAAAAAAGGGAAAATGGTTTAAATATTACATTTCATGCGAAAGCAAATAAAAAATAAAAATAATAAAAAATTACCCAATATAAATAATAATGCAAAAGAAACATAAATTATTAATTAAATTTATGATAAACATTTATAATATTTTTATTTACTATATAATATTAAAAATAATGTTTAATAAATTTTATAAAATAATATCGCGATAAAATTATCTACAAATATTAAAATTTCAATTTTGCAGTTTAGTTACTCAGATTTAATAAAATTATAAAGAATCAATAAAATAATCATAAAAATGTTGATAAAATTTAACTTACTAATCATTCTATAATTCTATTGTCATATTTAAATATAATTTAATATAATATAGATAATATAAATTTGATTAAAATAAATTTTGTAGAGATATTTTATGTGTATTTAATATTTATTTATATAAATTATATACATATGTATATAACTAATAAATAGAGAAAAAATAAAATAATAAAACATTTCTTTTCAAGCAATAAAAAGAGTTATAAATCTAATAATAATAATAATAATAATAATAATAATAATAATAATAATAATAATAATAATAATAATAATAATAATAATAATAATACATTTTCATTTAGAAATAAATTTTATTGAAACAAATAATGATTATTATGTAAATAATTTTTGTTTAAATTAATCAATAGAGATTTTATTTATATATTTATAATTTTATAATTTCAATTGTTTTGTATTTTGTATTTTTTTTTTATAATTTTTAAATAAAATTTATTTATATTTATAGGAAATGGATTTTGGTACAATAATGTGTTGGGCAGATAATGTTGTTGGCCAACAAAAGGATCCATGTGTATTTCATTTAATTGCCGCTGGAAAACCAGATATGCCATATAATTGTACACTTGTTAATCAAACATCAGAATCATTAGAAGTTGATTGTGTTGAAGGTATGTTTATTAAATATAAAGTGCATGTTTAAGAACAATTTTATAATTAAATAAAAAAAAAATAATGAATATACATATATATACTGAATATAAATTAGAAAATGTTAATTATTATTTATAGATTTATCTATAATCAGACATAAATCAGAGTATTAAACCAATATAAAAACTGAACCAGAAATAAATATTAAAAATTATAAAATGAGAATCTAACTGATATATACAATCTAATTTGTAATCGAAACAATATTTATTATAATTTCTTTTACTTCTACTTCTAGTCGGTGAATAACGTTTTTAAATGTGTCAATAATGATCGATTTACCCTTAGAAAAATTGTTAAAACATCATGTAGGAAAATATTATATTGTTATTTAATTAAATAATGTTAAACTAAGTATTTAAATATATTTCCACTATTTATTTGATTAGTATTTCGTAAATTATATTGACTACAAGCACAACTCTGTTTTTAATATCTTTTACTTGAAATTAACCGGCGAAGAGCTATCAATTCAATTTATAGGATTAATTGTGGACATTAGTTTTAACAATTTACATTCAATACACTCGATAATAAAACGTTCCATTTCTTTGCGGTTCGCACAAAGAAATCATTTTAGAATTTCGATGTTCGTTCTCTACTTAAAGCTACTATTCAACTATGCGCAATTAAACAAATCTTCATAATGAGAATTTTAAACCTAAATGCATGTGATTAACTAAATAAATTCTGTTCGCACAGGTATAACACATCGATTTAAAAAATAAAATTAAGAACGTTACGGTTAATAAAAACTACTCGGTTTTACTCTCTGATATGCATGCATTTATTTCATTTTTTTTTAAATTATTATTCATGATGCTAATAACAAACTAATATCTGATGCTGTGTATTCATTGGAGCATTTATTTAATGCAAAAAAAAAAAAAAAATAATTATTAAAGATAAAATTTTCAAATTAATTATACTTACCGTTTGAATAAATTACAAAAGTATTTATGTATTAAACATAACACACTCATATCTCCTTTATATGCATATATTATATTTAAATTAAATTCAACCCTTTTTTTTTTTTTTTTTTTTGAATAAATAATTTACATTTTTGCAATTTTAATATTAGATTTCTTTTTTATTAGCAATGGATAAACCCTCGTCAATTTCATTTCAAAATATTCAAATACAGGTAGAAACTGTATCTACATGATGACATTAGCTTTAGGCGATTGACACTGTACATTTCTTATTTTTTAATTTTTTATTCTGAATAATAGAAATACATATTTTATAATTATTATTAAAAATAAATAATAAGAGTATTCTTATCGTATGCCAATATATAAATCACAAAACATCTAATTTTTCTAACTATATTTAACGCAAAATCATTTTGTATAAATAATAATAATTTCTGTTTTACAATATTTTATTAAAGGTTTCGATGGAGGACAACGTCAATGGTTTATGATGGAAATATATGATCATCAAACTGGTTATCTTCAAGCAAATATATCATCACCGTCACCAATATTTAATGTTGGTGGCTTAGACTCTGGTCGCTCATTTAAAATTTTAATATATGCATGTAATGTAAAAGGAAAAAGTGATTCAATTATTGTTGAAGCATTTACACTTAAAGCTGCTGAAAAACAAACAGGTAAATGCACAATTTTAATATTATATAAATCGATTGATGCACAAATGATCAATATAATAATAAATCAATAAAATATTGTTGTTTTTATTTATTGAACAATTTATGTAAATACAGCCTAGTCTCCTGGACTAATAAGTAATTTAATTCTAACTTAAGTTAACGATACTTATACGTACTAAAAAAAATCTTTCTTATTGAGGTTTCTATATAATTTCTTCCGGGTTAATTGAATAAATTACATTATTTTGCGAATTTTGCAATAATGTTCAACGATATTTTAATTTTTACCAGCAAAAATAAATTACTATAAATTTTAATAATAATAGATTTTATTTATATTATAGGAAATCACAATCAATTTGAATTAACACCGATATTATCAATTGGTATATTTATTGGTGTATTAACAGCATTAATATGTATAATATTAGGAATTGTGGCTATCTTAAAATTACGTACGACACAACAGCAACAACATCAAAAAGGAAAAACATTTAATATATCAAGACCAGGAAATTTACCAATTAAAGAAAAAATCTCATTACCATTAAGTCAATCAGAAGAGTTATATGATGAAAAAAATCCGGATGTTGTACCAAGTAATGAAGGTAATATAAATTTAATTAAAACATTACAGCAATTTATTATAGTTTATGGTGTTTCATATAAATATATATTTTTTAATAAATATTAATTTTTATTAAACAACTCATTGCAATAATAAATTACCATAGCAAAGTAATAAATATATATATTTATTCATTTACCTTTTAATAGGTAATTACATTATTTATTTATAAAAATAAATAATAATAATATTAATAAATGGTAAAATAGTAATTCAAATGATATAAATGCTCATATTTAAAATGATATTAGTATATAGAAATATTGATTTAAGAAAAAAAGCAAAATAAATAAAATATTTATATAATACATAATTAAATTTTTATTTTAGACAAATTTTTGTCTAATACCATGGAACAGTAAACATAAATAAAATACAAAACATTTTATATATATATATATATATATAAATTTCTCTTTGTTATAAATTTATTCCATTATTTTCATGGTTTTTCTTCTTCTTCTTGTGTTTTTCCTTATAAAAATATACTGAGCATACTGAAATCGATATCATAATACATATATATATTTTAGCTACAATTTTAAAATTCATGTTACGATTGCAAAAAAATAAATAAAAATGTTTTAGTTTTTTACTTTAAACAGAAAATGATAAAAGAAAAACTAATTCAAATGAAGCATGTAGTTTCGTTTATTTCATTTATTTGCTTCTTCTATTATTATTTTTTTAATGCAAAATTTAAATATTTTATATATATATATATTTGTCTGTTTTCATTTTCTTTTTATATAACATTAAACTTTTCTGAATCAGAAAAAAATAATAATAATAATAAATAAGAGATGTTTGTATCATTTAATGTTTAATTAAAGAAATTTAATTTAAATTAGAATATTTATTTTTTATTTATGATAATTTTAATGTTAAAATGCAAATGGAAAAAACTGTTATTGTATTAAACTATGTTATTATACCATTAATCGTTTTTCCTTATATCAATTCAATTATATATTATTTTCATTTTATAGTTTTTTACTCTTTTTATATAAAAAAAAATAAATTCTTATTATACAAATTTAATTTTTAGATCCTGATTATAAATTAAAATCAGCTGCTCAAACTCCTGCATTGCATAATTCATGCTCAAATGATCCAGAAATTGTTGGAAGAACTGGAGACGATAGAAAAACATATTCTGTAAGCTATCTGTTTTATTTATTATTGTATTTTTACTCATTTTTTTTTTTAATTAAAAATCATAGAAAATAATTATATATTATGTAATAACGGATGTACAATTGTAATTACAAAAATACAGTGAACATTCGTTATCTTCGTCGAGTATCGTAAAATATGAGAATAAAAGAAGAAAGTAAAAAAAAAGCTACAATGTCTTTTAAAAGAAATTTCTCTTAAATAACATTTTTCTCCTATGTTTATTGATTTATATTATTATTATAATTATTTTTAATTAATCTTATAATAATTAAACTTAAATAATTTAAAAATAAAAAATATCTTTAAACGGAATTGCTTATAACGAATACCTCTAATGACGAATGTGTTCACTGTAGAATGCTTCTATTTATTTGCGTCAATAATTTTTCAACAAAGTTTAAATAAATTGAAAAGTTGTATTGTCATCTCTTGAGTTTAATAAGATTATAAAAAAAACCTTAAAGTTGATGACTTTTAACAATTAAAAAGTTAAAAATACTATAATATTGTCCTTTATTTCAGAAGATTGACGAATTACATTATGCTGAATTAGCATTAGCAATACCAAAAACAAATGATAATAAAATAACAAATAATATAAATATACAAAAAAATCCACCCGCTTATAATTATTTTGATGAACCCACCATTTATGCTCAAATTGATCATTATAAAACAACAACAGGAACGACAACACCATCAACAGGAATTATAACAAATACAACAGCAATATCATCATCACCATTTCCACAATTAATATCACCTGTATCACAAACATCAACATTATATACAAAACCATTTTTACGTGAAATTGTTACAATTCGTACACCATTAATGTTTACGCAACAGGAGAGCTGTGTCTAATAAACAAATAATTATAAATAATATGAATTAACAAAAAGAAATATAGTAAATATAATTTATAATTATAATAATAATAATTATAAATAAATTGATAAAATAATAATTAAATTTAATGGAATAATTTTTAAAATATAAATAAATATATAAATAATTAATTAATAATTCAATAAATATTATTATTAAAAATAAAAAACAAACATTACATAATAATTCAATTATAAATAATTATAATTATAATTATAAATATAATAATAATAAAATATTTATAAAAATTAATATAAATGCAAAATTACATACATATATATATACAAATACTATATGTAATACCAGAAAAATTATTTATATGTTATATAATAATTATGAATAAGATAATTAACTAAATAAATTATTAATTAAAATAGTTAAAATAAGAAAGATCGAAGTTTTTATTAAAAGAAAAGAAAAAAAGTAAATTAATTATAAATAATGAAAAAAAAAAATTAAAATAAAAAATACAAAAATAAATCATGGTTTGAGAGTTTTTTATTTTTTTTGGCAAGGACTTTATACAAAATACAGTAAATAATTTTATGTATTTTATGCAAAACTTTTCTAATGCAAAAAAAATATATTTTCAATGATTTGCGGACTATTTACCACAGAACGGTTGACCATAGAACAGTTGGTGATAGCGGACTGTTATTCTAGGACTATTGATCATAGGACGGTTGATTAATAACAAACTTTTATTTTTTATAATTTAAAATATATTATGATTAAATATCCATGCAATCCTTCATAATACACTAACGAGTGCACAACATTCCGCAATATGGAAATCCTTCATAACACACCATGCAATCCTTCCGCAATATGGTAATTCGTCATCAGTTTTTTGTGATCAACCATTCTATGACCAATAGTTCTATAAACAACAGTCCTGTGGACAACAGTCCTATGGACAACCGACCTATGAATAACCGTACTATGGACAATCGTACTACGGACAACCGTCCTATGGACAACCATCCTGTGGTCAATAATACGAATACGATTTTGATTAGTAAAATTATGAATACACACCGAAAAGTGTGTACAAAACTAGACAAAAGTACTTGCCATCCTGTAAATACAAATGAAAAGCAGAAAAATATTATAATTTGATAATATACTGATATGTATTATCCAAATTATGCAATAAAATATACATAATTGATTATTGCATAAAAGCCTGCATTTTGTACCAAACCGATCACTACACCAGTGATCACGTACATATTTATAAGAAAATGTCTTTTAAATTTATTGCTCGATAAAAATACATAAATTTTTTATGATTTTCCAAAAGAATTTAATACCTTTTTGGACCGTGTAAAACGTAAACCCTGCAACCGTGAACCGTGTTATAAAAAAAAAAGAGTTTAGTGTATATAAAAAAAAAAAATATTTTCATCTTTTTTTATTTATTTCATATTATATTTTGCACATATTCAAAATTAACTATAATTAATAATAACTTTTAATAAAAAATACTATAATAATTTTAATAAGAGAAGAAAAATAAATAAATAAATTGCTCATTAATATTATTATTATTATTATTCTTATTATTATTATTATTATTATTATCATTAAATATGTATATAATAAAACAAATAAATAAATAAATAAATTTCTATCTATTATTCATTTTTATTTTATATCTGTGATTCTGAAATAATTAACTAAATTAATTGAATGTAGTATGTCTTATTTATATAAATAAAAATAAATAATAATAATAGGCTGATCAAATAAGAACTATATATTTTTATATAAAAAATATTTTAAAAAATATATAGTACTAATTTGATCATCCGAGAATAATAATAATAATTATAATTATAATAAAATAATTGAAATAAACTGAAAACATACAAATAAATAAATTAATTAATTAATAAAATTGAATAAGAATTATTTTTAAAATAAAAAAAGCAAAAATAAAAAACAATAAGAATAATTATTCCAAATACAATAAACCAATTATTTATTTTAGAATCCTATCTTTAATACCGTCCATACAATACATTATTATAATGCGCTTGTTTTCTCATTATTTAATTCCATTTTTTATTTTCTTCTGTATTTTTACTAAATTCCTTTTTATTTTCTTTATTTAAATTGTAATCCTTTTTGGATAAATTATCAAAAACAACCAAATTAAAGCAAATACTGTTGTTATAGTTCTAAACACACCTTCGTTATATATAAAAACATATATTTAAATTATTTATTTAACTTTTAGTTATCTTTAAGATATAAAATTCAAAATCATTACCAATAAAAACAACTTAATATATATCAGGGGTGGCCTGCACGTCGACTATAATCGACCAACCGACCGCAAAGGTCATAGAAATAACCTGCGATACTAAAATTGAACAATTTGCATTCATAATAAGCATCCTTTTATTTCCTTTATTTACCATAATATTTTGGTTTTTTTATTTTAAATTTTTGTTAATTATTTATTGAAAAACCTATGAAAAATCCTATAAAACCGATTTTGAAACGATAGGCGCCCGCAGACTATAATTTAAAGAATAAAGTCGCCTCTAAAATTTTGGCCACTGCTGACTTATATATATAAAGAAACTTAATTGATTTTCCTTCTCTAACGTCTTTTTAATTGATTTAAACAAATTTTTAACACACAAAAAACACAGATTGGCACAAACTTAAATTTTAATTTCTTAATTTAATACCTTACTTAAATCCTTCTTAGAAGTTGATATGATAGCGTTAGCTATTCCCAGGTAAACTAAACTACTGTAATTATATATCCTCAACATGTCAATTTCATCTATAAAAATAATAATAATAATAATTATAAGAAATTAAATCAAATTTAAATGTTTTCTCAATCAATTCTATCGTCGTTGTTATTTTTTATATACAATTAAAATAAATTATCATTATTGTAATTGTCTATTGAATTTTCTTATAATAAAAGTTTTATTTCATTATTATTAAAAATATATTTCTTTAAAGAAAATACAACCCCACATAAAGCAGACAAAGAAACAAATCAGAAAACGAAAATTTTACCCTTAATTGATATAATTTATGTTGATAAATGTTTGATTGATTGAATGATTTTAATAAATAAATAAATAATAAAAACGATAACTAAAATATTACTATTAATTTGTGTTTATTATATATATATATATTTATATAACTATTCCTTCCATTTTTATGTCTTATTATTAAAAGAAAATAAATAATGAATAATTGTATGTTATTTCAATATTAAAATATTAATGATAATAATCATAATCATAATAATAATAATAATAATAACAATGATAATGATAAAACAAATAAAGCACAAATTAAATCTTAACAGAGCAAATAATAAGTAAATAAATAAATACAAATTAAATGATTACTTTTTAAATTAAATATTAAATAATAATAATAATAAAATACACGGAATTGATTTAAATTTAATATTATTATTATGTATTATTAACATTTAACCAACGGATAGTGTAGTTTCTATTGGTATTGTCGACTGATGGTAAACGACGGATCAAGCAGAAACTTTCTTTTTCGATTTCAGACGTTTAACGTCGGATAATCTCCCGGAATATTGATACAGATAGAATTCAGAATTTTGTTATTTAATTCGATTTAAAATTGTGCGAGATTCAAGTCGTCACGGCTCAAGCGACAAAAAGAAAAAAGACCTGTCGGTTAAGTGTTAACTAAAGAAAATTATTTTATTTTAATAAATTTAATATTATTATTATTATTATTATTATTATTATTATTATTATTATTATTATTATTATTATTATGAAAAAGATAATATTTTAATCATCTATAAAAATTTCTCTTTTATTAAAATTCATCAATTTCTTTTGATTATTTTAGATTTAAAATAATTTAATCAGTATATTATTAATTGATTTAGATTTATTTATATATCTGTGATTAAAACGTATAATCGTTAAAGTCAAAGTGTGAACATTTTACTACAATAATAACTTAAAAAGGCTAAATTATATGTAATAATATTTTATATTTAATTAAATTATATTTTAAAAAAAAAAGTAAAACACTTAAATAGTATTTAATGAATTAACTCTAATAAAACTCTCATATATTTATAATTTATATCGATTTATGCGATTATAACATTTGAACCATAGATATTATCTCTTTTATGTTTTTATTATTTTAATAAGAAAATCTATGTTGAAAGAATCATATTAAAGGATGTATGGCTTCAATTTGAATGGAAATAAATAGCAATTATTTAGTATTAGAAGGGTTATTTCGGGATACAAAGACGAATCGTTTTGTTTAATAAAAGCTAAAGCAAATTAAAAACCAGATTAGATACTTTTAAAAACATTATCGGGATTTAATATTAGCTGAACTCATAATTTTAATAAAATTGAAATTGATTTAGATAGACATTGTTCAAAAGAAGTTTTCAAAAAAATGATGCGTTCGCGAAACAATGACTGAAATTATCGCTCACAGTAGAGCTAAAGACGGCTCAAACTACGATCTTGCAAAATGATTTTATTTTTCACTTGAAGCACAAAGAAATGAAATAGATTACCAACAGACGTATACTCCCATAGCAATCATTAACAAACAAATGTCCAAAAGAAATATCGTAAAATCTATCCTTCTACCTTCTACCCAATGGTTGTCTTTAATTCTTAATCTCTAAACATGTCATTTTTCTCATAATAATAATTAATTAGATTATAATTCTGATGAATCAAATAAAGCAAATATATTTGTCTTATTTTTTAAATTATTATTTAATTAATTTAACGAAGGAATATTAAATTATTTAAGGTAATTAAATAGTAAAACTTTAATTTAAATTTTACAGAATGTGATGAATTTTTTATAGATATAAAAATTTCTTTCATGAATATTATTTTTAAATTAGGAAAAATTATTTTTTGCTACAATTTTTATTTTTTTTAGACTATAAAGCAATAATTTGCATTGATTTTTCTATTTTCCTTTTGAATATAAATTAATTTTTTCACTTTACTAATAAATACTATTTTTAGATTTATCAAAAATAATAAAATAAATACATATTTGTAAGATTATTGTAATTATTATTATTATTATTATTATAATTATTATTATTATTATAATTATTATAGCAATAGATATAATTTAAATATATTTTTTAATAAATAAATATTGAATGATCAAATAAGAACTATATATTATTAAATATAAATAAACATTATTTTCTTTAAAATATATATAGTACTTATTTGATCACTAAATACAAATTAACTTATGTAAATATTTATTTTTTTAATACAATTATTATTTATTTATTAATTAATTAATTATCATTATAAGCTATCAAAATTCATAAACAAAGTAAATAAATTCAATATTTTTATTTTAAAAATACAAAATTACCATGAAAACATTCCACCAATATCCAAGAACTTTAAATAATAATAATTATAATAAATATTTCGATGTTTTTTAAAAAATTCAAAACTAAAAATAATTTTAAAAAAACAATCTTTTGTATATAAAAAAATAAATAAATAAATAATACTTTTTTTGTTATAAAAAGAAAAATCTGTAAATGAATTAAAAAAAAAAAGAAAAACTAACAAACAGAAAGGAAAATGATTAACAAAAAATGATTAATTATTAACAAAAATTATTAAATTTCATCTAATGAAATGTAAACAGTATTACAGTTAATCACACAATTACATAATTACATTAAATAAAATAATTAATTATTATTATTTTGTTTAAGTTTACCACCTAAGAAATTATTTTTGTATTTAATTGAAAAAGAAGAAAAAACGGTGAAAAACCATGAAAAAAATATATAATTAAATAAATAAATAATAAAAAGTTATTCAAGATCACGCTGTTTAATGTAATGTTTCAATAATAATAATAATAATAATAATAATAATAATTATAATAATTAAGAAAATAATAAAATAAAATTGTTAATTAATAATTGTAAGAATACTGAAAAAAAAGAATAAGAAAAACAACATACACAAATCAAATTTGTCTAAGATATTATAAATAATTAAATAAATAAATAATAATAATAATAATAATAATAATAATAATAATAATAATAATAATAATAATAATAATAATAATAATAATAATAAAAAACATCATTTAAATAAAAATTATACTAAATAAATAAAAAGGCTTTGTTTAATTACAATAATACAGGCATACTTAGTTGAATGCTTCGGTTGATTTCCTCAAACTAAAACGTTATCAAACAGCAGCGTTAAAAGAGGTAGCGTTAAGGAAGGCATGCCAATATACATAATACACCCAATTCTACGAGTTTTTTCACGGTGGATACGTTCCTGTATCAAAAAAAAAGTGTAAAAACAGTCATATAGGAAACAGGAATACGTGATCGCTTGCGTAAGTAACCCTAGAACGTGTTAAACCAAAACCATGTAAAAAAAGATTTTCGCTATAATGAAATTTCGCACTGAAGAATGTAACTACCTTTTTAAGGAAGTTATTGCTTATAGATACTTTTTCACATCATAAGTTGTTTTAATGCGAACGAAACTGATTTATTTTCAAAGAAAAATGCCAGCGTAATACAAGATATATGTACTTCTGAACTTAAAGCATTTAAACAAATTGTAAATAATGCAAAAGGTGATTTGAAGCTCATGCTTTGCTTGAATATCATTCCGAAACACCACGGCCATTAAACGGACTGTGCAAATCAACGGTTTCCTGGATTTACTGATCAAACAAAACTTTCTTCTCTTTTTCGAATGTTACGGCTCCTGACCACTCAGAAAATTAAGAAGCTTTCAATACTTGTACTCCAGTGAAAGTTTGTTTTCTTTTATATGCATTAAGTGCATATCTGGGCTAATCGTACTGCCCAGACGGATTTGTTTACAAAGAAGACGCCGATTGCATTATTCATCCAGGAGATTGGCGAAAGATTGTAAAACTGTACAATAATAAACAAAAAAAAATTCGATAACTCAATGGTTTATTTATTTATTAATTCTTCCATTTGCAAGTCACATAAATATTTCATAATATAAGCTCTAGCTCGAATTTGATTAATGGGCTGCAAAGAAGATAATATTATGGTGGCAGATTTCATACACGAACTGTTTGCTGTTTCTTCAACTGGAATTTGTGCACTTTTATTTAAGTGTTTTTGAAAAACTTCCATAGTCTCTATAAGCTTTTCCAAAAAGTTGTCACAACTTTTTGTTTTTTTTTGCGGCGTCGGATTATACAAAACATCTGAATTGCTATTGCTATTTTCTATATTTGTTGATTCAGAGTAAGTCCGTTTCCTTGATGTATTTTCTTCAAACTGTGAGCAATCCGATTTTAAAACGTTGCCAGTGTCAATAAATTCAATTGCCTCATTAACTTGATTTATACTCATTGAACTGCTCGGACGTGTGACGGCATGTTGGTCTGATATAATTAAGTTTCTACTATAAGCAAAAGAATGTGTTGTTATATAAATACTTAAAACAATGAAATATAAATAAATTAGTTCATACTTTCTTGGTATTATGTAATCATTTAAGAAGCCAAGCGAATTCCAATGCTCCCAATCATTCGGATTCGAAACCTGGATTCCGGACGGCATCAACAACTTGTTCTTCTCCCTGCTATAGCGATCACGAAGAGACTTCCATCTTTTTTGACACACTTCATCTGAAGGATAACAACAAAACGTTTCAAAATACTAATAAATTACTACAATTATATATTTTAACTTACCAGTTTGTCCTAGCTTTTCACCAATGGTGCTCCAAATTTTAAATTTCAACGATACATTTTTGTATCCTCCAGAGCACTTTTGATACAAAACTGGGTACTTTTGTACTTCCAAAATTAATTTTTCCTCAAAACTCATAATTAATTTCAAATGATATTTATCTATAATATCTATAATTTCAATTGTTTAATTAACCACATGTGATTTCACCAACGTTGCGTTACTGTATACTCCGAGCAGAATATATAACGCAGCACACATAAGAAATGTCAAAAAAAATGTTAAAATGTATGAAAGTATATGAAACGGAAAACGGTACGCAGCGCTGGTGAATTGAAATTTATTTTTGATGAAAATTTGATTATATTTGATTGATACATCAAAATGAATAATTTAATTAACGTATATTAATTATAAAAAAAAAACAAATATTTATCAATGTTACTTACAGCAAAACTAATTTTTATTGTGTTAGGAAATTTTTTGTTTTGCGTTGGCTGCGTTGATTCTGCTCGTGCCATAAAAAGTTGGTTAACTTTTGCGGTTCTGCGTTATGGCTGCGTTTGTTCTAATCGGTTTTATATTTTCATACATTATAACACTTGCAATTCGGATCTGTTTTTACCGCTTGTACGGTGACAACGGGCTGTTTTGTGAGAAATTCGCACGACATAATAGTTCCATGTCTTTTGTATTAAATGAATGAAAGGAAAGAAAGTAATGTATTATATTTATAATATTCAAAAATATTTAAGAACTGTTATTATGTAGCGTACCTGTACCAAAAAAAAAAACTAAAGTAAAGTTCAATTGCATTTCTCGTTACAATTTAAAGCAATATAAAAAGTTTATTATGATCTTCCGGTAAAAAAAACCTATCATTAAACGTCAGAAAACGAAAACACAAGTTCTAGTCCAGTGATGTATAACCTTTTTCACTCGGAGTGTCATATCTACACCTTTTCCAATTGTAATTTAGAAAAGATCAATTGTAATTCAGAAGAAATATTCATCATATAAAATAATTAATAAATAACATTTTATTACAAAATTCACGATAAAAATCCCCGATTTTATGTACTTATAAATGTTAAATCAAAAATTCATTTCCATACATTTCAGAAAATATTAGAAAATTCATTGAGTTTTCAAAGAAAAATAAATTCTCGCAACAAAAACCATTTAATCTTTTCAAAATTCCTGTTTATAATTTAATAAATACTACAGAGTTGCGATTCATGGATTTTAACGTGTTAGGCTTGATAATTTTAATTTATCGGTGCTTTACTTACTAAGCCATGAAAATATTTTCAAAAACCTGAAAAGCCAATAATTATAAAGAAAATAAATAAAAACAAATCAATTTTTAAGAATTTATATTTTTTTTTATTATCCTAAATTTATTTTATAAAACAAATAGGATAACTTATGCAACTGGATCATCAACCTTGGTAGTTCTTGTGTAGATGAGTTGGGCATGGTGGTGTACAACTTGTTTAATTAATCCTAAAGAGAATATAAAAATACAATAAGTTTCATAAGAATAAATTTTTATTATTATCACAACATACCTTTATCACGGAGTTCAACTAATGCGCGTTTTGCTAATGAACCGCGAATCTTTAGCCTTTCAGATACAACCGAAGGTGTAATTAATTTGCATTGTGGTACTTCCTTATATAATTTTTCGTATGTTGCTTTATCAAAAAGAACTTGATTATTTAACTTATCACGAACTTTTCCCTTTGACCACTTCTTCTTTTTAGCTTTGCCACCACCTCCACCTTCCTTTTTCTTTTGTGTTTTTTGTGGCTGTTTAGCCGTAGCTTTAGCGTCCTTCTTTGGAGGCTAAAAAACAGATTTCATTAAAAATTTTTTGTTTTATATTTAATAAAAATAAATTAATATTTTTATAATTTGAAGATAATAATAAATTATACATATTAAAAAAATGGCCTAATAGATTTGTAAAAACAATTAATGAATTGCCATGTGGTCACACGACACTAGACAATAATTAATAAACATTACGTTTAAAAACACACTTAACAATTAAATTATTAATTTTTTAATTATAATTATTGTTTGTAAAGATAATAAGCATATCTTTATTAAATAATTAGGCCATTTTGCATATAGAAAATAATTTAAAATCACAAGAAATTATAAACACAACTCACCATCTCTAAATACTTGTTCAGAAAAGATGGATGAAGGAAGCCGATTCGTGCAAGTAACCAACCTTATAAAATCAAATAAAACGTCAAAATTATTGAATTTTTTGTTATTTAAATGTTGGATAAACTGTATAGTATATAATCAGGTAATAATTATAGTAGTTTATTTTTTAAAAACATTTTTATATAAATTTATATTTATAATAAAACATTCAATATTATTGGATAATAATTAAAATAATATTAATTTATTTAAATTAAAAATAAAAATATATATACAAATAGTTATAATTAAAAGAAAAAAACAGTTAATTCAACAGTACAACTGGTACTGTGATTATCAAAGTTCTAAATATTAAGAAGTACCGTATGTATTACTTTTCCAACAAAGTGTTTTATTTGACGTTTACCTAAACTTATCATGTATGACAAATTTTAAAAAATAATTATGACTGATATAAACTCATGATAAAAACTATGTAATACAATTTAAAATATAATCAAAAAAATATAAATTTGTCATATTTTATCTGTAATTAGTTGCTTTAAGTGTCTAAGTATTATATTATTTAAGAAAATAAATATATAGGGTAAGGTTATGTTATAATTAAGTATTGTTTTCTACACGTATGCAAAACTAGATTTCATTAAACAATATTGAAACTATAGATAATATATTTTTATTTGTGTTTAACAGAAGCTAAATATGCTGCCGCTTACACATAAGGATTCTAGGAATTTTGGTTTTACTTATAAAATAAAAGAGAAATTTGGAGGATGGTTTAGATTAATTTTTTCAGACAGAAATTCAAGAAATCTGTTTTTATTTTTGTTATTAAATTTAAGTTTTGCATTTGTTGAATTATCTTATGGAATATGGACTAATAGTTTAGGTTTGCTATAGTTTTTAGTTAATTAGTTTTTATAAATAAAAAATGTATACAATATGTTGTTACTTTTAGGTCTAATTTCGGATTCATTTCATATGTTTTTCGATTGTACTGGGCTACTAGCAGGCTTGGCGGCCTCAGTTATAACAAAATGGAAAGCAAATGAAAAATATTCCTATGGCTATGTTAGAGCAGAAGTGTTAGCTGGTTTTGTAAACAGTTTATTTTTATTATTTATAGCATTTTTTATAATGTCAGAAGCCGTCGAAAGAGCAATAGAACCACCAGAAGTATATAATGATGTTCTTAGACATATCTTCTATTAATTGTAATTATTTTTTTTTTAGGTAAAGCATGAACGATTATTTTTAGTATCATTTTTAGGATTTATTGTAAATCTTATTGGAATATACGCCTTTCAACATGGCCATTCGCATGGAGGCGGTGGTCATGGACATTCCCACGGTGGTGGCGGTGGTAGTCATGGGCATTCGCATAATGATGATAAACATCATTCGCACAATGGAAACCATGGCCATTCTCACGAACACTCTGAATTAGAATTTACTAGCGGAAGTTCACAAATAATGCGCGGCGTGTTTCTTCATATACTTGCAGATACATTAGGTTCTGTTGGTGTTATAATATCAGCTGTACTAATGCAAATGTTTGGTTGGATGCGAGCAGATCCAATATGTTCCATGTTCATTGCACTTTTGATAGCATTAAGTGTGTTAAGTTTAATTAAAGAATCTGTTATGATTTTAATGCAACGGCAACCGGTTAATTTAGATCGTGCATTACCACAGTGTTATCAAAAAGTAACCGGCCTTGCTGGTGTTTACGCAGTACAAGAGCCGCACTTTTGGACATTATGTAGTGATGTGTTTGTCGGTGCTATTAAATTAGAAGTATCTAAAAATGTTGATCCAAAGTATGTTGTGACACATACTAGAATGATATTCGAGGCGGTTGGTGTTAGACAAATGTTTATTCAATTAGATTATGTGTGATTGCAATTATCCATAAATTATAAATTAATAAAACGAATAGAAAACAAAAAAAAAACTTAATTAAATAAACTAAATATAAATGTTTTTTTTTTTTAATATGTTTAATTATATAAACATTATAAGTGAATTAATTCAACTTTTATTTATTAATGTAATTAAGAAGAAAAAAAAAACAACCAAGAAACGTAAGAATGCTTAAAGTAAAGAATCATTCTTTTCCAATAAAAGTGATTAACAAAACACATACATATACCGTATTATGTTAATAACATAATAAAATCATAATTAAAATGCATTCCAAAAAATAATAATAAATAATTAATAAATTGCATTTTATTTTAAAAAAAGAAAAAGAAAATTTTTATTGTTTTATTTTTTTTTTAATTAATTTTTATTTATTTTCTTTATTATTAGGTAAAAACAATACATAAAAAAAAGAAATTAAACAAAACGTGTTATCAACACACAACAAATAAATTAATTACTTGTGTTTAACATAAATTATTAAAAATAATAATTAGTTGTAAGCAACTATAATTAAATGTTTATAATCGTTGAAAAGGTTGTCTTCTTGTCTGTTTTATAATTAATTACCCAAAAAAAAATATAAATCATAATTGGTTTACTTTAAGTTTATGAGTTTATTAAGTAAATAAGTTTTTATATAATTGCAGTTAGATTAGAATTGCCGTCTTCACCTAATAGCATAATTAACAAAACATAATAATTATGAATAAATTTTTGCGTAAAACACTCTTCCTGTAATAAACAATGAGTTATTTCTCTGAATATCTGAACACGATTCAAGAAAAAAAATTAATTAAGAAATAACACCCTAAAGTTGGCTGCTATAGACATTTGCACAGTTGGAAAACAGTTTTTTGCAGACAATTTTAGGGTGTTATGTGAAACGATGATTTTATGTACAGTCTACTCTCTTTTTTACAAGATTTTGAAATAGCACGGCCTCTGATAATGGATTTTCTAATAAAAAGAAAAGCCATATCAGTGGACGTTATTAACGAACGGAATACCTTCAAGTTTGTTAGAAGAATGATGTGTTTGAAGTTCTTATGGTCTAAAATTTATTTATTATCTTTTTTACCACCTTTATACCAAAAAGTATTTTCTTTTCATCTTGCACGACTTTTTTACTAACGGCGGAACACATGCTACATTTTTACTGTCTTTTTTATACGGATTTCTTTAGAACTCTTTGGAGTGCATACAAATGATGTTATTTTAGTTGAATTTTCAAACGAAGAACCAATTCTCAACTTTTCTATAGATCTTGTTCTATTGTATCTTGTACACGGATCTCCTAAGAACCAATCTGCCACACAAAAACACAATTAGGTGTAATTTATGGGATGCATCAGCAATAATCACAGATAACACTGGATTACAACAACGCAAACAATTAAAAACACATTTATATTTTACTTTAATTAATATTTTATTTTATTCATATAAGTTTTTTTTTTTTATTTATTTCACATCATACAATGGATCCATTTTTCATTTTTTAGAAATTTAATTATGACAAAAAAAGTTTTGTAAACGGTCAACAAAAAAAAATTGCATTAATTTATTGCACAATAATTCTAATAATACTCAAATAAAAGTGGGAATTTTTACGTTTTTCTTTTTTGATGGAACATGTTAAATATTGCGCGATAAATAGCAAATATAAAAAAAAATCAAACAAATATAATAAGATTAAATAAAAGTAAATTATTTATAATTAAACTGGCTAAATTTTTTTTTATTAAATTTCAAAACTTAATGACAAATGGTTATATATAAATATATAATATATATTCCTAAATAAATTTGAATATAAATCATTCATCTTCAGTCAAGTAAAAAAAAAAAAAAACAAAAGAAAAAATGTTAATTATTTTCAAAACTACACAGTAAACCACCAAACAAAAAAACCTAGGTTACTAGATTTAGGTGTTTTAATGAACAATTAAATTGGGTAAATTGCACTTTTTTTTTTTTAAATTTTTGTTTCGTGTGAGTTATTTGTTCATTACGCGGTGGCGTTCATTCATTTTGAAAAAAAAAATTAAATAATATATTTATTATTATTATAGCGATTATAAAATTATTTTTTGTTAATTTTTTTTTATTTTTATTTTGTTAAATTAAAAATATTATTAAAACAAATAAGACAAAATAATAATTATGATTATTAAAAATGCGCTCGCATATACAATTTAATAATTCACCTGAAATTAAAAAGAAAAAGAAAATTAATTATTTTATTTTATTTAATCATATTCATAGAAACATAATCAATTTTATAAATTAATTAATAATAAAAGAAAGAAAAAAAAAAAAAAACTTTCATTCTAATAAAAATAAGTAAATTTATTTTTATATCAAGACAAAATTCATACAGAATAAAGAAAGTATCTGATGATTTAATTAAAACATTTTTCATTTCTTCACTTTTTTACCTGTTCAAGATTGGACTTTAATAATTTCAATTCTTCGTCTTTTGTATGGACTACATTACGCCAATAAGATTCTTGGTCTTTTCCTTTGGCTTCCAAATCATTTAATATCTTTTCCTAAAACCAACCAAAAAAAAAAAACACACATTTATAAAATAAAAACTATATAAAATCAGTTATTATTATTAATGACATACAGTATCTGCAATTATAGTTTTATATTCTTCAACAGTTTTTTGCAATTGAGCATTTTTTAATAATAATTTTTCTACATCACTACCACCGTTTTGTTTATTATCATTATTTATACTATTGCTATTACTATTTGTTAATTGTTTTAAATAACATAATAAATGTTCAGTCCATTCAACAAATTTCAATGGACCTTTAGGCATATCAGTAAATATATTTTCAATTGTACTTCTTAATTTGTTTTGTTCATCGTGCAATACTTTTGTACGAATTACATCCTCCTGAAATGAAACAATACAAAAAGAAAAATGATATTATTACTAAAAACAATTTAAATTAATATACAATAAATACAATTTTTTCTGATAATTTAAAATATATAATTTGGTTGAGTAGCATAGCTAATGCAGATAGAAAAATAAAAAAAAAAAAAAAAACTTACTAAATCTGTATTAACAACGCTACAACCCACTACATTATTCTGTTCAGCTAATTTTAACGCCTCTATTAATTTCCAGTTTTTAGTTCTCAAATCCTATTTGTTTAAAACAAATTTTTTTTTTCATTTTTAATTAAACAACAATAAAGCGTTATAACCCAACCATTGGTAAATACAATCAAAAAAGAATATATATAAAATTATAATTTACACTTACATTATTTTTAGTTTTTTGCTCTTCAATTTGTGCTTTAAGCTCATTATCTCTACAAATTAGGAATTGCATTTGTTTCTCAAACTCTGCTAGTTTTGATAAATTCTCCATTTCACTTGATTTATAATTTGCTATAATTACATTTAAATCCTTTATCTGAAAAACATAAAAAAATTAAAATCATTTTATTAATTATTTATATTTATATACATTAATTTTTTTTTTCTTATTTAATTAATATCCTCATTACCTGCTTTGAATTTTCTAATGATTTATTATTATAAGAACTGATTTGACTTTGCATATCTTTATTTTGTATTAATATTTCATCAAATTTTGTTCTATAATCAGAAATTTCAGCACGTGATAAATTTAATTCAGTCCTAGATGAATCAAGTGCATTTTGTAAATTTCTTATTTCTACTTTATTTTGATCATCCATATGACTGGTTTTATTTTGTTCATTTAATTGTGATTTATATTTTTCTAAATCATATTGCTGTAAAGAATATAATTTTTCATATTCTTCTTGACGTCTTGTCAATTCTAAACTTAGACGCTTATTTTGTTCTGTAATATCCTTATCGCGAGACACCATTTCTAAAGAAATTAAAAAACACACAATTGTTAATATACGTAAATTAATCAAATTAAAGAAATAAATAATAACCTTGCATTCTCTTTCTACAACTATTTAATTCCTGTTCCATATACAAACGTTGTTCACCAATTATCTCATATTCGGAAAGTTGTTTCTCATATTCAGCCATTTTTTTAATGGTTTCCTTTAAAGATTAAAAAAAAATATTATAAGGATTTTTTTTTTAAATGTAAATAAAAACTAAATTACTTCTCCAAATTGATGTTTATCAGCGGCAAACTTCTGAAATTGTTCTTTCATTTCATTTATAATAATATTATTGGAATGAATTTCATTTTGCAATTGATTATTATTCTCTGTTAAATTTTGAATTTGTTGCAAATGCTCTTGAGTATTCGTTTTTTTATCTTGCATTATTTGATTTTGCAATTGTTGTATTTGTACAGAATATGTTTGCTTTTCAACGATATATTTTTCATTTAAAAATTTCAAATCATTTGATAAATTCTGAATTTCTTTTATTTTTGCCTGAAAATAATTAATTAATATAACATAATGTTTAATTATTTATTATATAAACGCTTACTTGTAACTCTTCTTGATTTTGTTTGATATTTATATTAAATTGTGCCCTTTCAGAATTAATTTCAGCACGAATTTCTTTAAGTCTATCTTGTAAACTAGTTATTGCTAATTGTTCATCTTCTAAGGCTTTTTCTTTTTCACTCAATTGCTTTTTTAATTTTTGGACAACATCTGATTTGCCCTCACTCCATTCAGAATGATTAACGGTTATAGTGTCGTGTTGTTTATTCAATAAATAGTCAATTAATATTTGAATTTCACTGCGTGTGAAATCTGCTTTGCTCAATAACAATATTAAAAAGTTGACACTTATGTCTTCACGATCATCGACTAGAAAGTAACAAAAAAAATTGAAAATATTTACAAAAATAAATAACAATAAAATAATTTACATAGTTTTTGTATTAATGCAAGCTCATTTCTATTCTTCTTATTTGTTTTATCTTTTGCTGGTAAATTATTAACAGCATTGTCTTTTGCTTTAATTAAATCTTTATTTTTAACAAACAATGCATCATCAAGTTTAATTTCTTTAGCAGGAACAGCATTTTCCACACTAATAATTTTTACCAAATTGTTCATAATAACTTGTTTTTTTAAATGCTTATCTGAAATGATTATTAAATTAAATAAATTAATTTATTAAAGCATAAAAGATTATGTTTTGTCGGTTTATTAATAAAATATTATCTCACTTTTTTTTGAATCCTTCTGTACTTGCTTATCATGCTTAACATTCTCATTATTATCAATTCCGTTTTCTAATTTATACGTCTAAAGTACAAAAAAAAAATTATTAGTATTATTATATAGTGCTTTTTTATAGTATTAAAAACAATAAATACATTATGGGAACGCAATATTTCAACATCGTCCTTAGGATGTATTTCTTCAAAATGGTTTGCAATTGCAACGGAATTTTCCTCTTTTATCAAAACAGGTTCAGTTTTGTTTACTAAAATTCCACTTCCCGGGACCTTTAAACTATTTTTTCTCGGTTCTTTCTTTTTGCGAGTGTCGCTCAAAGATCTCTATTTAAAAATGAAAAATAAAACTAATAACATAGTATTCCTTAGCATAAAAATTTCTGTAATAAACAAACCTTATTCGGAATCATATTGGATTCAGTTACAATTTCTTCTTCAGTAAATTCAACATGTACCTTATCAGTTGTATGGATTGGACTATTATTTATATCTATTGATTTATTGCTTTCCGATGGTGCGTCACTATCCACTGGAGATTCCAATTCAGATTCCTTATTATTATCTTTGTTATAGGTTTTTGTCTTCTCTTTAGTTTTTTTTACTATCTTTTTTGGTTTCTTTTTGCCACCAGTTAACCCATAAATCTTTTCAGAAAGTTGACGTTTTTCAGCCAGCACTTCGTCAAATGTTTTGCCACGCGGTAATTTACTAATAAACAGTAATGTGCACAATGAGACCAAAAAAACAATAAATATTACACCCAATACATGAAGCTCCATTTCTCATGATTTTTATATAGGCTCCTGAAAAAAACTGAAATATATAAGATTTTTTTTTTAAGAAATTCAATTTATTAACATAAATAATAATAAATATTATTTATTTCATTATTAACTATAGTAAATTTTAACTAATAATATTTATTTGTTTCATACAAAAAACATGTTTTTCATATAACTAAGAAATTTCGTTGACGTGACATTTTATACATATAACACCGCCATAACTAAAAATGCCGAAAAGACATCAATAGCTTTAAGTAATATACCATTAACATTTGTATAATCTTAATATTAATTTTTTAAAAGTAATCTTTTTAAATTCCTTTAATCCTTTTAATTTTATTTATCTTTGATTTAAAGTATATATTAATTTATACATTAATTACTTACAGGTTTCCTAGATTTTTACCGAAAATCTTATCTCACATAAATGTTATACGTCACAACTAAATTATAATTTACAAAATACAGTGCAGTCCAGAATAATCCGAGGTTTACGTTTCATTTATGAGATTTACTATAAATTTAAATAAATTTGCTATAAAATTTGACAACTCGATAGTATAAAACACTGTTAAACATAATTTGAAAAATTTATTTGCAAAGAAGTTCCAACTAAGAAAATTCTTTTAGTTAAATTAAATATTTTTAGTTATAATATTTAAATATTATACATTTATTTGCTGCTTACAAATTTTAATTTATTATGATTGAAATAACAGCAAGATTAGTCAGGGAACAAACACCAGTATTTCTTTGTGGAGAAATTGTTGAATGTTTTATTTCATTTAAAAATCCACCACTTCCAGAACATAGAATTTCGCAAAGCAATAAGTATTTTTTTTTTGTAACTTTGTTATTAAAACACCAGTAATTTGAAGTATTTAATTAGTGACATTTTAGAAAATCTTGCTTGGGCTACAGCACAAATTCAGTGCTATTGTAATTCAACAATATCTGATAGGAATGATAAGTTAGAAATAAATACTCCCACGACCTCTTTAAATGGTGCGTTTCAGGGTCATGGGGAGATAGTTATGTCCACATCTCCAAAAATATTGTTTTGTGACTTGCGGCTTTCACCTGGAGAAACTAAATCATGTATATTAACTAAAAACATAAATTTTAAAACTATAATTATCTCAAATTGTTTACAGATTGGTATAGAGAAGTTTTGCCTAATTCATCACCACCAACTTATAGAGGAACTAATATAAAATATTATTATAAATTAACAATAGCAACACAACGAGTGGGATCAACTGTTCAAGCGTTACAAGTACCAATAAGAGTTTTACCACTGCCAGCAGTCAGTCAGACTGAGGATGTACCGGATTTATGTAATGAAACCAATGAAGAATTGGCACCTTCGAATCCATTTTTAGAGAAAAGTAAAACTGAATCAAAATTAGAAATGGCATTACATCATTTACAAAATGTGACAGCCAGAAGAAGACCTAATTTTTATTCAATATCAAATAAAAGAGGGAAAGTAGGAAGATTTTGCTTATTTAAATCAGCATATAAATTAGGTGAAGATATTGTTGGTTCACTCGATTTTACCGATAGTACCGTAAGATGTGTCCAACTTTCAGTTACATTACAATGCGAAGAACAGATATTAAAAAAAAATATGACTGAACCCAATGAGAAAATTATGAATTTCACAAAACATCATGAAGTATGCTTAGGATTAAAACAAACACAAATGATACTTCCAATTCCATTGTATGTAACGCCAACATTCTCAACAGATATAGGTAATTATAATAGTAACATTGTAAAAAAAATAATAGTTTTTAATTTGTATTATTTTAAAGTGTCTATTAAATGGCGTTTGCATTTTGAATTTGTTACGAGTATAAATGAAAATTTAATGCAAACTGATGTTGAAGAAGAAACTTGGCAAGCACCAACCGATATTAATATTGAGACAATGATATGGAATCATCCAATTACATTATATCCGACATCTCCGTTGCAAATATCGCATGCATCGGGAAAATATTCATTACTTATTAAATAAATTAAATAATTTTTTTCTGTTTTAAAATAATTTTTTATTATTAATCTTCATCATCATCATCTGTATCATTATCTTCCAAATTATCTTCACTTTCGCTATCTTGATCCCAATGCGATGTATTCTTGCCCAACATAAAATCATCCCTAAAAATATGATTTTTTTAATAAAAAAAAAATTATTTGGTTAACTTTAAATTTATATACTTAAGAACACTCCATTTAGATTCGTTTTCTGAATTATCGTCATCCTCATTTTTCATTTCTGTTTTAACTGTATTATCCACTTGTTCAGATTTAGCTCTTTTACCTCCCATTAGCACATTTAAGAATGATTTCTTGTTTATATTTCCCAAAACACTGTCTCGTTTAGAATCTAAGGGGCCAGCTTCACTTAATTGTCTTTTTAAAGATTTTTGTTGTATTTTTACAGCATTAAATAACTGTACCACACCTTTTGTTGCAATCTTTTTAATATCTTTATCACGTTCTCGTTCTAAAATTGATGGTTTAACCCGTAATGTTGATATTACATCAATTTTTAATTTTCGACTTTTAACTGGCAAATCTTTTTCTAAACTTTCCTTTTCAGGTTTCACTTCTATTTTCTCACCATCTATTTGAAATTCATATTCTTTTTTTACTGGTTCAATTTCCTTAACGTGTTTTTTTGCACGTGATAGCACTATAGATTTTTTATGTTTTGGTTTCGTTGTTTTTAGAACTTGTGCCATAGAATGTGCCCATCCTGTATTAGACGTTGGTTTGTCCGATGTTACATCCGAATCAGATTCATTCGATGAAACATTGGAAGATTCGTCATCTTCACTTAAATTACTAGTATCTACAAAATTTATATCTTACGTACAAAAGCATAATATAATTTATTTAATTAAATATGTAAATACCTAATCGCGATAATGTTTTCATTGTATGGACAAATAGTTATTTATATATATAAATATAACCTTAAATATTATAAATTATTTCAAAAGTATATATTTTTTAACACTTTTATAATCAATAGTAATCAATATATTAAATATTTAAATAATATATAGTTTTTTTTAATATAAAATTAAATATATTTATAACTATATAATGCTTTTTTAAACCACACTTAATTTAACCTAAAAATTAGTTTACAGATTTGTTTTTATCGCGTATTCTGACATTTTACTACTATAAAAAAAAATATAAAACTGACACTGTGATTTCGGTTTTTTTTTTATTCGCTAATATATATAGCGGCGAAAAATGAAAAAATAAAAATTTTACTTTTTGACTTTTTGAAAGGAGAATGCATTTGCTTGCAACACGAGAGGTTAAAAATTAAAAGTATATTTTAATAGAAAAAAAAAGAAGTAAACAAATATTTTTACAAATATGTTTCAAATAAAATTAAAAGCTCTAGAACATCCTTCACCTGATACTGTAAATACTGAAGGTAGAAAAACTAAAGAACATACTTTTTTTACACTTATATTTTTATAATTATTTAAATTGTTTGTAGACCCGTTACAATATCGTAATATTATTTTATGGTTAGAGGATCAAAAAATTCGGCATTATAAAATAGATGATCGCGTTGGCTTAAGAAAAGTAGATAGTTTACAAGAATGGGAAGAATCATACAAGAAATATAAAAATGATGTAAAATGTCCGAAAGAACTTAAAACGCAATCAGAGGAATTATGTTGGTTGTTAGGTTATGCGACTCGCCTAGAATATTTTGATAATGGTATATATAAATAATAAGATTATTGTTAAAATAATATAAATATATATTTTTATTAACATAATATTACAGTGGCTAAATATAAACAGATTACAGCTAGTAAAGTGCTTGAAGAAAAGAAACCAAATGTACCAAGTGTTAAATCAACAAATCCTTTTGATAATTTTGATTGTATATTTTATTTTATATATTTTATACGATTAAATATATTAATATGTATATTTTTTCTAGTTCATAGCAAAGATTTTGAATCTGGTGTTCGTAATCTTGCCAGCTTATTACATATTCCCTACCATCCTGATCATTTGGTATCTCTAATGGCCATAAGCAGAGTTGTTAAACAAAATTTGAGTAACGATGCATTAAAAGAACAAATTATTGAAGTATAATTAGCGTTTTTTTGCTTGTAGATAAATTAAATAAATATTTATATATTTTTTAAGGGAACACCATATCCATTTCAAGAAATCAGTAATATGGGAAACGACGATGTTGAAATTGAAAAAGGTGCCAAAATACTTCGATTACTTCAAACACAAGTAAATACACTTATAATTTAATTTTTATTAATATTTTTGATAATAATTTTTAAATATTATTTTCAGAGTATGAGACAATTACAAACTGGAATTAATGAAACAATTGTTGCGATACAAAATTTTACAGCTGATCCTAAAACAGATACAAAATTAGGAAAAGTCGGACATTAAATTCCATATTTGTATTTCTATTCTATATATAGATATTTTATTTAAGTAAATAAACTTAAGATATTACAATATAAATATTATTTATTTATTATATTTTTCTGTGTATTACTGAATGGAAAAAAATTTAATATTCTAGCGATTCCAATGTATGCAGTACCTACAAAATTGGAAAAATAAAATTAATTTAACTAAAAAAAAAAAATGAAATATTTCTTTTTTACCAATGGATAAGGTTATCATTGATATTCTTTGTAAACCCTTTGGCTTTTTATTTCCATAATAATATATATATGCGCCCATGCCCATTAAACCAAAACCGCTTGTAAGTTTACATGCTAAACAATCATTATGCCGTTTCGATAACACAGAATCAACCATAATTCCTTTTAAAATCAATAAATATAATTAAATATGATTAATAATGTTTTCTTAATATGATGAAACATATATAATAAAAATTCTTTCTAACCAAAAATAAATTTATTTTTAGTACAAAATCTGACAACAAAGTAAATATATTATAATACTATTGAACAAAAGATGGCAGTAGTAGATTTTTTTTTAAATGAATGAAAATAAATTTTTTAATTAATCTGCTTAAAATGACGTAAATAGCAATAACTTTTAGCAAACAAATTTTTATAAATAACTTTAAATTATCGTTTAAAATCATAAATAAATATATTTATGTTATTTATATTACGGATTGATTGTTAATTATCTTTGAATAAAATTCTAGTCATTAAATATAGCGATCCTAGCGAATGGCTTATTAACTACATTTTAGCGCAATATTTAAATTCTCTTTTAAAAGTATAAGAAAAACACAGATATTTTTTTGCGAAAAGAAATAAACATTCCAAAAATTTTGATAATCACAAAAAATGTTTTATTAATAATTATGTAATTAAAACAAAAATAAAAATGATTTTCTTAAATCAACAAAATTTATTAAAATAAAGCAAAATAAATTAACAAAAGAAAATAAATTAATTTACTGGCATAATAATATTTATTGCGTTTATATATTAATAATGTTTTATTAAAGTTTAATGATTTCCTTAAAATGCAATAAAAGTAATTATTTCTAAATAATGATTTATTTTAACATAAAAAAAAGAAAAAAAAATTAGATAAGAAATTTTTTATATGTTGAGATTATTTTATTTAAGGTATATAAAGGGGTTTTTCGTTGATACAACAATAATACTAGTTAATTAAAATACATTTTTTAAGACGATTAATTTTCACTTTCATATAGAAATAAATAAAGATTTTATTGTAAAAATATATATATATATAAATAAAATGTTTCTTTATTTATTTCCTATTTGTGCACTAATTACTTTAGTTGCCGGTCATGGAATGGTTTTGCAACCAGTGCAAAGATCATCATTGTGGCGTTATGATAAATCAGCACCAATAAATTATAATGATAATGAGTTATTCTGTGGTGGATTTTTTGTATGTAATTAATTATATCGAAGCAATTTTTGTTTTATTGTTTTCTTTTTTTTTTATTGTTTGCAGACACAATGGTATCAAAACAATGGACTGTGCGGATTGTGCGGTGATAATTATGCATTGCCGAGACCTCGTCCAAATGAAATTGGTGGTTTCTATGGAAGTGGAAAAATCGTTAGTAGCTATATGCAAGGAAGTCAACTTCAAGTATCGGTTTTAATAACAGCGAATCATCTTGGCTACTTCTATTTCAATTTGTGTAATTTAGATACAAGCAGTGAAAATGAAGCATGCTTCAGCAAATATCCATTACAATTCACAAATGGCGTAACACGATTTCCAATTAGCACTGCCACTGGTTACCATAATGTTACATTACAATTACCAGCGGGTCTCAAATGTAATCATTGTGTCTTACAATGGACATATAATACCGGTAAATCAATTAAAAAAATAATCTTCTTTAAAATGCTTAAATTTACATTTTATGTTTTCCAGGTAATTCTTGGGGTGTTTGCGAAAATGGTAGCGGCGCAATGGGTTGTGGTGCACAAGAAAACTTCCGTACCTGCTCAGATATCGCAATAAGATAAAAGTTAAATCTAGTCCGGCCATCCTGAAGATTATCACGTTTATATTCGGAATACAGTAGAAATAAATTTTTTAATAACATTTTTATAAAAGGCAAATATAGGTAAAGATTGTGATTGAACATTGTTTAAAAGAAATTAATAATAAATATATTACCACATAATTTTGTTTTTCATTTTCTTAATGAAAGATAAACAAGACAATAGTTTTTTTTTTTATTTATATATTTATTGACCAATTGATTACAAAAAAAAAAATAAATAAATAAATTTTTATCAATTATTTTCTTTTTATTAAATTAAAACGAAATAATATTTGCCTCGGAAAGAATTGGGTTGAAATATTTATTTTAAACTCTGAATGGTTATTTTATTTGAATTTTTTGGTCGGAATGGTTTTTAATTCATTTATTTTGCATTGTATAAACATACGAATTTAAAGGGAATATAATATTAAAACATATTAACTATTGTTTACCATGCACGTATCACCTGTCCTGTGTAGAAAAACTTTAGTTTTTTTTATTTGAAAAACGGTTAGCCACTCTAGAAAGTGTGCATTTGTTTGCAAACTAATATCATGTGGCTACAGTGGCTGACTTTATTGCAATATTTTACGTAAGTGTTTAATTTCTTTTGGAAGTTATTCAATTCAATCAATTCTGTATAAATTGTGAGTGTGGTGCAAGAACAAAAATAAAAACGATATATTTATGTAAATTTATTTAAAAAAAACGAAAAACATTTTCTAAAAACATAATTTATTCATGCTGAAAAAATAAAAAAAAAAACAGAAAATGAACATCATTCCATATTAAATTATAATTTACAAAAAGTTATTTAAATGATTAAATATATTATTTTTATTCGATAATTTATATAAAAAGACAAAAATAATAAAAATAATAAAAACAATATTATTATTATTATTATTACTATAAAAAGAACACAACAAAACAAAGAATCTATTCTATTTTTTTAATTTTTGTAAAAATTGTGTTAAATCATATTCCTCCTCATATTGTTTATCCTCCCAGAGTTCGGGTAAATTTTGTAGTACCTGTTTCATTGTTGAAGCATTATTATTATTATTATTATTAGTATTATTTAATAAATTCTTAGTTTCTTTGTCATTTTTATTATTTTGATTTGAAAAATCAAATAAATCTAATAATTGATCGGTGCCCATCGTTTCCATAGATGAATTTTTTTCACTAACCACTGTATTCGCTGTTAATAATTTGAATTTTTGAAGTCCCATTATTTTCTCCTCTAATGAATTTTTTGTTATCAAACGATATACATTAACCACTTTTTTCTGGCCAATGCGATGTGCACGATCCATTGCTTGTAAATCTTTCATAGGATTCCAGTCATGCTCAACAAATATAACTGTATCGGCACCTGTTAAATTTAAGCCCAGACCACCTACTTGCGTAGTTAATAATAATACATCAATACTAGGATCATTATTGAATTGAGTAACAGTATGATGACGTAAACCGGCTGGAATACTTCCATCTAATCTTAAATATGATACAGCTGGCAAATGCTTCTTTAGTAAATCATTTTCAATTATATCCAACATTGCTTTTAATTGACAAAATATCAATGCACGGTGCTGATTAACAGATACATCTTCATTACCTATACCACAATCGATTAATAATTGTCTAAAAATAAAAATGTTTTTAATTAAATAAATGTTTTAGTTATATATGTGCTTTTTAATATACTTTAAGACTGGAAGTTTCGCTGAATGATCTATATCATTAAGAGTTCGGTTTTCTTTAGCCAATTCCATTAGTATAGTACTATACTCTGGATGATGTGTATTTAATATTAATTTAGGATGATTACACACATTTTGCAGATATCTACAAAGGAGAAAAATTAATAAACACAATAATAAAGTAATAAAATATATTTACCGTAATGCTTGGAAAACGTGCGTTTCTCTATGCACATGTTGTCCATCAATATTCTTTAAACAATCTTTGATTTCAGAATTCAAATGTGTTTTACTAAAATCTTCATATAATCTCTCTTGTAATGGACTGAGCTCACATAATAAATCTTGTGTTATTTTAGGTGGTAAATCTGTTAAAACGTCTTCCTTAACACGACGTAATAAAAATGGCAAAACTTGTCTGTGTAACGCTTCCATGGCTAAAGCGCCGGCTTCCTGCTCTTTTAAAGAACTTTTTGGATCTCTACTTGCTAAAATTGGACGACTGTATTTGCACATAAATTGTTTCTCAGTTCCTAAAAATCCTGGCATTAGAAAATCAAATAATGACCATAATTCCAATACGTTGTTTTGAATTGGAGTTCCTGATAATATCAATCTACAGCAAGATTTAGTTATTAATTTAAAAAAATATCATAAGTGTTTAAAATATTAACCTGTGATTAGCAATAAGCCTTTTAATTGCTTTTGAACTTTTTGTTTTTCCATTTTTGATAATATGTCCTTCATCTAGCACACAATAGTTCCAATTAACACTACCAAAAAAATCTATATCTTTTCTTACAATGTCATAGGATGCAACAAGAATATTATAACTACTTAGTAAATGCCTTAAACGTTCACGGTCGACCCGTAAACCAACATAATGTAGAGGTTTAAGAAATTTTTGAGGTAAAAATTTATTTATTTCATATATCCAATGACCTGTTAAAGTCGGTGGACATATTACCAAACTGGGAAGTTTACTTAAATTATCAACATTTCTTTGATAAAGATCACCAGCCAGTAAACAAATTGTTTGTAATGTTTTTCCTAATCCCATATCATCACATAAAATACCATGAAGTTTATATTTATTTAAGAACCATAACCAATTTATGCCAGCTTGTTGATAAGTACGTAGTTCAGCATTTATTTTAATTGGAACCACAAAATCGGGTATGGTTTTTGGAGTAAACAGATGATTTAAAAATTCTCTATCTTTCTTTTTACGTTCTCTTAATTCCTAAAAAAAAAAATACAATCATTATTGACAGAGTATTGTATTATAATAAAATAAAAATTACCTCCGATAATTGATATAATTCTGGTATTGCGCCGTCCAATGGCATTAACTGTATTAAAGTTGCAAAACAATTTGTACACAGTAATCTTACCTCCTCATTCGGATCACTCATTCTTCCTATAAAAAAATAAAGTAAAGTTATAATGTCGCAATCTGAATATAAATTTAATAAGTACCTAGTAGTGGAATTATTAATAAAACAAGATATGGCACAATTTCGTATTGTAATTTATCAACAATACATGCTAATGTTTCAGCGGCACCTTGCCGTTTTATAACATTTTCTATTATAGATAATAATGGTACAACTTTATCGATTATCATCTCCATAGATCTTTTGCTATCCTTAATTGTTAATGTTGCTATACTTCTTGCAACCATATGTCGAATCTTTGTATAATTTTAAGTATTATTAGATATAAATTTGTGATCAATTAAAAAAAAAAAAAATACTTACAGCTTTTAACGGATGATATAATAATATACATAATTTCGGTAACAGGGAGAATAATTTATCATTTAATGAAACGTGCATATTTGGTACAGCTACTTCAATAAGTTGTAAAGACGTCACTAAATTATTAATATCATCACTATTAGTTATATTTTTAAAATGTTCGTCTTCAAAGTTATCAGATATTAGCTTAAAAATAGTATCATGCATGATATTCCATATAATAGGAAAGTTTTCAAATAATTTTTCTTTAAAATTATAGCAAATTGCATTTATTACATATGTTACACCAATACGTTGTATTCTATGTTGTTTTTTAATCTAAAAATAAAAAAGAAGAAGAATCTATTGTTAAAAATTGAAACGAATAGAAAGAAATTTGATATAAATTACTGGATCTTCTGAGTCATTAGTTTCTTCTGAATTTTCTATAAGTGGGGGTCTTCCTGGACCTTTGTACATACCATCTCTTTGTACAGTAATTTTTTGTTGTTGTGACAAAGTTAGTATACCGTGATATGGATTAGCATTTGATACATCTTTTGCGTCAAATACGTCAATATCATTTTCAACAGAGGTCTGTAATAAAATAATTTATTAAAACAATACATTTTTCATTGAGATTATTACAAAACGTACTATTATTGGTGTAAAGTCGCTATCACTTTTTAAAAAAGTGCATAAATTGGTAATTATTTTATTATTTGGACTTGGATTTCTATTTACAACAAGGCCTAACAGTTTTACTAAAAACTCTGCTGATAATTGTTGTAACATTTCACATTCCTCGTGTTTGATAGATTCCATTAATGGTTTAATAACTGGATTTAATCTTTCAGGTAGACATTGCATACATATTAAAGCACCAGCAATAACCGCTTGTGTAGTTATATTTAAAGAATTTTGCTCATGACTAGTTTGTAAAAATAAAATGTGTAAGCTTTTACGACGATCTTCTAATAAGTCTGAAATTTTTGGTTTGAGTAAGTATTGTTTTTTATGCATGTTTATGTCGATTGAACACAGTAATTTAATTTGTTCCAATGTCAAAACTTTAATATTATCCAAATCTGTCACAGGTATTTTATATTGTTTCAGCGTTGAAATGAAATCACGAGACTCTTGAAGTAATCTTGTAAATGATAATCCAACTTCATCATAGTATACGTGTTCCATTAAACTGTATTTTATACGATCTTGTAATTGTTGAGGCCATTTCTTAATTGAAATGTCACTTATAGCCCAAAAAGATATCACCATACTACTTATAAGACGTTGTAGGGCTGATTTTGATTGTAAATATCCAACAAGCACTTTTGTATAACAATCTATAGGACTTTCAACATCCTCTGTATATATAACGCCTGGAGCAGGACGAACTAAAAATTGTGATAATAATCCTAACATTTTAGAAGCTTTATATCTTGCTCTAGTTACATTTTTTTCTCTAATATCCATTGGTATAGTTTCACTACCACCTAAATATAATCTTTGATTTAATAAAGGACTATCTGATGAACCTAAATCACAGAATTTACTTTTTCTTTCCTAAAATGAAATTATTTACTTAACAAAAATAATAAAAACATTATTTTAATGTTTAATTTACCTTAAGTATAGGTTTTTTAGTGTCAACTAGTAAAGAAGGGTCAAATGCTAATTTTGAGGGTTGCATTGCTAAACATAGCCAAGGTGCTATATGAGGGCAAGTTGCATGTAATAAAACCGATAAGTCAGCATTAATAATTAAATTTTGCCATACATCTTCTATAAGAACTTGTATTTCAATATTAGGCTCAACTAAAATTCTTTGATAAATATGTCTTAACGCCTCTTTTAATAAATCTTCTGGCCAAAATTTGACTCCAAAATGTATTTGCAAATTTTTTGTATCTATATGCATTATTTTGTTTGCTAAATCATTATTAGCTATAGCCAGTTTTTCAATATCTTGTCTGACAGTAACATTTTGGTCAGTATTTATCATATTAAAAGTTAACGTTTTAAGAGTTTGTAATGTAGACTTACGTACGGAACTAGAATTATGACTTAAAAATGGCCACAATCTAGGTATTAATGTTGACATCGGTTCCATCCTATAAAAGAATATTTTCAGATTCATATTATTTATATTACATTTAATAAATACTAACTGAATCCATTGTGATGCATTTGGTAAACTTAATATGGCAGCCAATAAGCCCATAAAATTATTACAAGCTGATGTTAATTCATCTTGGTCGAGTAGCAAATCCCAAAGCATCTTTACTATATTGGAAACCTTAAAAAAATTTATATTTTATGTATTCATAATTCTCAAAACATTTTCTATCCAATTTATATACCTCTGTACTGTTTAGAAATTTTGGAAGCCAAGAAGCAATAGGTATTAATGTGGATGCTGCAACTGCTCCTACGTCATCTACCGAGTCAAAGAGACCGAAAATAATATCGTTGACAACAAGAGGTAGAAACATTTGTAATAAATCCTTTAAAAATAGTTTTAATTAAAATATAAAATTATCATTTTTATGTATATTGAATGGTGTTAGACATACTTCTCGCACAACTAGCATATATTTTATTCCAAGCAATCCGCCGTGACGTACTTCCCAATCAGCGTGTTTAATTAGTTTTAACAAAATTTCAACGGTTTTACATACATTTTCTTTTGACATTTGTTTAAATATAATGCCCAAAACTTGTGCACAAGTTTCTCTCACAGGCGCTACTACCTGGTCGGATATAAAATCACCAAAACGATCTAATGCTAATACACATAATAATCTAAGGGCAGCATCTTCAAGCCACTGTTCATGATATATTGTCATTTCATCAGTTGTCATATTCAAACTTTTTCCTGCACCACTTGAATGAGATTTCATTAATTCTCTTAAAGCCGTTGCAGCGCCATGACGAGTTTCCCAACGTGGACTAAATAAATCTACGTATAATTTTGAACAAAACGATTCAAATGGCCAATCTATGGCTTCACTCCACGAACCAGTACTATCTGGAACTGGATCTAAAATATTTATTGTACATAATTTATTATTAAAATTTTTATTATTAGTATTATTATTATTACTCACCATTTATGAAAGAAACATTCGATTCATTTTTCAACTCTATTTTTGGTTTTTTAATATCTGGTTCTACGTCAGATTCATTAAATGAATTTTTTCTTGATAAAGAACTTGTGGTAATCACATTAGTTTGATTACTTTGACGAGCTTTACGTTTTGCCCTATTCTTCTCTCTACAACTCAACATCTGACTAGATTTTGATGTATTACCTGATTCTAAGTTTAATATATCTTGTACCGGCATCTAAATAATGCATAATAATAAATAATTTAATTAATTATGAGATAACGAATTTCGGCATACCAGTCTTGTAATTGTATCACTTTGATTAGATCCATTATGTTCACATTTCATATCCTCTAGGGATAAAATATCGTCCATTAAACCTATTTTATTCATTTGTTGAAGACCAAGCTTATCATCTAATATAGCTTTTTGTTTTATTAATCGCTCTCTATAATAAATAAATATATAATTATTATTATGAATTTATGTGAATGTATACACATTTATATTACCTGCTATCTCCACCTTTACAATCATCCTGAAAATCAAATTCAGTGCCTTCAGATCCCATTAAATGCGCACCATTCAAAAGTACTTTTTCAAGATTAAAATTTTTAAAATTAAGCCTCTCAATTTCATTTTGTGTCGATAATGTATTATCTTCTATAAAAATAAATTAAATTAAATTAATATATTAATATTTTAAATTTATAATAGAAAAGAATTTTAATTTACCATTTTTAATATCGAGCGGTATTGGATCCCATTGTGGTACATTATTTAATATCGCTTCTACCGCTTGTGCAGCCGCAATACGTGTATCCCAAAATGAACTTTGTATATATACAATTAATTTATTTAATAGATTGTGTAGCTCGTGTGGATGTAATTTTTGAACTTCGCCAATTTGTTTAGCAGCGGCACGACGTGTCACTCCTGATGAACCAGATTCTAATAATATAAATAATCTTTCTAATCTGAAAAAAAAAATTGTAAATATACAAGTTATGCTATATAAAATATTTCAATAACTATAATTTATTTAATTTTTTTATTGTTCATGTTATATTCAATTAAATTAAATAATTAAAAAGTAATAAAAACTTTATTTACCGAGAAGTCATTGTTGATTGTCTACAAGTGTTTGTATCTAAATAAAAAAAAAAATAATTTAATGATTAACGAAATACCAATTTAAAGGATAATAATATTTCATTATCATTTAATTAGAAAGCAATGTCAAAAGGGCATAAATCTTATATCCTTACATATATTTAAATAAATTTATAAAAACAGATAAAGCATCATTTTTTTTTTATTATTTTTAACATTTGATTACGTGTCAAACATAATAAATTTAATTAAAATACAATATAAAAATAGATTTAATTTAAATAATTACATAAAATTAATCATATATTCTTTTTTAATAATAATAATAATAATAATATCTAATATAATAACTTTGAATATTCAATATTTAATAATAATTATAATCTCTTATCGTATTATTATGACGTTTATTTAATTAGTTGACTTTAATTTGTGAACATTTAAATGAAGATTAAAGATTAATTTCATTATTAAATCTAATTACTTTTAGTTAAAATGAAAAAATTAATTAAAAACATATATATATAAATTTCTTTGTATTAGAAAGGATGTATGCACATCTGTATGTATTAATACATTTTGTATGTATTGGAAAAATGGCAATTATGCAAATTAGGAATTTTATGAAATGGCCATCTTAATGCTATTTTTATATATAAAAATGCAAATACAAATTTATATTAAAAATGCAATAAATTGCAATTCAGAAGTAAATTAAATTAAATTTTGCATAAATATTGGTTCTATAAATATATAAATATTTCTATATAAATACAATTCACTTACTTATTAACTAAATATGAATTTAACTTTTTCTTTTATTATCTTTTGACAATTTTTAAGATGAATTCCATAATATCATGTTTAATTGGCGAACTTCATTTATTTTTATTTTTTCTTAAACACTTTTCAAATTATTTTAATCGAACACTTGGTTTTTTAGTTGAAAAAAAAATATTTGCTCTACTTGAGCGAAAAAAAAATTCAAGAAGAAACTTCATCGTTCGAAGGCCAAATTTATACTGTCAGCCATTACGTCTGAGGAACTCGATTTTATGCCACAACTGTTGCCGTTTTCGATCACTTTGACGGTAAGTTTAAAACTGTACGAATAGTGAACTTAATTTGATTTTAAACATTTTTTTACATATATATTATTGTCTTTAAAATATTAACGAGTTATCAAAATTATACAATTTTAATGATAATTTCGTTTTTATTAATTAGAAATTTAAAAATTTATTATTTAAACGAATTTGTTATAAACTTCATTTTATTATATTTTAGATAACAAATCGTACTAATTTAGTACATTTTATCCGAATGAAAATATCACTAATTGCAAATCGCGCTTTGTGGTTTGATTTGTGTTGTAATGAGGTTTGTATAAACAAGCGTCATTTTTGTTATAATTAAGTGAATTAATTGAAATTAAAGAAACTATGGCTACTCTTGCGCCTAAAAAAGATGGTACACCTAATGTTGACTTTTTTCAATCAACCGAATCACTCCAAGGGTTTGAAACTATTAGATTGTGGCTACAAAAAAATTGTAAAAAGGTATATCAGAGATCGGTGTCAAAATGCTATAGAAAGCCATATTGAAAATTCATAAAAAGCCGACAATACAATTTTTGTATTGAAAATGATGTATATGAAAATTTATAAGAAATATAAATGGTTTTTATTTTATTTTAGTATATTCAAACTGATCCTCCAACAAAGGAGTCATTGGCACAGCTAATTATACAATTTATACAATATCAAGAAACAAAATTAGGAAAAAATTCTACGGATCCACCAACAACAAGATTACCTGTAATTTCTTATATTAAAATTATTATTTTTGTTTACATTGCATATAACGTATAATACATAATATTGTGCTGTGTAATAATACAAATGTTCTTTTTATAGATGCGATGCTTTTTAGATTTCAAGCCAGGAGGAGCATTATGCCATATTTTTGGAAATATGTATCGTTATAAAGCGGAACAACGGTGGAGAAAATTTGATTTTCAGGTATTTATAGTTTACATGTGATTCTAAATAAGAATAATACTAATAATATTTATATTATAGAATTCTATGAGAAAAGATCCAAATACTCAAATGTTGATGGAAATTGAAACAGCTCTCATTGAAGCTGAATGTTTAAGATTACCAGTAGTTCTTATTAAACCAGAAGTTGATAGAGCTTTAGCAACAAAAGTAAAAGAAATTATAACTAATCATCAAGGCGAAATAACTGGTAAATATAATAATTTATTTTATAAATTAAAATAATACTAACTCTATGTATTTTTGTCTAGAAATTGAGGAAGAAGCATCACATATTATTTATCCTGTTGTAGATCCATTAACCGAAGAGTATGCACGTCCAAATTTTAAACGTGATAAACATGTTATGATGCATTGGTATTATTTTCCAGAATCTCATGATTCATGGGTCTTAAATAGTTTTGATTTACCGGTAATTACATTGCTAAATAATGTATAATTAATGTGAAATCATAAATTATACAATTTTAGGAAAATATGCCAGAAAATCCTACGTCACCAAGTGATTGTTGGCGCGTTTCTGCCTCTTGGGTACTTGATTTAGATCAGTATAACGAATGGATGTCTGAAGAAGATTATGAAGTAGATGAGCAAGGGCGTAAAAAAGTACACAAATTAAGACTCTCTGTTGAAGATTTTATGTCATCCAGCAATGATGATAAAGGAAAAGCAAAACAACCAAAAGCTAAACGAAAGAGATCACCGTCGCCACCACCAAAAGGTGGAAAACGTAAAAGGTTTGATAAGACTTTAAAGTATATTATTTTTTACTTACAATATATTTATAAAGTGGTAGATCTCCGGCCGTGTTCCAAAAAAAATCCAGAGGTACTGAAGGCGAAGAAGAAGAAGATCTCACAAGAGATATGGAAGATCCATTACCAGAGCCTAATATTACAGAAGTAGCAAAACCTTTAGCAACTATATCTACAGCAAGTCCAGCTACTCCTTCAAATAAACAGCGGGACAATGAACTTTTACCTCTCAAAGTAAATAAATTTTAAATTATGATAATAAAAGATAAACACTATTTATTAATTTATTAAATTTTTAGAGCGGTACCGTAACTGATCTTGACGAAGAAATGGAACGTGGTGAAGATTCTCAAACAGGGAAAACTAGCGATACAAGCAACACACAGGAATTTCAACCAAAGGATGATTTAGAAGACAACGTAACCGAACAAACTCATCATATAATCGTTCCATCTTATTCAGCTTGGTTTGATTATAATTCCATACATGTTGTCGAAAAACGTGCAATGCCTGAATTTTTCAATGGAAAAAATAAATCGAAAACTCCTGAAATTTATATGGCTTACAGAAATTTTATGATTGATACATATAGATTGAATCCAACTGAATATTTAACTAGTACAGCATGTCGAAGAAATTTAGCTGGTAACTATAGATTAATTAAATACATTTATATTAGAATATCTAAATAACTATTAATAATATAGGTGATGTATGTGCTATTATGAGAGTACATGCATTTTTGGAACAATGGGGTCTAGTTAATTATCAGATTGATGCTGAATCTCGTCCAACTCCAATGGGACCACCACCAACATCTCATTTCCATGTATTAAGTGATACACCATCTGGATTACAACCAGTTAATGCTCAAAAAACTCCACAACCATCAGCATCGAAAATTTTAATTGACTTTGATAAAAAACAAAAGGAGAAAGAAGTATAAGAATGCAATAAGAAATCTATAAATTTATTTTATATTAAAATATTTTATTTTTATTTTAGGGCGAAATATTACCAGGTGTTGCAGCTGGTATTAAAACTGAAAATATAAATGAGAGTGGATCACAGTTTGGATTAAAATTAGATCAGTATGGTAAGAAGCCAGCAGCTATGAAAAATAAAACTGCTGCAAGTATGACTAGGGAATGGACAGAACAAGAAACGCTTTTATTACTTGAAGGCTTAGAAATGTATAAAGATGATTGGAATAAAGTAAATATTGTAATGATTTATCAATTTATAATAATATTAACTATCTGTTCTTGCCTTGGTGTTTAGGTTTGTGAACATGTTGGCTCACGCACTCAGGATGAATGTATATTACATTTCTTGCGTTTACCAATTGAGGATCCTTATTTAGAGGATGATAATGCATGTTTAGGACCACTTGCATATCAACCAATACCGTTTAGTAAATCAGGAAATCCGATAATGTCAACTGTAGCATTTTTAGCATCGGTTGTTGATCCACGTGTTGCGGCCGCTGCAGCTAAAGCTGCAATGGAAGAGTTTGCTGCTATTAAAGTAATTATAACTTAATTTTGTTGTGTATATACAAATAGATATATTTATGTTTATCTATAATAGGATGAAGTTCCATCTATAATCTTGGATCAACATTTCAAAAATGTCGAAAAGGCTGGATATGGTGGTAAATTTGATCCTTGTGCTGGTTTGGCTAATAGTGGCATTGCAGGAACGTCTCCCGATAAAGAAGAAGAAGATGCAAAGACAGCACAATTACAAAATGAAGAAAATAAAGATTCAAATAAAAAGGAAAACGGTATGTTAATTTTATATTTCAGATTCAGAAAAATGGTTGATATGATTGAGGATTATAAATAGTTGCAATTTAGATTGACCAACCCTTTCGACCATTCGAAAAAATTAATTGGATTTAATTTATTTTCATTATTGTTTTAATTTCTTATTTTTTGATAATGTTTTTTTTTTTTATTTAATTCTTGTTTTTTTTTTTAATTTCTGTTGCATTATATGTTTATTATTTTGAATTCTGTTTTGTTATATTATTTTATTATTTATTTTCATATAATATTTAGAAAAAGTTGAACAAACTTCTGATGATATTAATAAAAAAAATGATTCTGCGACTACAGATAAAACTCAATCAATCAAATCAGAGAATCCACAACAGGATAAAGAAAATAAACCTAGTGAAAACTATACAGAAAATTCTTCATCTGCTGCTGCTGCTGCTACTGCTGGTGGTAATGATATTGTTACTAAAGAGAATGGAACGGAGACCAAGAAATTATTTAATGAATCAAATATACAATCAGCTGCGGCGGCAGCATTGGCTTCAGCTGCTGTTAAAGCCAAACATTTAGCTGCTGTTGAGGAGAGAAAGATAAAAAGTTTAGTTGCATTACTAGTTGAGACACAAATGAAAAAATTAGAAATCAAATTAAGACATTTTGAGGAATTAGAAACCACAATGGAACGTGAACGAGAAGGTTTTCAAAAAAATTATTTTTTTATTTTGTATTCAATTTTTGAAATGATTTATTTTTTTTTGTGTTAAAGGACTTGAGTATCAAAGACAACAACTAATCACGGAACGTCAACAATTCCATTTAGAGCAATTAAAGGCAGCAGAATTTAGAGCACGACAACAAGCACATCATAGATTACAACAGGAGCAGCAAAATCAATGGCAACAAAATAATGCTAATGCACCACCACCCGGTGCTGTACCGCCACCAACAGCAGGAAATCCTGTAACTGGTATGTTTCTCTAATCCTTTTTCTTTTTTTTTTTATTAATTAACGTTGACTGACTATTTGATTTTATAAATAAATAAAATGTAAATTATTCTAATACAAATATTTGTTTAATTAAGGACCATCAGTTGTAGCACCGGCAAATAATCCAGTAACAATAACCACAACAGTTTCACAGCCACAACCTCCATCTGCAGCGGTAGCTACAATTCAACCGCCAATCGCTGTGCAAACGACTACATTAATAAGTAATTCGAATACATCAACAAGTGAAACAATAACAATGCATCCGACAAGTATTTCCACATCATCACAACCAACAGCACCATCATCAGTAACAACAGCACCACCAATATCTGTTGTTGTGCCAACGACAACTGCTCCATCAGTTCCCGTTACAGTACCACCAAATATAGTGCAAACTCCACTGTCTTAATTTCCTTTAAAAAAATATATATATTTATCATTTTTCCATAATAATAATTTTAAATAAAATATTGAATAAAATATAATTTAATGTGTAATGAATAAGCTTAAAATTAATATTTTAATATATATATTTATATATATATTTATAAAATACATACATATGTATATTGATAAATATAAATATACTTTCTTTTTTTTTTAAACAAATTTAAAGACTAAGGTAAAATAATAAATAAAATTAGCATCATCATTTCTTTTCTTTTTTCATTGCTCTAAGTAAAAAAAAAAATTACATTTAAGACCATTTACTTAAATAAATTAAAATATTTGGATATACTAAAAAAGAAACGAAAAAAAAAATGTGTTTTTTGTATAATTTTATTAAAATAAATGTAATGGATGGTAGAAAGGATTAATTAGAATCTTACGTATTAATTTAATTGTTGGTAGTTTGCTTCTATTTACTAATATTATTATTGATAAGGACGGAATTTTTATCATAAATATAGTTGGACATACAATACACGTATGAGTGCCGAAAAACCAATAAGGAGGCAATAAGACGATGTGAAAATCTCCTAAATTAAATACTTCGCAAAGATAATAATTGTAACACTCTGATGATGTAATTAATAAAACACTTTATTGAAATTATAAGTCTATTTCTTTTTTATAATCTTCAAGTGGATTTCTCTATTTTATGAGTTATATAAATTCCAATAATACTCTATTATCAAATGTAGTTTTCTGGACACTTTTTATTTATCCTGTACTATACCGTATACAATTTAAATTTTAAAATAAGAAAAGTAATCTTCATTATATGGAAATAGAAAACTTTTATATGGGAATAATAAGCCTTGTAATATCTGGGGATTTCAATTTGACCATCAAAGAACAGAGAGGAACAACCTTAGAAAGCCTTATGGAAAAAGGTTTGCAGATACTTACATCAACTATACATGCCAATTTATATCGCAAACATTCAAGTGAAATCCATGTTCTTAACTTCCAAAATATGGAATATTAATAAAATGAAAATTAATTGTTATACACCAGAAATTTTAATTATTCTCATATTGAAGTTTACTATTCTCATTTTTGGATTTATTATTCTTATTTTAAAAATAAATTGGATTAGTAGTACATATCAAAAGTGCGAGTTCTATAAAAATGTCTCGTAAACGTTGACTTTAAGTAACTTTGATAAGTAATGTTGACTTTTAGACTCACCTTTTTACATAGAAAAATGTTCTCAAATTTTGTGTGCGTCTTATGGTCGAAAATTAACCGAAGGACTTATGCTACAGATAGATAGTACTGAAAATGAAGCAGTTTTTGAATGAAGGCATTTACAATAGTTCAGACGAAAGTAATAAAAATGGAGACATTAACGAGACGAGTGATAATACCAAAAGTGAAGATAAACTGAATATTGCTAGTAAGAGTTATGTTAACAATAAATAAAAATTATGATCCGAAAGTTTTTTTTTGTTTCTAATGAAATTGGCATGTTTAGGAATTACGACTTGAATAGTTTCGAGCTACCATGTTAATTTATAGGATAGAATATAAGATATTTGTGGACATTAGTTTTAAAGGATTGGATATTAAATTGGTAAACTGGTAAAGAGTTCCATTTTTATGCTGTACGAGTAAAGAAATCATTTTTAACCCTTTCATTCGGGAATTAATTCTGGGGACTAAATAATTATTTTGAGATTATGGGCTAGTTATAGTAGGTAAACATATTATAAAAATATTTTTTAGTTACTGATATAGTTACTGATATAAACACAGCGAAAAGAGCAATTTTGAGAATGTGGGCAATCTAGTTTGAAAGATATTCAAGATACAATGTGATGTACAATATATTGTACGGTACGTATAAAAGGGTTAACTTAAAGTTACTGCTCGACAGTGTGCAGTAGTTCTAGCCCTTGTTTTTCGTACATATTTTTCGCGCGAAGCCATTATTACGGAGATCCTTTTCGAACAATATTCATAAATATATATTTGCATCGTCCGGTGCTCCTTTATAGCCCAAAAAAATACAGTAAATCCCAAATAAATATTTAAAATTAAAGACAAATCCTTTTTTTTTTTGTTTTGTTTTGTTTGAAAACCTATTTTTTTCTCATTAATATTATTATTTTTTTATTTCTGTAATGTTTTTTGCTTTTTATTTTTCCATTGATTATTATTATTATTATTATAATTATTATTTTGTCAATATTTTTTTTTTTATTTATTTGTAATTATTACCAAAGAAATTTATATAATTTCTTATTTAAACTTAACTTAAGTAATGTTGTTTTTCGTTTAAATTTTTTCTTGAACTTTTATTTTTTATTTTTAAGAATGCATAAGTTATGTCATTTTTATTAAAAATGTTTTTTTTTTATTTTTATTTAATTACTTTTAAATTACTTAATAATATAAACTTGTTGTAATTAATAATATTTTGTTAAAATCTACATTTACGTTTTTTTTTTATTAATTAATTAATTAATTGTTTTGCCGAAATATAAATGATTTTTTTTAAATTTTGTTAGTAATAAAAATATTTTTTATTTTCTCATCTAAATTTAAATTTTTATTTAATTTTTTTTTTTTTACACAATAAATAATAATAATATATTTTTTAATTGTGATTTTTATATTATTATTATTATTAAATAAATTTTTTCTTTTTATCGGAAAATATTTCATTCATATAATAAATATTTTCTTGTTTGTTTTCAAATTGCTACATTTTAACACTACATGTTTTATAATTACTTATATGTTTGATTAATTAATATTAATTATTTACTAATTTAAATTAAGTTTATTTTTAAATAAAATTATGTATTATCAAGTACATAAAAATTAAAAAAAAAAAATATATATTGCAATTAAAAGTTTTGTTTATGTTTAGATAAAATTATTTTTTTTAATTAAAAACAAATTGAAAACCAATAAAAATGCAGAAGAAGAAGAAGAAACAAAGACATTAAAAAAGAATAAAAATTTAATTTAATTAATTAATCAGTTTTTAATAATAATAAACAATGGATATTTGAGATTTTCATTGTATTATTTATTGATTTTATTGATAAAGTCGGTGTGATTTTTAAGGTAATTTTATTTTTATTATTATTATTATGATTGATTAACAGAGTGATTACTATACAGAGTGATTATAAATATTTATTTCTATTGCCAATTATATAGAATATTAATTCGTTGAAGATTTAATGCAAATATCCTTAGTGTCCTGAAATCAGAGGATAATTAAAAATTTCAATCAAAACAGTAAGAAATAAAACTTGTTTGTTTCTTTTTTTTAAACACAGCAATAACACTTAATACTGGTAACGAAATATACATATGAAAAAATGAACAAAAATAATAAATAATAATAATCAGAAGAATGATTATTATATTTGGCAATAATAATAAAAAAGAAAAATCAATTTTCATTAATAAAATTTTATCACTCTGTGCTATTAATTACTATAACTGTACGTTTAATTTCTATAACTTTTATTTAAAAAACATTTATTATTAATATGTATATTATTATTAATATAATAATCTTAATTCAAGGAAGAATGTTGTTAATAATTGAGAGAAAATAAAAAAGACAAAAAAAAAAACCTAAATACTTGCATTCTTTCTTTGCTTTTACTATTAAAGAATTGACATTTATTGCTAACCATTTAATATATATATATATATATATATGTATACTCCTATTATATTTATGTGTGATTTCTAAATATATATTTTTTTCATTTAATAAAATTCTTTTTTGTGTAATTAATTAATTATAAGTACAACATTTAATTTATAATTATAAATATATTATTTATTTATTTAATTTTATTTTTTTTTTTAATAAATTGCCACTCTTAATTATTATTATTATTATTATTATTATTATTATTACATCTAAATATCTAAAAGAAAAGAAATGAAAAGTAAATTGTAATTTTATTTTTATGCAAATAATACGATTTTTTTTCTTCAAACATTAATTAATTTTTTGTTATATAAATAAAAAAAAATTATTAATTTCTTTTCAATTGGCACCAATTTGTTTGTTTAATTATAATAATAATAATAATGATTTATTTTTTTGAAAATAAATTATCAATGTAAAATGTATATATTTATAATAAATTTTTATAATAATTAAAAATAATTAATTTGTTTTCTTTTTTTTTTTAATATATATAATAATAATAATAATTTTTTCATTAAAATACTAACAACTTTTAACATAATAATAATATTAATAATTTATTTATTAAATTTATAATACACACAAACATGTGTAAATTTTCTTCATTTATTTTTTTTAAATTAAAAATTTTCTTTTCAATTATGCACACTACTTACACAAACACTTGTGAAAATTTCTACACAATTTTATCGGAATTAATTTTTCTTTTTTTCTTTTTAAAGAAAACAATTACAATAACAATAACAATAGTAATAAAGAATGGAGAAAAAAAAATAATTAAACTAATTAAAAAAAAAAAAATAAAAAAAGACATGTGAACAATTAATTAATTAATTCTTTTAATTATTACAAATTTTTTTTTTTCTATTCTTTTGTTTGCACATTTTATAGATTTTTCTATACTTTAATAATTATTTAAATTTAAATTAATTCTAATTTTATGTGTTATGGTTGCGATTGATGTTGTTGCTGTTGCTGCTGCTGCTGCTGTTGTTGCTGATGTTGTTGCATTGATGGTTCATATGACATTCCTAAAAAATGATCTAATTTATTTTGATTAAAATAAATAAATAAATCATTAATAATTTTATTTTTTATTAAATAATGAAAAGAAAAGACAAGTTATATTTTAGAATTGTTTTTTAATATTTACATTTACCTGATTCGACAGGTGTTGTTGGACCGGCAGACTGTGGTGTACCATAACTCGGTTGTGCCATATGTTTTTGTCGTACTTCACGAATTTTCAACTGAAGACTTTGTTTACTTGGAAAAATATCACAATGAGCCATCTGTTGTTATTGGAAAATTTAATATTATTTTTGTTTAATTTTAAATAGAAAATATAATTTTTACTTGAAAATTATTTGTTGCCTGTGTTGTAGGAAACATTCCTTCTTCTTTAAACAATTGCATGACAAGTTGGCGTCGTTGCTCTAATATCTTTCTATGACCCTTTTCCACTGCTTCTTGTGTTTTAGGTGTTCTTGGTGATCTTTCAGATGTATCTGAATTTAATTCTGGTGAACATATAACTTATAAATTATTATTTAAGTACAATTTTTTATTTTATTAATATTTATTAATAAATACCTTTCAATTGGTCTATATTAAAATCGGGACCAAAAAATCTTGTACCCACATTATGTGTATTTGGTGTAGCTGAAGATAAACTACTGTCTGATTGTTCCTCTTCAACATCTAAATAAACAATTAAATTTATTTTTTTTAATTGAATAAAAGAAAATAAACAAAATATTTATCACTTACATGACTTAGGTAATTGCTGTGGTTTTTTACGATAATTTTGTGTATATAACCTAGGTGATGATGGCACTGTTATAGCACTTGGTGATTGGCAGTCCTCGGGTTTAAATTGTGGTAGCGTTTGGAATTTTTTCTCAAAATCAACTTGTTTAAGAACACTAAAAAGTATTTTTAAATTATTATAATTATTAATTTTAAAATTTTAATTATATTAATTACTTGTCCATATCATCTCCTTTTGTTTTTTTGAAAAATGATTTTTTTATTGAAGGTGACATTGGATGTTGATAATCTTCTATTGATGCCGATGTTGGTGTTGGCAAAGACGACGGAATTGATGAAAATATTTGACAAGTCGCTGTTGATGTTGGAATCGAAATTGATGTTGGTATCGATATTGATGTTGGTATCGATATTGATGTTGGTATAGATATTGATGTTGGTATAGATATTGATGTTGGAATAGTTATTGATTGTGATTGACTTTGTTCACTATTATTACTATTGTTATTTAACATATTATTGTTACTCGTTCCTAATGATAATTTAATTAGTTTTTTTTTATTATTAAAATTTAAATTATACAATTAGAAATATTTACCCAAGTTTTGTCGCCTTTGTAAGGGAGCCTTACCCAGTTGCGCTGGGGTAGGTGCTAATATAAACTGTTTACTTTCTTCTTGATCAAAATCATCATCAATATTTATTTCATTTGTTGATTCTGGTTGTCCATCCACATCTAAATCATTTAATGGTATCTCTTGAGTTTGCATTTTTTCATGTTGACTGTTATTTGCCATTACGTTCTTTGTTAATGGAGACTCTGGTTGTTCATGTTTGACTGAAACAAAACAAAAAATTAACAATTTATAATAAATATTTATATTAAGATTAATTAGTAAATTATATCTACATTTAATAAAATTTCCTGCTGAATAATTTTGAGTTGATATTACCAAATTTGGTATTTTACCTTGTATCACATATTGTACGGTGGTCGGAGTTTTTATATGTGTATTAACTGTTAAAGTTTCAGGAGAATTCATACAAGATGTTGTAAATATTTTCGATTTGTTTGCATTGACTAAATTTAAATTGTCTTCAGAGAAGGGAACAAACGACAACTAAAATAAAGAAGATTTATAACCCGTATAGGATTGTGTTTTGAATGAAAGTTAAACGAAATTTATACCTGATTACTGTTTAATGGTATTATTATTTTTTTTTGTCCAGCTAATTGATTAGATCCAATAGAAGTTGCAGATGGTGACGCAGAAACTGTTTTAATAGTTGTTGGATTTATCATGAGTATGGACTGTGTTTTTGGCTTTTTATCTTTATACGTTTCTGTTGATAAATTATTTGAATTAATCATTTCTGAAAATGATGCAGGAGTCAAAACAACAATTCGTGAGTCAAAACCATTTCCTGTATATATATTTTCTTTTTTACTATTGTTATTATTATTAATATTGTTATTACTATTATTAATATTATTATTATTATTATTATTATTATTATTATTATTATGGTTACTATTATTATTATTAACATGATTATTTTCAATAAATATTGTGTCATAAAATGTTGATTCTTCAGTTAGTATATTAGATGAATTATTAGTAATGTTAGTTTGGTTAATGTTACAAATAGAAGACATGATTTGATGATTGTCAAAATGATGATGATGATTTGATGGATTTGTAAAATTTACAGCAATAATTTTACCTTTTTTATTTGAATTACTATTATAAATGCATTCATTAGTTGATTGATTTGAAATTTCATTATCTTTCATGTCATTTGGCTGTTGTTTGTGGATTTGTTCTTTCGATTGTTGATATTTTTGTTCTGTTGGTAATGTATTAAATGTGAATACTGTCGGTTTATTATTTGTATTACATGTATCATCTTCAATTTTAATATTAGATAATGGTATTTGGGATGAATGCTCAACCTTTCCGTCACTATTCATTTGTAATTTATCACTTTTGGGACTGATGGGCATTGTTTTAAAAGCGCCTCCTAAAATATTTATATATTTGCTTTGTTATTTTATAATTTATATATGTATGTAATTATATTATACTGACCTTTTGGTACAAACGGTGAAATGCCAACTGGATTTTTCGGACTACTATATGCAAATAAAGGACTTTGCTGATAATTTAACATTGTGTTATCAGAATTTATTTGAGCTTTTATAGGTTTAGGTTTGCATGTTATATCACGGCTTTTTGCATCATTATTATTAATAGCATTATTATTGCTATTATTATTATTACTATTATTACTATTACTGCTATTATTATTATTACTATTATCATTATTATTATTACTAATAATATTATTATTTATGTTATTATTATTATTATTATTATTGCTATTGTTATTATTAACTATATTATTGGTCTGCGATCTTTTAATATATGATGTAGATGAAGAATATTTATTGCAATTTAAGTTATTTGTCATAGTACTATCACTAAACTGATTCTGTAAGAAAAGAAAAATTATTATTTTTAAAATATCATGCGGACCGCTTTTAAAGACAAAAACCTCATTTTTGTCTTCAGAATCACTATTTGATTCCTCTGCATCAGAATCTGTTACCTTTTCAGCGCATTTCAAATCAATTTCTACCACCTCTGACATAGCAGATTCTTCAGCAATTACCATCTTTATTAATTAAGAAAATTTTTTTTTAAAACTATATAAAAATATATTTCTTGTAAATATAAATTACCTGTTCGTCGTCAGACATCGGATCGTCATGATTGTTTTCAATATGAGATACATCTATAGGTGCATGAATAACGTTATCTGCTTCCATAGTTGTATTATACGTATCGGCTATTTTACTTGTATTGTTGATTACTGAACTACACGGTGATCCCTGTATTATTGTGGAGTTTGATTCTATAAAGAATTGTAATTGTATTTATGTTTATTGATTATATTAAATATTACAAAATAAATCAATAGCTAACCATAGATCTCGTTTCCACATTTTTTAATTTTAGATTGATGGTTTGTTTCCATTTCCTCTGTTAAATTATAAGAAGATATTGTTAAAGGAATTATATCAGGACCTACAGGAATATGATCAGCTGGTGTTTTGGGACTTTTTTCATCTAAAGAATCTGCACCGTCAAGAGAATCTGCCCGGCACCGGGATTCTTTAGTGGAGCTTGACGATTTCCTTCGATCTTTAGAGCACCATTTCCATTCAGGATGAGCCTAAAAGATATTGATGTTTTTATTCTGCACACTATTTATTGTTTCTTATTTATGAACCTTGAAATGAGCTTCTTTAACTTCACTAGCCAATTCGTGGTATCGCATTTTTTCATCGGCACCTAAAGCATACCACCATTCTCCAAGAATTTTACTTACTGTCCTATTGTCTTGATTAGGATGCTTTTGATGAACGACTGCTCGATGCCTTTTCGAAAATATCATGAATGCATTCATCGGACGTCGAATTTTCGCATCCTTCTATGTAAAACATAATTTTTATTAAATTCTCTTATTCAATTTCGTTTAAATATGTAAGTAATAAGTAACCTTTATTAGAGGACTTTGTGGCTCTTTATTTGCTTGCAATGCACTACAGGATTGTGTACGCCGTTTTGTACATGCAAATGTTTCTTCGGCCGTAGTTTCTGCTTTATTAGGCTGTACTTGTGCATTACTATTGTTTACATTATTCTGGATAACATTATTCCCGCATTGTTGAATATTGTTCTCACTTTCATTAATTGTAATGTTTGCTATGGAATATTTGTGACTATCTACTTGTTGATGATTGCTTCCAATTGTATTGCTTAACACAGTTATATTGCTTGTCGTATTGTTATTAGATTTATCATTGTCAGATGATGGTGTTGGTTCAAAAACATCGTCATCTTGATCTTCTGTGATGAAAAATAAAATTAGGAAATGATTCTTTATAAATTTAATTTCAATATTTGTATTTACCTTCACAAAAATCTTCAGTTGTTAGATCCATATCAGGAGGATTAACAGTTTTAATTGAAATTGTATTATTAATATTATTGTTTATTGGCGTATGTTTAGACGGGGCATTAATTATTGGTAACAATGTATGCCATTGAAAAATTGCACCTGGGTTTATCCCTTATAAAATAATAAAATTTTTTTTAGTAAAATTCAAAATTTAATTTATGTTTAGTATAACTAACCGTTTTTTGACACTACTTTTTCAGTTGATGGTAAAAGCGGGACTAATTGTGTTGGATCAACAATCACTGGCTGAAATTGCTATTTAAATTATAAATAATAGTAAATTACAGGAGAAATTATTTAAGATTATATTTTACTTGATATGTATTAGTGTTTGATGAAGCTGGTGATATCCGTATTACACTTGTTGCATGTGCAATTGATGAATTTTGGGGAACGATTGGTAATTGCTGCGCTGGTGGCCTTACTAATTCCGGTCTTTTTTAATTTAATGTACAAATTTTTAGTTAACTAAATGTATTAATGTATGTATACAATTATTTAGACTATACCTTATAACTTGTGGTGGAGCGACACCATATAAAACTGGACTTGGTGAACTTGGTTTCCATTTGGTAGATTCTGATGCAGCAGGACTTCCAATGGGCATGAATAAATTTTGTCTATTTCCAACTGTAACAGGTGATTGTGTACTATTCATAGGTGATGATCCATGTCCAGTAGGGGATGAAAAGGAAGGTGTAGCAGAGCGTGAACTGCTTAAGGATACTTAAAAAAAAAAAAAAAATCACAAATTAATTAACACATTAATATTTCATTTGAATTAAAATTAATAATCATACGTAAACATTTCATATATAACTCTGCACCAGTTTGTAAATCATATAAATTCATAATATTTGACTTATAAATAAAAACTCTTTTTTTTTATTTAGAAAAATATAACTTATTAGTTAAAATGAAGTTTTAATAACATTTTAGTGAAATGTAACACATTAGTCATGTGTCAAAAATAAAATTTGCTTTATAGCGGTATAATTTATTTAAAAAAAAAACCACAAATAATGCGCGAAATTTTAAAAAATACATGTATATAAAATAAAATCATTAATCTTACCTAACATATTTGCTACATCGGTTTCTTCTTGATCAAATCTACCAGTTACTCTATGATAATTGGGAGATGTTTCGGAATCACGCGACGTGTCTTCATCAGCTTGGGTTTTGCTATTAGAACGACTGTAAAAAATATTTTTGTTTTCATTAATCTTACTTAGTAAGAATACTATCTCGGTAAGCGTTTTAATAATAAAACTATTATTATATTAACCTTGAGAAATGATTAGTCCCAGACGATCTTAAAGAATTACCCTTTTGGTTAAGATGTCGCGAACAGTAACCTCGTCTTTGAGATTCTTTATTGCAAGTATCGTTGGAGCATAAGCGTCTCCATTGTTTTCCATTAAATTTTTTTCGTATCCCACTTGGTGTACATACCACATCACCCTTTTTAAATCTATGCGGTGTAGCGGTTTGTGAACTAAAATCATATTTATTTATAAAAGATTTATATTATGATTATTATATCATAATAGTAAACTAACCGGGGAGTTGTCGCTTGAGATCTTGGTGTTAAGCGTTGTTCTAGTAAACTTGATGTACTTCCTCGGCTTTGCATGCTACTTCGTTTACTGCTTCCTGACAGTTTTTCTACATCTAAAGTATTTATAAAGAAATTAGTAACTAATAAAATTTTTATCTTAATTTATATATATATACCTCCATCTATAGGAAAACTGATATCTTCCCTTTTTAATTCATCGTCACTTTCGTATTCATCATATTGCCTCTGACGACGCATTATTTCGTCGTTCGGTATAGGACTGTTATTTCTTGATAATACTGGTATTCCTGGTGGTGCAATTAATTCTGAATTTTGTGCACTTGGCACAGAACCGCATACTAAATTATTTTCACAAATATTGAATGTTGATTGGAATGGCGATGTCGAAGCAGTCCGGTAATATTCAGAAGGCTATAAAATATCACATATAAATTATTTTGCTATAATATATTAATATAAAAAAAATTAATTTACAAGAGTTGGTAAAAGTTGATGTGCTTGTAAGGTAGGCCCATTATCGTAACGATTTGTAAATGGTGTTCGAGTAGATGACTTTATTATATTATTTCGAATATTATTGCTGTTATTATTTGTATAAATAACAGATTGTTCATTTGAATTGTGTGAAGAATTATTTTGACTACAATTTGTAACTACTACACTTCTATTATTACATGTTTCTATTTCATCAATTTTTGGTGGCTCTATTTCCGACATTTCATCCCACCATGGTGGCTGCAATAACCGTATGTCAACTCGTTTAACAATTTTAACCTGTTAAATTATATATAAGAAAATATTTATAATTTATAATTAATAATTAATAGAGCATACTTCTTGTGGCGTTTCTAAAATTTGTACTGAAAATTGTTTTGTGTTATTTAAAGCTTTTTGAACAATCCCTTCTATAAAAACATTTCCTGGATATTCATTAATATGTGTTCTTACACAAACTCTTATACCAATTTTGACCTGTAAATAACAATTATTTATAAGTTATGAATTATTTACATTTAAAATAAATAGATAATTTTACATCAGATATAGAAGGGCACGAATCGCTTATAACGTCATAACGACTTATACCAAAAATGTCATAAAATATTTGTTGATTGCCTTCAGGATGATCTAATTCAACTACCACTGCATTATTAATTTCCGATGAACGTATAACCCCTGGTACGAAAATATTTTTTTGTTTTACTAAAACACGGTGATTACACCAGTCACTTAAATCTATAAATTCGGGTGCAGGCTCAGCCTGACTATTTCTATAAATATTGGGTGTGTTATTTGTTGAATATGTTATTTTATTATCAACAACACTATCAGAAATTGTAATTTTCGGTTGTTCCTGTAGAGAAGTTTGAGATCCATTTTCTGGTACCATTTGTGGAATATTTGAATTATTAATTGTGTAAAAATTCTCTACATTATCATGCTTAATAACATTATTTCCATTAAAACCATTATTTAATACGTTTAATGGAGTATCTATTTCTTCTAATTCAGCTGGGTCAAATTTTCGCTTTTTGGGATGCAATCGCGGTTGTGCGGATATTGTTACAGCACAAGAAGGTGTCGAACCTTGTGATATGATCATTTTATTGATATTATTTGTAATTAAAGTATTACATTGCAATTTGTCCGATATATCATTATTATTTACAGATGTTGTTATGGAAGGTGCTTGACTTTGAGATCCATCTGTATTTTTATTGTTTAATTTTGATGATGTAGATACAACAAAAATTTGATGAGCCGTTTGTTGATAATTCACTGTTCCTACACTGCTTATTACAGATGCAGGAATCTAATAATATAAATAATAAGTTAGATTTTTTAAATAATTGGATTTATATTATTAAACAAATATATATTCACCTCATCTTCTGTATCACATTCTTGCAAAATATTATTTTGTTGTTTTCTACATTCTATATTTTGTCGCTGTGCATTTGATGAAACAGGTACAGAGAAGTTTAAATTCGTTGAATGTGTTGATACATGCATATTTATATATTTTTGATTGTATATTTTTATGTTATTTAACTTAATCTTTACATTTTAAAATATATATTAAATTTAATCTATGTATATTTGACATATTGTTATATAGCTTAGATCAAATAAGTTTTTTTTTTTAACAACTTTATTAAAATACTATTATATTATATATATATGTATATATAATTTTATTTATTAAAAACACAAAATTGCATATTATTAGGAATTAATAATTAAAATAGATTTTCACAGAAATATATAACTTTTACATAAAAACTATTTAATTTGCTTGTATCAGCATTATGTTTATATAAAATAATTAACATCTAAATAATAATCACTTGAGGCTTATACAATGCACTGGTGAAAATTTTCATTGATTTTTTTTTTTCTTTTAAAATAATTTCAACCATTACACAAATCAAAATAATATATAAATTAATAAAATTTAATTATAAAATAACTATACAAATGAAAAATAAACTTTACATAAAATAAACGTTAAACATTTACATTTAAAAACATAATTTTAATGTTTAAATTTATATTTATTTGAAAATAAATATATATATAAAAATTTTTTTGACATATTTTCTTTCACAACAAGTTCATCTTAAAAAATTTTCTTTTTTTTTTTTTATTTTTTTATTGTTAATATATATACGAAAATTGTCGCAAACTTCATGCAAAACATTTACTTTATATGAAGAAGAATGAAATGTTGTACCAAATAATATTTGTATTAAATAAATAAACTCAACGCGCCACCTATGAAATTAAATATTTTATACTGCAGATGTCATACTAGTCCGAACAAGAACAATGTCAAATATAAAATCAGTACTAAATTGGTTTAAGGAAATATAAGACGTTTTTAACTAAAGTGAAAATTAAATACCAATGTGTCTAAATATTAATTTTATATTTGGAAAATATATCATAATCCATACAATTCAATTTAAATGTTATTACTGAAAAGAAAATTATTATCTTTTCAATTATACATAAGTTGGTAAGGTACCTTTATTTTTATATATTTATTTTTTTTTTAATCATTGCATTTGTAACAGATTTGATTTATTAATTATTTAATTATTTCCATTTCATCACGTAAACTTTATTTAATTATCTACACAATTTAAATATTTCTTTTTATTTCACTTAATTATATATTATCAATAATATTACATAATATTAATTTTTCAAAATAAATAAAAATATTTCTTTTTTTATTTTTAATTTATATATATACACAAATATAGTTTTATTGATTTAATTTAATTTAATTTAATTTAATTTTTATTTTGCCTTTTCCGATATTATTTTAATATAATTTAAAATTTTTTATTTATTTTTATATAATAAATTTCACATAATTCTTTTATATATTGTTAGACAATATTGTTTTCCTATTTTATTATTATTATTATTTTATTTTTTAATATGCAATAATTTATCTTTTATTACAATTTATTTTTATTAATTTATATCATCGTTTATTTACAAGGGATTTAATTTAACATTACAATTGTTTTATTTTTTTATTTAAATATAAATAATACCGATAATAACAATAATAATAATAATGATTATTAAGTATTAAAAAACCTAAACATAATTATTATTTAATTCGTTTTTATTGAATAAAATAGTCCTTTATGAGCAAATTTATGTTATGGGAAAAGAAAAAAATTGTATATTTTGAGTTTTCATAAATTTTTGAGCAAAGTTTTGAGGCCATGAACTGTTCACATAACGAATTTATTCAAATTATGATTTAAAGAATTTATTAAATGATTATATAATTGATTTTAATATAGAATAGGATAAATTTTTTGTTTAACAATTATCACTTGAGTGCAGCATTGTGTACACCAACTTGACTAACTTTTAATGGAAACCAGTCATAAACTCTTCTGTGACCAATGTCTTATTGCTGAGATTACATCGTCTGACTATGATCTTTACTTTTTTATAAGTAATTTTATTATTGTAATTTTATTGAGATTTTAATTTTCTTTGTAATAAAATGATTAAGATTTAACCAATTAATATTTCGTGCAGTGTTCTGTTAAATTTACTGAATGGCAAGTTCTCTGTTGTTATCCTTAATTACAATCTAATTTTACAAAATTAAAATAATTTAAAACATAATTTCTATGCAAATAAAATGAATTGTTATTAATCTAATTAATTGAATTGCAAAAATAAGCAATAATTTCCAAAAAAATGACAGTATTTTCACTTGTAATTTGCGTTAACAATTTTTTCAATCAAATTTAATTATTATTTTCTTTTTATTACAAATAGATATATGCATTTTATAAAACTGTTCTCAACATTATTGTTTAATAATTTCTTTTTTAAAATAATGAATTAACATTTAATGCTTGCAAATTATTATAAAGTAACGAAAATTCACAACATCACATAACTTTTTATCAATAATTCATAGGAAATCTGATTTTTCATAATCTATCAGCAGTAAACAATGGTCAAGTTTTTATTACTTTATTATATATAAATAAATATTAATTATTAAAATAATATAATATAATAATAATTTTAAGAAGATAATACTTGTTATTAAATTATATATAGATAAGAGGTAACAAAAAAACATAACACAATACATTAAAATTAGGATATTCTTCTTTTTTATTATTATTATTATTATTGTTTATAAATTTATATATGTAATATTATAACATAAAAATATTAATAATATTTTAACTTTAATAAATTTATATATGCAAAAACTAATAAACAATACTGTTTATTTTTATAATTTCTTATTTATTTATAATTTTACCTATTAATAGTATATATTAGCATTGATTAAAATCAATCAAACTCTCATTTCACTCATGGCAGCATGTGGTAATGGTTGTATCTGTGAATTTTTATTATTATTTAATTGCTGTTGTGATTGTTGCTGTTGATTTTGATTATTTAAATTATCTATTTGTTGTTGCTGATTTTGTGATGATAGCAGTGGTGTTTTTTCAGGCGGACTTTTACATCTGGTCGAGGTGTTTGTTTGAGGACGGGGTGATCTTAGATGTAAACCAATAGCTGTTCCATTCGATTGGATTTTATTTTGATGAGTCTCTAAAACAAATTAAATAATAAATAATATGCTAGACAGCAGAACAATAATAGTGTTTTGTGAAAAAGACGTTTACCTAAATTTGAGTTAGTTGTGACACCACCACCTCCACCAGTGTTAATTGTTGTCGTATGGGGATTTCTTGGTAATGTCATACAATCATTTCGATTGTAATTGATTGGATTATATAATGAGCCAGATTTTGGCAAAGTCATCATACCAGGATTAAAAGCTGAATTACTTCTATTATAAGATTGAGCAGTTTTTATTGGTACAGTCATATGTTCTCCCCTATTTTTATATGTACTATCTTGTAGCGGGATTTTAGTTGTCATACAACCCATATTTCCCGATGTATTAATTTGCATTGTGTTTGTACAAATATGCGGTGATTTAACATCACCAGATAATAGTAGTGTACCAGTATCATGGTTTTCTACATCTACAATAACATTTGCACTTTGCGAATGTCCTAAATGATAATGGGCGTGCTTGATTGGATCGAATGCTTGTTGGTGAATTCCTCGTTGCTGATATTGCTTTTGTAAACTTTTAACTTCTAAACGTGTTTTATCACGCTGATAATAAACACCAGCAAATATTAAAACATTTAAAATTAATAAACTACATCCAATAGCTATCGTCACACTTAATGCTGTTGAATATGCAGCATATCCAGCTGCTTCTAAACCTGCTAAAGAATCTGTTGTAGCATTTACAATAGATGTTGGGGTAAAACCACTAAAATTTCCCAATGGAATACATGTTGTTAGTGATGCTGGTTCTACTGTTGTTATACCTGAATTATTAAAATACCAAATTAAAATATATTTTTAATAATTAATAAAAAAATAATGACTAGCCATTCAATAAACCAATTTCACTGCCATTCGCTCTTCTTTTTAATGTCTCTTCTAAAAATGTTAATCGTGTTAGTGAGTCCGGTTTAACTGGACCATCATATAAATCTAAGTCGTCGTGATTTTTAAATAAATTATGTCTTGCAATTACATCCTCCATTCCAGCTTTATGTAATTCTGGGATTAATCGCAACCAAATTGATAATTGATGTGCTCTAAAATGATTTTTCATTCGTGGTTTCATACCTGCAAACACATAAATAGAATTTGTATTGATATCCAAAGCAAACAAATGTTATGCTATGTAATAATATATAATGAGCATACCAATTTCTAAATATTTTTGATGAACAGGATCATATTCATCCCACGTTATACTACGAAATCGATTTCGTTCTTTTGATGCTAATAACACAGAATCTTGACGATGATGTTCGTTTGGATTTCTATAGATTATTATATTTGTTTAGGAATACAATAGAAAATAGATAAATATATTTTTTTAGATTGTGTAATTTTATATTTTATTAATACCCGGTTCTAGCAAAATTACTCCAGTAGATCATTAAAGCTTCAGATAAAGCTACTTCTGATTTTGTATAGTTACGAGGGAAATGATTAAAACCATCAACTAATGGTGCACCAAAAACGTAAGGCAAATCCTCTCCGTGAACCGTACCCATTCGCTGAAATTTTTTTTTTGTATGGTTTTAAGAGAATATGTTGATAATAAATTAAAATTTCTGATTCTAACATTTACCTGAGGATAATCTCCATCCTTCGTTTGGTAATCAAATACATAAAAGAAACATTTTGGGCCAGTTTTCTCTTGACCAGGTAAAGCGGGTGGAGGTGCTAAAAGATCTCCGGTATGAACCAGAGGAGCTACAAATTGTGCATCTGATAATGCTGCTACAGCTGCATCTCTTGTATTTATAGGATGCTGTGATGTTCTTTCCCAATCCGTATATTCATTGACAACCTAGAGTAAATATTTTTTATGTAATTTTAAAATAAATAAATTTAATAAAACTAAATAATCACTGTATAGAATATTTCGCTTAAATGATAAGTATAAGCATTTCTAACATAAGTTCGTATTATTTTATCACGTCTCTCGCCCTCAAACCCGCTTTGAATGTCTGCCGCACTAAATCTCCATAGTGCTTCTCCTGTAACTACGCCAAATAATAAATCATATCTTCCCGATGCATCATTTGAACGTTTAGATGTTCCCCTTGTTGGCGTTTCATCCATATCCTGATTCGAAAGACCAGTACGAATTACTACACCATCTACCGATGGCCCGAATGCACTTAGATAACTTGGCGCTTGAATGTCTACCATAAATAAATCTTCTAAAGGTACATCACGTAAACAGTCTACAATTTGTTCATGATTTTTTATTAAATCTTCTGGTATAGAACAGTTCAATTCTTTTGCCAATTTTAATGCATATATAACCGGATCTTCTACAATTGCCCACGAAGAAAATGCTGACCCAGATAATAATATTGCTCTAAAATATTAAATATAGATTATTTACATATTTTTTTTTAATGCATTTATAAATTCTATTGATGAAATGATACCTATGAAATAATCCGGGTACCATTGTCGGTGATGTCATTAAAAAATTAATACAAGCGGCACCACTACCATGCCCAGCTAATGTTACCATATTTGGGTCACCCCCAAACATAATTATATTTTGTTGTACCCAATGTAAAGCTGCCATTTGATCCATAAGACCATAATTAGCTACACGTGCTCTTATATGTGGGCTTGGATTGGCATTTAAAAAACCTATAACGTGTACATTTTATAAAAGTTACATTAAATATATATTTTTGCTTTTATGTTTGGAAAATAATGAGCGTATAAAATTCTTCTTACCTAAAATACCTAATCGATAATTGAGGGTTACAACTACTACTTCTCCATAACTCGCTAGTACTGTGCCATCATATGGGTTACCGCTGTTCCACTCAAACGATTCTCCATGCAAGAAAACTATAACGGGTATTTTCTTTTCGGACGTAACAGCTAATACACAAAAATTTTTTTTAAATCATTTTTATATTTTTAAATAGAAAATCTACTTAACCACTATAGAGTATACTTACCATGGACTGGTGCAAAAATATTTAAGTATAAACAATCTTCGGATTGATTCTGAAGAAAAGGTAAAAGTCTTTTTAAATACTCTAGTCTACCCTTTGGCATTTTCTCTAATGCTGCTGAATCATTTCGTATATTTGGCAATCGTTGTGGACACACAGGACTATATTTATCTGATATTCTTATACCATCCCAGGGTGATGGAGTACGTGTTGGACTAAATCTATAGTAGAAATAATAAAAGTTTATATTAAAAATATAAAATTTTTTGAATATTAATCTCAGATTTGTGAAGTTTAAAATAATTTTTACGATAAAATATTGTATTAACGTTCGTTGACCATTTATTGCCATCATAAAAGTATATTCACAATTTATTAGCTTATTTTGATTAACCAATAATACTTTAATCTTTTTCTAGAATTAATAGAAAACATAAAAATCTTTGCCGATCTCTGGATGTAGAGCTTATTGCTACATGTATTTGCTACATAAATATTTACATTACCATTTTTATAAGAAGTAAACACATGTGTTTACACATATTAATTAGAATAAATCAATAATTCTTAAGCAAATAAACAATAAATCAAAAAAAAAAAAAACTAATATTTAGTATAAACGGAATTAAGCAATAGTATTTAATAGTAAATAGTTTAGCTATGTTTAGCATTATAATTTCATGTATTTTTAACTGTCTGAATGATGTAGAAAAAGGGTACGATTAACATAACATAACCAATCAAGTGTAAATTTGAAAAAATAATCTCTTAACTAAGGAAATATACACGGAAAAGTTGAAACCATAAACATGCTTTTTAATAATTTTTTTTTTTATTTACTTTCTATCAAACTGTAGTATCGTTTAACATGCAATGATATGACATAGGTAAAAAAGAAAAAGGTAAAATAAATTAAATATGTTTAAAAAAAAAATATTTTACTTTTAAGAAATATTGCTTTACAGACACATTCATCACTTTCACAAAATCATTTTCTATTCTCTTAAATTTACGACTCAAGTTACTTTTGAAGTAACAAAAAATAATAACAGAATAAGAAGAAATAACAGAGATACTATAAAACGCGCATGATATTAAAATAAAATGCCTTATCGCTTTTAGAACAGGAACAAATATTTGATATATTAAACAGTATTAATCGTGTTCATTCTTATGTAATGCCTCATGGATTTCGAGAGAAAAACGTAACATTTACAGATGGATTAAAACGCAAATACACTATAAAATTAATTCATGAAACAAAAAAGAATTTTTAAATTTTCATCCATCATCTTCATGGATCATGGATTATAAATTGCATATTTGATATTTATTTCGTTTTTTTTTTAGAGCTGATTATTTTTTTTTTCTTCAATATTACCAACTAAATCGCGTTATTATCAATAATAAGAAAAACGATTATGTATTTTTTTTACCCAGAAAAATTATCATAAATAAGAATAGAGTTTATGAATAACTGTTGTGTCGTTATCATAAATTGTTTTTCTGAAAATTTTTTACTGAAAATTTAAATTATTGTTTTCTTCTTCTGAATATAAAGAGATGTATTAACTTTTTTACTTTAATCTTTAATAATACCTTGATGAATAATACATAAATACATATATTTTATTTTATGTATTGTCCTGTTATTTAAATTTACGAATATAACGAGGAAATAATCATAATTATTCACTTTAATTATTGAATTTAATTGGTGCAGAGCATGTACTTTCTAGATAATTTTAAAATAAATTAATACAATTAAATTTCTATAATATTATTTAATATTTTTAACAAAATTATTTAATAATTACCACAAAAAATAAAAAAACCAACAATATTTTCAGCATATAATATCTCTATTACATTTCTCTACCCACGCACTAACAGATATACGTAAATCAAAAGATTAGTTAAGAGAACATTGCTTTATTGTGTGTAAATAAAAATTAAAAATTGTATCCTTAGGATACTTGTTAAATATACTATGTACTAATACAATATAACTTTTTTCGATAAAATCCCTTGGATATTGTAATACAAAGTAAAATGAATTTCATTTTTCTTACATATATGATATGGTACGCGACAAATATGCAAGATATTATTATAAAAAATAAAGAAAATTGATTTTTTGTGTCACTCAAAAAAGAATTTATCTTAGAAATATATACAAAAGATTTTTCAGATTAGAAGTAAGCTAAAATCAAATAAAATCTTTAATTTTTAATTATGGTCGGTAGTCTACTCCCACTACCACTTCGATTATTAATCGAAAATATAGTAGGACGAATTTTATATAAATAATTTTTTTCATTTGATGGTAAGAATAATCAATATTTTCTAAAATGTATAAATTTTTAAAATTTAAAAGCCGTTTGCTTACTTTATCTTGGATAAAACATCGATATGCTGACAACAAATCGTTTTATTTTAACAAATTATGATGACGGTGGTAATTTGCTAGTAGTCGTGGTAATAATCATTACTCACTCTGAGATTTAGATGGTTTAACCTTAATTTACACTTTTAACTTTTATATTTATATAAAGCTTTATGTTGACTATGGCATTTTTGCTTGGAGATTTGTTTTTTTTAAAGTGTGCAAATAATTTTCCATATGACATCGAAATCAATATGTTCTCGTCGTTGTTGCAAATCTCGTCATGTTCCAATTTTTAATATAAATATTTAATTTAAATATTTATTTGCAAAGCTTTACTATGTAGAAATAGTATAAACTGTAGAATTTATTTTTTATTGTTATTTTATTGTCAAATTTCAAAGTATTATGATTAAGTTATTTGTCAATAATTCTTTATTTTATTAAACAATAATTTAATAATAAAAAAGAAAAAACTTGTTGCATTTCGTTTATGTTAATAACATTATTATTAATCATTAAAAAAATATAACATAGCAACAAAATATATATATTTTTTGATAAAATTATTAGTTCAATAACTGATTAAAAAAATATATATGTCTAACGAAATATAACATTAAATAAAAATATTTAACAAAAGAAAAATACTTAAGTGTTAAAAAGAAAAGAAAAAACCACACACAATGTATCGACAAAAAATAAAGCATTAAAAATAATGAAGAAGTAACACGAAATATTGCTACTATTAAATATATAAATCGATACAATAATATCTTTGTGTGCATGGTTATATACTTAAAATGTGAATCGAAGTAAATTAAACTTTTCACATATGTTGAGCACAGGCGCAAATTGGATAATAAATACATAAAAAAATATAAAAAGAAAAGATACTTAATGTGTTTAAAGTAAAGAATTTAAAAGCTAACTTTAAAGTATAAATTTGGTTTAATACTTGAAGATTAATACTTGAAAATTTAATATCTATTTAATAATATCGAAATAAAAAATATATTTATTTTCTACATTAATGAAAAAATTGTAAGAAATAAAATTTTTATTTGTATAAAAAAGAAAGTAAGAAATTATAAGCAGTTGATTATAAAGATCTCCCTCATAGAATATACGTGTTTACAGGGCTGAGGCGATTGCCAAGGTAAAGAGTCAATCGCCTCAGTGCGCAGTGTTGTCAAGGCACTAAACAGAAGAAAAGAAAAAACCATACACCATAAATGAAAAATCAGCGAGAAATATAAGTACTATATCCAAATAATTTAAAATCAGCGAAATATAAAAATTAGCATATACTTGTTCGTTGATTATAAAGGATCAAGGGTAAACCATTTTTTTTTCTATGTATCCGAATATCCGAACGAAATCTAACAAAATATAGAAGAAACTCTATTGTTTCGTTATTGTAAAGGAAAAACGACGATGCAATAGAGTAATTATTTTTATAGAAAAAGTAATTTTTATGGTTCCCCAGTTATGGATGATATCATCTACTAAGGTTTTTGTGATAATATCAAACCTCTTATAAAACTTATCATAATGATTATGAATCATTTAGCTAGTAAATATTTATGTTAATATTTTAATTAATAAAAGAAAAAACAAAATCCTAAGTGCACTCACATGCTATTTTATTATTAAATAAAATTCATTTTCGCTTTTATTTTTGTTAACAGTCACAAATTTTTGAAATTATATATACATAACGTATAATTTTCATTTTATTGTAAAGGTCACTCTTGCGTTTTTTCTTAATATGCGGAAATAAAGTAACAAATTATCATACATATTGTGTATCCTTAAAAATTTTATTATCATAAAAATAATACTATAAATGTACATAGAAATGCTTTTGTATATATAATAATATATATATTTATATTATATTTTTACAAAATTTAAATATTAAAGAACAACAAAATATACGGTTTATAAGGCAAATATTATTTTTATACACATTTTGTAATAAAAGAAAGGAAAAAAATAAATAATGAAAAGCAAATTTCAAATGTTAAATATTAGAATATTTTCTCTTTTTTTGTTATAAAATCATAATAATATCCGTAGAAAATTATAAAATTTTTATTAATTAATAATTTTTATTTTTATAAAATATATAATATTATGGAAATTGTAGCCAAATTAAAAACAAATCAATGAAATATAATATTATAAAATAACGTATTCTATCGTTTATTTGTAATAATAATAGAAGTATTTATATATAAATTCTTTCATTTTATAATTTTTTTCTGAATATAAATATTATTTTATATCCTCGTTATAACCTTTATAAGGAAATTGCTTTAAAGGAAAGGGAGAAGCAAGTGTTTTTATAATAATAATTAAAATTTTTATAACGAAATTGCGTTGATGAAATGTTTGTTATGAAATCAATAATCATTTATTTTTGTTAAATACTTTCTCAACAGATATTAAAGTAATATATGTTTATTTTAATAACTAAATATAAAGGTTATAATAATAATAATTATTATTTTAATTAATAGAAATTCATTTGAATCGCCAAAGTTTGTAAATATCAATTATTTTTGTAATTGAAATTGTAAAATATAAAAACGAAAATCTGTTTACAATATTTTATTAAAAATTAATTGAATACTTTATAAGAAAAGTAAACATTTCTTTGTTAAATTAATTGATTATTTGATTTTATACCTGAGCAAATTTTACAGGTTGAGGGAACTATCAAATATGTCTAAATTATTTCATCTATTTAATGTGCAAAATTATTAAAAGAACATTTAATTTAATACCAAGTTTCAAAGTAATTCATTATTTGTTTGTTGATTGATGATTTGTTGTTTGTATTCAAAAGTTCAAATTACTATTGTTTATGAAAAAAAAGAAGAACTTATCGACTTAAGACTTAAACATGCTATTTGAAAGAAAAGAATTTATTTTATAATATTGTTTAAAAATAATTAATTAAATTGCTCTTGTACTACTTTTGCATCCAAAACATAGAAAAGGATTACAATTTATTTTTCAAAGAAATTACACAATTTTCTGAAATAAAGCAGCCAATTTATTATTTTAAATTCAAAACAAATTATTTTACTTTGCAATAAATATTATTTAAGTGCCGTACCACTATGCTCTTCTATTAATTACCTTAAATTTGATAAAATGCTTACCATAATGAATGCTAATTTATTAAAAATCTCTTTTTAGTTATTTTCCACAAAATTTCCTAGCGTGATTTTATTTCAAGTATTTTTAGCCATACAATTAAAATGAAATAGAATACAGTAGAGTCTGGAGAATCCTTTATACATTACAAATATTGCAGTATCAAGATATATATACTTTGCATTTTATTATACAACATTATGTTGAATTTAGATTAGTTTTTGGTCGCTTTACTGTGTGCCTTAAATTTATGTTTATTAAGAAATTATTACAAATAATGAAAATAATTTCATTATTCAGAGATTTCTGGGTCACTATGGCTACTTTGTAGTGTTAAGGCAACATCTTAATTGGGGCAAAATGATTTAGTTTCGATTCGACCCAATTACCAAGAATCCAATATATTTCTATTGGACATTTAATTATATAATTTTTTAAAAGTTATTCGAAATTATTTTAGCATATACATATATGAGAATAAATAATTGGCTGCTTTATTATTTATACAAAATTGTTAGGATAGTAATTTGAAGAATGTGACATACATTGAATTAACAAGAAATCTATATAAGAAAAGAGAGAAAAATATCAATAAGATTGTACATAACAATCGCAATAGGAAACTATTTGTAATCGAATATAAATCTCTTATACACAATACAATACATTAATTTATATTATTAAATATGACAGATGCTTTTCCGTACACATAAAAACACCAGTTGAAGAAAGAAGAACGCGAAAAAAAGAAAACTTTCCGCAAGTATTCGTAATATCCAAGTAATTGCTCGTTGATCTTTATTCAATGTACTCCCGATTATATGAACGTTGCGATTGCGATACTACATCTCTCGGGATTGCCATTATATCTATATATAATTTATTTTTGTATAAGATTTCATTAAATTTAGCTTCTTTTTTATGATAAAATCTCTTCCTATATTCTGTTGATCGAAATACTTTCGCCACAATATAGATAGAAATAAATTTCTGATGAAATACGCCAGAAACTGTAGCACATATATGATAACAAAAATATAATTGGGATAGCTTACAGACAGCAGCAAATAACAAATAAAAAATTAAAAACAATTAAAAGTTCTTATAAATAAATAGATTTGACCGCATATAAATATGTATGATGATGCTTAGCTACATGATAACAAAAATAAAATTGTTTTTTCGGTATCCATCGTTAAGAGCGCGCACGAAAGAGCGTGCTTCAAAAGAGCGCGCACAAAAGGGCGCGCCTGAAAAGAGCGCACATTCATTAGAGCGCGCATTCATTAGAGCGCGCGTTCATAAGAGCGAGCTTCATAAGAGCGCGCGTCAACTTTCTTTACAGCGCTGAAAAAAAAAACCAAAACAATTAAAAATGCTAATATATTGTTAATTTAAATGATTAAATATAAAAAATGCTTTATTGTCACTATGAATAAAGTGGTCAAAATATAAAAAATGTTTTTTTAAGACTAAATAAATAAATAAATAAATTGTGATAAAACTTACATTTAAATTTGGAATGTAAGATTAAGCGCCAAATTTGGGTGGTTGTCGTAATCATCACCTACGGCTTTTATGCGAAATATTGCTACAGTGCATCTCCTTGTCTTCCAGGCCGACCAATCAACATATTTTCAAAATAATAAAGAAAAATATTAAGGCTAAATAAATAAATAATGGAAGACAAGGAGATGCACTGTAGCAATATTTCGCATCAAAGCCGTAGGTGATGATTACGACAACCACCCAAATTTGGCGCTTAATCTTACATTCCAAATTTAAATGTAAGTTTTATCACAATTTATTTATTTATTTATTTAGTCTTAAAAAAACATTTTTTATATTTTGACCACTTTATTCATAGTGACAATAAAGCATTTTTTATATTTAATCATTTAAATTAACAATATATTAGCATTTTTAATTGTTTTGGTTTTTTTTTTCAGCGCTGTAAAGAAAGTTGACGCGCGCTCTTATGAATGCGCGCTCTAATGAATGCGCGCTCTAATGAATGCGCGCTCTTTTCAGGCGCGCCCTTTTGTGCGCGCTCTTTTGGAAGCACGCTCTTTCGTGCGCGCTCTTATTAACGTGAACCGTTTTTTCTGCACAAAATGTACACGAAAATAATGAAAAAAAAAGAAGAAGAAAAAACAATATATTCCTAATCTGATTCATATTTAATTTTATTATTAAACATCATGCATAAAAACAGCTTTTGCGTGTTTCACCTTATTGTTCGAAAACAATATAACATGATTTTTAAAGATGATGAAAAAAATGGCAAAACTCTAACATTATGTTGTGCGATAAAAGGTTTTTATTTTTTATTTTTTACCGCTGCTGCTGCTGCTCTTGTACGTATGTTTTAATATCAACAAGACACGTAGAAAATGATCTCTGGATTTCATGTTAAATTATACAGCACCAAGCGTATAGATACTAAATAAATATTTATTTGTTGAAATGTGTGAACAGAAAATATTTCTGTTGAGCAATATAGTTTTATTAAAAAAAAAATAAAAATGTAAAATGTTCGCTTATAATAAGACAATGGTATTAGATTACGTTTTTATACATATATATTTACCGAAATTAAAATAATAATATGTGCTTTATGTAATGCAAGTTTTTTAAGTAATTTTCGTATTAATAGTTTTAATTTTATGTTTTTAGTACCTTTTTTGTTATAGAAATACAAAAAATTATCGTATCCTTATACCATATGCATTGTTTAGTAATATCGTGTAAACTAAAATTAAACAAAGCATTCAGGAATTTCACTGAAAACAACAAAATTCACATAATATAAGTAATTCATGCTGTTAAGATATATTAAATTTAGTTTTGTCTGGTAAACATTTTTCATAGAAATAATATTAGAAATCATCTTATTGTTATTTATGAAAAATTAGAGAATAAAATAATTAAACATATTCTAAGCAATTCACAATTTAAATAAAAGTTTTAAATGAAAAATTCAGAAAATTATTTATGTTAAAATTACTCTGCATTTGCATTTACTTTTTAGTAAAATAATGCTATATAGCATACAAGTTTGATATTAAAATAATTTTTAATTGCTATGATTTTCATTTTTTGTTTTTTAAATTATTAAATAAACAGAAATATTAAGCGGTCGATATGAGCTTTTTAGAATTTAAGTTTTTTTTCTACACTCTTATTGAGGTATGCACATATAATTTTCTATTTATTATTATGAATATACATATATATATTTATACAAAACAATAAAACTATTGTTAAGCTGTTAAAGTTAAGTACTGTTTGTGTATAATTTAATTTTTAAATTTATAAATGTTTATGATTTATGTTAAATTATGCATTTAATATAATAAGAAATATTATTGCTGGGGATTTTAGTTTTTAAAATTATTTAATTATTAATATTTATATTTAAATTACTAGTTTTTATTTAAATAATTTTTATTCGCCAGTAAGTATACAGTGCATATTGCATTTTCTATAATTATGAAGCTTTTTTTAAGGTTATTACTATTTGTTTATAATAATATCGTGCTTTTCAGTGGAGACTATGCTGACTTATCACTTTGATCATAAATATTTAATTATATGCCTGTTTATTCACATAAGACAAAAAGAAGTTTATAATCAGTAAGAAACATTAATATCATATTTAAATGTAAAAAATAAAAAGAAATCTGGTTTAAATAACGTTATTATTTCTAAGGCAGTATGAGAGTATAGATGATGTTATAGAATCTTCTGAATTCCTTAAACTTATATAATTAGGTTATTTAATTTTAAAAAGAGAGCTAGTAAACTTGAATAAATCATAATGATAAAATCTTAAAGAATATAAAATTATGCCAAAGACAGATAAAATTAATAATACTCAAACATTTAATGATAAGAATATCTTTAAAATATCTTTAATTATTAAAGTAAATAGCTGATTGAAGTGTTAAAGAAATTATGTTTATTAAAATGAATAAATAAATAAAAAACATTTCTAATTTTAATGAAGTTAATTCAGGTAAATCAGGTAACTAAAATTATAATTATATATAATTATAATTTCTATGAATTCTATTTACTAAATTTTATAGAAACTATTTACAATATTTGTTTTACAAAAAATTAATATTTACATATTTAAATAATTTAATGTTTCGTGAATTATATAGCAATTTAATATTTACATACATATATATATATATTTCTGCACGTTATTTCTATTTTGAATTTAATAAAATAATTATAATAATAATAATAATAGTATTAATAATAATTATGTTATTTTGAAAATATTATTATTAATTATTTACTATTTGTTATGTCAATATATAATCATATACACATATAGTGAATTTAGTAGCATATATCGTAACGCATTATATTTTATTTTTATCAACTGACGTCATATTTATTTTCCAATTTACATATTATGTATATACATTTTAAAATATTTATATTTATGAAATTTATTGACATTTTCTTTATACATTTTCACATTTTAATTATGTATACGTCCGATTATGACGTGAATCATTTTTTTTTTGCTGATAATAAACAGTGTTTGTGCTTAATTTTCAGCCATTATTTAAGGATTATTTTATCCATGATGTACGGCCATAGTGTTTGACTTTATTTATGATAATATTAGATCCGCTATAAATTTAACTGTTTCTACGCAAATGTACCAGAAGATTAGTGACAGGTAATAAAGCAACACATTGCATGTTGTAATATTCAAAGAACGAAGAAAAAAAAAAACACAAAGAATAAAATGAATAGCGTGTCCATTTGAAAAAGCCAAATAATTTATACAATATTGTTTCAGTTACATGTCTCACTTGAAATTACATTGATAAAGTCAAATAACATAAAGGAGGGATACAGTATTCTTTTAATAATTTAATGATTAGTTGCTTCCGCTGGTTAACTTTGTCTTTAAACACGAAAACTAAGATGAAATTGAGTATTTAATAGAGTATATACTTTTGTGGATAACTTAAAAGAAATCAGGTAAAGAAAAATTTAATTAATTTTATCGTTTAAACGTTGATAATAAGCTTTTTTTTTGAGAAATTAAGGTCTCTAAAATATTTCATTTTTCGAATGTGTTAAACTTATGTGCTTAGCAAAACTTTAATATTTTTAATTCAAAAGTACATGCATATCAATCTCGAAATCACGCGATATTAACATTGAAACATACAAAAGCACTTTTATTATAATTTTTCTTTCTTCTTGAATGTTGGTTCCAGTTTTATATTTTTATTATTATTATTGTTATCATATACTTCCAGAATATATTTTATTATTTAAATAAATCGCTTGTTAAACACAATATTTGATGAAAGTTTTCTGTACATACAAATATCAAGATTCGATTCAAAGTGTCATGTAAGCATTTGATTAAGCTACAATTTTATGAAACAAAAATAATAATAATAAAAAAAAATACGTTTTTAACTTAAAGCAATTTTGGTGAATAAAATTTTCCTGCGGTGTTTGCTATTTTATTTTGTTTCCTTTTGATATCTCACATACGAAATACGACACGCCACGGTAAAGTCATTTAAATACGAAGCGATATTTTTATCATTAAATTTCATATGTTGTATATTTTAAATTTGAGGTGATTTAGGACATAATGTTCATATTTCTCTTCCTTTTTTGTATTATTATATAAAATTTTAGAAAATTTACTTTTATTTAGTAACAATATGATATGTAGAACAGAGGCCACAATATTTTCAGTATGCAAATTCTGTTATTTTTTGTTTTTATATTAAAAAAAATGAAAAAAAGATTGTATTTTTGATTGCAAACAAAAATAAAATGAAAATAGAAAATATGTACATTGTTTTGGGTCTTGATAGTAATACAAATAAATTTCTAGTATGATTGAACATATTTATACTGTTTCGCAATAGCGAACGCAAGACTATCGTTAATAATATTTATTTGATAATATTTCCATTTGCCCTTTTTGCAAATTTAAATCGAAACAATCTGTAGAAGTGTACTTATTATATAAAATATATGTTTTTCCATTTTGTAATAATATTCTGTTTTTATTTTCGTTAAAGCTTAAAGTGCACATGTGAATAATTTGTCAAGTGTATACAGAGTAATTTTATATATTTATTTATTTTTTTGGTTGTGCTAATGTTAACCATTTTGCATAAATTGTTCGTAAAATGTAAAAATAAAAAAACTATTTTACAAATAAAATTTCATAAATTTTAATTAAAAAAGTAAATTTCCATAAAAGCAAATATTCATTATTTACCTCAAAATATTGTTATTATTATGATTAGCAATTAAAACCAATTAAGTTAATTAAATAATTTATTTCTATACGAAAGTTCGCATATAGAATAAAAATTTTAAAATAATAAATAATTTGTCAAAATTTATCTAAATTTGAAAAGAATAAACACAAATTATGCTACATTTAAAAGTAAATATAATGGGCATTGTTTGAATTTTATACAACATCACAATGGGTTATGTATGTTTAATGTTAATTTGAAATCTTTTTAAATATTTGTTGAATGAATGCTCAGAATTTTTATTCGTTAAATATAAAATGTAATGAAACGAATGAATAAAGAGAAGATTGCAATAATAATGATTTGGCATTATGAAAAATTTATTATATGCACATGTTTGCGTCATATATTATTTTCCATGCTGATTGTTATTTTAAGCAAAATAAATTTTGATATAGAAATTAATATTTTATTGCA